>JACDOX010000045.1:2795172-2937931 GCA_014549065.1 Cardinalis cardinalis | reverse complement strand
GCTGATGTGACTGCTGGATAAATCCCCTCCAAGGGCTCCTGTCGGTGGCACTGGCACCATGAGGCYAGCAGCCCTCACAGAGCTCCTGGTGGGGCTCTTGGTGACACCCCAGCAGGGCACCCCTGAACCCAAACCTCCCTCCCGGGCAGGCAGGAGCCCCCCCCAGCCCAGGTGCCCCTGCCATGCATCCATGCCTCACAGGGGTGACTTTGAGCCTTGCCTTTRTCTGGTGCAGCTGCCTGGCTCAGGCACCTCTGTGCTCATCCGTGGGGAGCATTTGGCGTGGGGCTGAGCCTATGAAGGATTGGTGACAGCAGGGACAGCCAGCCCCCTGTGCCCATCCCAGCGRGCACAGAGCTGCTCTCAGCACAGCCCAGCTCCTCCAGGCACGGCCAGCAGGGAGCTTGTCCTCTCCACACACCACCCCTGAGCCTCTCCTGTGCTGGCTCTGGCTGGAGGCTGGGYGCTTTGAAGGGCAGGGCCACACAGGCAGTCAGTCTGTCCGTCCCAGCGCCCTGCTCATTCTCTGTGTCTGCCCTGCCCATGGAGCAAGGTGGCCTCAAACACACAGCCCAGGCAAGGCCCAGCCACTTGTGCTGTAAATTCCCCTATAAATAGCTGCGGAATTACCTTTCTCTCTCTCTCAGGAAGATGTGCTCGGCCAAACAGAGAGCAGCACCGAGGGGTGGCTTTGTTTGTTGACACAGTTGGTCTCCATGCAGTCCGCAGGCTCTGCCAGGTTGGAAACCCCAGCAATATTTTGGTGACATGGAGTTACTAAGCTACTGTCAAACCTCCCTGGGAGAGTGAGCAGAGCACCTCCCTGAGCACAGCACGCTTGCTTGGCTCTCCTCTTGTCACTCTGAATCCRTCTTTTTCTTTTATGGCAACCTGGTGCAGCGGCTTTGTCTGATTCTGCAGAATTCTGGTTGGACTCAGGGTGCTCTTCCCTTATTCCTGAAGACACCAAGCTGAAAATGTTCCTCCCTACAAAGGCCCATGGTGGAAGGTGGGACTGGGAGCTGGAGAAGCCTTTTCTTTAGGAAACCCAGCCCAGTCCAGCTCCCAACCTGGCTGTGGTCAGCCCACACGAGGCAGGAGAGCCGGGCTTGGCTGAGGGATGTTTTGTTTGTTCTCTTCTCCATGCTTTGACTTGGAGCCTTGGCAATGCCTGCAAAAAATGCCTTGGGGTTAGAAAAGTCTGAAAAAATGTGTTTGTTTCAAATATTTGGCTGGGYTTTTTCTAGGCAAGGTTCCCAGCACAGGTGTGAAGTTTTTTGGGTGTCGGTTGTAATGCAAACAGTGAAGGAAGTGCTCCCAGATGCTCCCTGGATTACATAACATTCCAGCTCACTTTGGGTTTTTTGTTTTTCTTTTGACTTGGGGCCTTTGGCAATGTTTGTTTTATTCCTTATTGATACATTTATTACTTAAAAACCTCTCTTCCTTCCCGCCCTGCCCCAGTCCTAAGCCACATTTGGATGTAGGTGGGGAGGCAGGAGAAGCCATGGTGATTTTCCTGGCAAAATTTTCATCTTCMTTTTGCCCCAATTCATTTGGTTCAGTCTGAAAGACTGGAAGAAATCCCAAACCCTCAAAACATCCTGATGTCCTCTGAGCWCCACACCTCTAGCTGTTGGCTTTGTCTGCCTCTCTTGCTTTTCAAAGGAGACCTGTTTTTTATGGCACTGCCCAAAGATACCATAGATATTTTGATTTTATGGGAAAAATTCCMCAAATTTTAATAAAATAAGTGAGAGTGGGAACTTGGGCATACTGTAACTCTTGGTGTATCATGGGCTCTGGTGTAAAAGGAAAATTAGCAGCAGGACCAGACCTTGCCCTGCAGACCAAAGCTCCTCCTGACTGCTCCAGGACTTGTGAGCTAGAGAGGGTATGGAGGACGGGGAGAGGGAGTTGCTARTCTGCTGGAAAGGAGATTTCCTGGAAAATCTCTAATGCAATCAACTCACCAGCACAATGCAAGGTGGGAACTGCRCTGGGAACAATGCATTTCACTGGAAGAGCTGGGAGGAGAAATGCAAAATATCCCTGCAGTGGCAGCTCCCTTCAGCCTCACCCTGCTCTGCTGAAAGAGGCTGCATGGCCCAGGGTCAGTTCAAGGTGCTCCAGGCTCCTTTCAGTGCTCAAAGCTGCCATGCTTCCCTCTCTGCAGCAGTGCACAGGGTCTGGCTGTGCTCTCCATGTCTKGCTTTGGTTCCACCTCAAGGCTGCTGGGAATACCCAGCCATGCTACAGATTTCAGGAACTGAGGCAGCACCAGAAAAAGTGGCTCAAGTGGGGAAAGCCAGGCCTCAGTTTTCACCCCCTTAGCTCACTGCCTTCTGCTGCTCTTTGTGGACAAACCATAGGACTCTTTTCCTTCTCAAAGGGTTCTGAGCTCTTGCTAAAGGCTCCTTTGAAAAAGAACCAATTATAGCTCTCAGCATCATTTCCTTGCTCAAGCGTGACCCAGAAGTTGTAAGTACTCACATTCTCTATCTGTACTTCATTTCAACTTCAATAATTATTCCTGCTTTTAATTTGATGCTGATTGATGGTGAAGCTGTGTGGAAGCCACATGGCGCAGCGTGCACAGTTTTACGCCATTCCCATTTTCCAGCAATCATGTCAAATGATTTATGTAGCTTCAAACATGCTTAAGGGACAAAGAGTGACATTTGTTTGGATTWTCTTATTAATGCTTTATTCCATCAAGAGAAGTCACAGTGAATGGGGAACAGACCAAGTGTGCACAAACACGACTGCCCAGATTCAGGGGGCCAGCAAGAGGARGGAAGGAGGGGCACTTGATAGGGCTTTACACATCTACTTTCTAAAAAAATAGATATTAYCTTTGCCAACAAGGCCTGAGAAGCTCTAACTGAAGGCAAGATACAATTTGCTTTGTGTTGCCCATTTCTGAATGCTGTGGGCACCGCTGGTGGACGCAGTGGTTTGGGCAGGTTGGTGCCCAYGGGCTGGAGGAGGCGTGGGGATGGGGTGGGCGAGGAGGAGCCCCCAGTTTGTGCCCCATCAGCCTTCAGCCAGCTGAAACTCAGAGCCTTGTTTGCCAGAACCTGTGGCGTTGTGCCAGACTGAGGTGCCAGGTGCCRCCTGGGCCCTGCCTGTGCCACATCCCCAGGGGCAGGGCTGGTCCAGGCTGTGATTCCTGCTGGGCACAGAGCAGCGCTGCCAGCTGCCCGTGCCCTGAGCTCCGGCTGCAATTCCTGCCTTGGCAACGCTGCGCCCCAACCAGGCTGGCACCCCACTATGGGCACGGTGCGTTTTGGCCAGATGTGCTCAAAATCAGGAATTCTGAGCTTCCTCAGAACCTGACAAAAGAGGGAGGGAATCACCTCCTGCTGAACAGATGGAGATGACTCCCATAGCCATGGGCTGGAGCTGCAGCCAGCCCCTCTGAAACAAAACTTGTCCTTTTTTCCCTCYGCACGCCTATGAAAGCAGCAGCCACAGGTGCTTAATATGCATGGCCCAGTTTAATCCAGTTCAAAGCATAAAATAAAATGGCAAAGAGGCAGTAAATCATGACAAATACCAATATTCATCCTAATCTCATTGCTGGCAGTGTCTGGAGCCTTTTATCAGAGCCAGGCATCTCAGAAGAGCAATTCATATTTAAAAGATTAATTTCTTAAAGGTAAAATGTACATTCAACTAAAAAAAATAAGGATAAGGGGAGAAATCTGGGCTGGAACCTCATTCAGACTGGGGTCAAGGTATATAAATACAGTTGCAGTATGAGGTTTGCAAGGATGTTTTAGGGATATAGTGCTGAGTTCCTGTTTACTTCCAAAGCTGTTGATCACTCACATCCTGCAAACAGCATTTTCCTTTTTGGATAAATGCTGYTTCATTTAGCTATTTAAACAAAGATAGTTTTCTTTATGAAGGAGACCCAGTTGGTAAAAACGAGAATATATTCCTTTCTAATAACTGGAACACCAGTTATTTAGTCAGTTTAAAATCCACTAAACTTTAAATAGCCCCCCCCCATGAGTTTCATATTTTTTTCTAATAAAACCCCATACCTCCTTGCCAAGGATAATGATTAATCCAATAGTGAATTGGTAGTTGCAGGCATAAAGTGGGGCAAGACAATTACATGAGACTGTCACTAGTAAAAGTGCTCCAATCTGCTACAGATATTAGAATTATCTCCTGCCACACTGGGAAATTAATAGTTACTGACTGCTTTGCCCTGGGGAATGATTTTTTCAATGACAGTAAATTTTTTACCCAATATCAAATATGAAATGGTGCATATATATATATATATATATATATATCAATCACATTTCTCATTATTAAATGCACTGTTTTCTTCTAACACCTCAGAGTTAAAAGAAAAAWRAAAAGAAAACAAAATGCCAGCTTTGCCAGAATAACCTTTTCAGCTGCACTTTGCCCCAGGGCAACTTTCAGCTGTGCAGCACTGGGAGAGACTTTACCTGCAGGAGAAWAATATTACAGCCATTCTAAGGGACTTTTAGAATAAAGAAACCTCCAGGGACAGTGAGGTGTTGTGAGTGGGATGAGCAGGATGCCCAGCCGGGGTGATGACACCTGTGAGCACTGAACTGAGTGCAGGGATGTCAGCTCAGGGGGGTTTATCTGCATCAGCAACTGCTCCTGTATTAAAGCACTCCCTGATGCTGCTGTCAGCAGCCTGTTCTCCCTGGTCTTCTGTCACCAGGCCCAGCCTTTGCTGCAGGCAGCATTRGCCTGCCACTCTGTGCCTCATGCACAGGTGATTATTTACAATTCCAGAAGTCATTTCTCTCCCTCACAGCAGCGCGGGCAGGACGCCCTCCCTGCCCCTGCTATTTTCCTTTAAGGCAARGCAAAAGCCCAAGCAGGGAATTCAGAGAATGTTTTTTCTTCCAACTAAGGAAATCTCAGGGGCTTCTTCTAAACCTCTGGTGAGTGCCCTGGGCCTGGCTGCAATGTGCAGCATTTCACACTGGCTCAGCCCCTTCACTGGGAGATGTGCCCCAGCCTCTCAGGCAGCAGCTGGGGAGCAGCTGGATGGGCCATGCTGGGCTGACACTCACAGCCAGAGCAGAGGAGGCTTTCTGTGTAAGTGGGGGATATTTCTTTGGTTGCATATTGAAGGTGATCTTCCTGGTTGTGTGTTTCTTTTCCTTCAGGGAAGCAACTCATGGGCAGAGCTGTTGCTCCTGCACCCTGCCCCCCTGAACAAAGAGGGTTTGGGCAGAATTCCAGCCCACAGTCAAGAGTTGCAATGAGTCCAGGCATCACCTTGCCAGGTGAGATGGAAAAACCCTTGTCATCCTGCTGGGCTGATGCTTTCCTGGTCCCCCATCACTCAGAGGGCTCACTGCAAACAAACRTTTTTGGCCTGCCTTTCCCAGTGACATTTCCCTGCATTTCCCACTGCTGAAGCTGGATGTTGGTTTGGTTTTCACACAGGGTGTTTAGGAATGGGTGTGTGAKGTCTCCTGACTGTCACCACATCTCCAGGCTCTCCCTGTGTGGCCCTGATGCTCCTCCTGCAGCTTCACTCCTGGGACAGACACACAGAGCCTCAGCCAAAATGGTCCAGAGCTGGTTCAGAACCTCTGACCTGTCGAATTTATTTATGGAAAAATAAATTTCTCCTCTTCCTGCAAGAAAATTCAGTGTTTCTACATGAAATTTAGATTGACTTTATGAGTACCTAAGCTGAAACCTCCCAACATAAACACAGTGAATTCTTCATGTGAATCTGCAGCAATTTATTTGACTTAAGCTACAGGAAAACCAGCAGAACTTAGCTTCTATATAGATTTTTTTTTCTATATCAGAGAGGTACAGAAATAGATTTTAATTATTTTTAAAAGAGAAATGGTTAATATCAGAATTGATTGAAGTATTTGCTTTCTGGTAGGAGCAAGGAGTCTTTTGAGGTCTCTTAGCCAAGCTTCAAAAACACCTAAAAGTTGCATGATCGAATTGTTTTCAATTATTCATTTGTTTTCAATATCTGAAGGTCATACAACAGGCTGTGATGGGGAATGCAGCTGTCATTAAAAATTTACTTTCTTTTTGTACTCCAATTAAACTTACAGATAATAGCAGATAAAAACAACCATGTGATTGCTTTCCTGATGAGGGCACTGATTTATTGACACTGGGCTTGGCTTCAGTGTACTCACACCAGGGATGAGTTTGTCTGCAAAGGTTTGCTTCCATTTTAGGAAGAAAAAAATTGACAGCTGTAAAAGCAGCAGGCTGTGATGCTGTCCTTGGTGAGGATTCTCTGGGCAGCATGGCACACACCATGGCRTGCCCCATGCCCTCTGGAGGTGTGGCCAGCCAGTGCTGGCATGTTAAATTAGGGATTCAGTCCCTTCTGCTCCTGCAGTCAGTGAAAGAGGGAGCAGGTCTGGGTCTCTGATGGGAATGGAGGAGTCCAAACACTGAACCTGGGAATTTTCCCACACTGAAAGGCAGATCTTTCATCTTTCCCAAGAAATCACCCACCATTCAGCTTTCTAGACCTGGAGTTTGGTGTTTTAATAGTTGACAGGGCAGTCAGTAGAACACAGTTATAGAAATGGTGCTTTTGGAAATCCAGCCATGGAATTTTGGCATTTGGACAAAGCCCCCTTTTACAGAAGGAAGAGGAGATGCTGCAGGGAATTGATGCATCCTGCACATATCCAACAGATTGACAGGCCAGTAGTACCCAGGAAAACTGCAGAAATAATTGGGATATGCAGCAATAATGCAACCTTTTGCTCTGTGTGATCTGAACAAGGAATGAGACCCAGCCTTGTGGCCCAACTTCTCCTGCCTGAGCCAGGGCTGAATTTACAGAGGATGTSCTCAGCTACAGCCACCTCAGAATATTCTTTGACAGAAAATTGGACTGCTACACAAAGGCAAACTCTCTAGGAATGACTCCTCCCTTATCACTGATGGCAAAATCTGATTTATACTCAGCATATGTGCATAGGTCTGTGGACAAATAGAAASAAACCCAAATGCAAAAAAAACCCAAAAACCCCAAAACAATAAAGATTGCATTTGGAAGCAACTGTAAAAGAGGAAGATGTCACAGTTCATGAAGAAAGATCAAGAGGAGGGAGCTTTGTGTAGAAATAAAACAAGGAATTCATTCTTATGCCAATGTCTYAAGAGTCAGGATTTCCCAGAAAAACCCAGCAATTTTAAATGGAAATGGATCAGACCAAAGACAGCTTCACTCTCATGCCTAAGGCTTCTCTTCTTCCAAGTGGTTCTCCATCTCTTCTTGTGGTGTTATTTGTTTTATCTCTCTCAAAACAATATCTCAGCTTATCAGTAATATTAGGGAGTGATCTTAAGCATTGGATCAAAGGGATCCTTTCACTGTGAGATTTCTTGTCAGTCAGCTTTGACTGGTGCACAGCAGCTACCCCCACCCACAGGCTCTGCTCTGAGAGGGAGCTCAGCACCTGTGGAGATAAAGAAACCAGAAACAATAGGTAATTTGGTAAGGGTTCACTGTAAAGTGGGTGTCTACTTTGGTTAAGAATGCCAGAACTGATGCAAAATCTGCTCAGGATTGGTAACAGGACAGACAAATGATGGCAGGAATTACACAGATAACAAGGTCCCATTAATTCAGGAGGTTGGATCATTCTCACTGGCCTAAACTTTCATCCCCTTTTTAAGCTGCTACTCCAATGTGCTCTGTATGAGCTTTGAATTTCATGAGACATCAAAGATGTTATCACCATGGTGCTCCCAGAAAGACTGATGGTCCAGGCTTGCTGTCATCACACTGTCATCCTCCCAAAGTGCCTGGATTGCAATAAATTACAGCCCTGCTCTGACTGAGGAAAGGCTTCTATGTGCTCTGCTGAGGACAAACTGCTGCTGCAAGCCTGTAAAATGACTAAGATGGATGAGGAGGGCTTAGACTTGAACTCATCTTCAGGTCCTCCTCATGCCTGTAAGCCTGACTGGTACAACTACGTGCAGTGAGTGAGAACATTGGGTCTAAATTATGAAAACAGCTGCAGCAGAAGGTGGCTCTTAAATCTTCCCTGGATAGCTGTGTACGTGTGCATGGAGCAGTCAGCTCCATCTTCCTGCTCAGCATCCTTCCAGGCAAAGCTCAGGGAACTGTTTGCCTCAGATTTGAGTGGAATTTGATGAGTAATTTCAGCTGAGCTCTAGTATAAGGTGAATTTTGTAAGGATTTTAAGTGCCYGCTAATAAGTTTTTAACCAAGAAACATCTTGTTGTTTGCTATTTTTCATCAGTGTGTGATGGGCCATTGTGACTTTTTGGTATCTTTCATAAATGGCAGTGCCCAAGCTAAATATGCTCACCCCAAATTGTCATTAAAGAATACCAGAGTAAGYACTGTTGTAGCCATGAGGAAAACCTTCCACTGGGTGGAATAAGGGTTAAAGAAACATGAGCATGAACAAAGAAGAGATCCAGACCACAGCTGAGATGAAGTCTGAGGGACCATGGGTTTGGGGTCTCTCCTTACCAGGACAATTAAATGTCCTCATGGAGCAATGTCTGGGGAAGTCTGTTGGGATTGCCTTTTCATTTTAATGGAAGTATTTCGGTACCCAGCCTGTTTTCTGCATATCACTGCCTTGCAAACTCACAAATTCCCTGTGCCCCACTGAACTCAGGGTCCTTTGTCAGGGAGCTGCAGATGACACAAAACCAGAGCAGCATCCTGGAGTTCAGGGCAGGATTTGCCTGGGATTGWGAGAAGTGCTCAAAATGCTCAACTTGGTTATTATACAGACGTAAGCAAGAGAGGGTTAAGGATTCTCCCTGTGCAGTTAGAATTTTGCTATGGGGTTTCTGAAATTAAAATAACTTCTGGAATGTATTATTTCTCTTTTTTCTGCTGATAAGAATTGTAATACAGGGAATATTTTGTTATCCACAGAATGTTTAATTTCCCGTATAGACAGGATGTTACATTTTTGCATTTTCTTGGATATTCCCAGAAGCAGCCTGAGATCTAGATGCTTGTAGGGAAAAAAAAGATGAGCAGTTTTGGTTTTCTTCCACTGAAGTTTTGTGAGGTGAAAAGTTAAAAACAGCCTTTAGGGAAAGGACAGTTGTAAAGAGGACAGCGTAGAAACATAAGTGCTGGAAGCTAATTGAAAGGCACAATTACTTTTAAAATCCCCTTTATCTTACTGCCATGTTAACATTAGTATATTTTTTYCCCTTTCTGGGAGGCAATGTCACAGCAGGTTGATATTGGTGTGATTAGATAAATGTTACTCTTACATGTGCACCGCCTCAGAGGCTTGTGTGTGTACATTTTTAATGACTGAGGTCTCCTTCCTATTAGAAAATATCCTTTTACACCTTAGCTAATGTAAAAGGACACAGCAAAAGTATCCCATGCTGGGAAGTGCAGTTAAAAGTATTCAAAAAGCTGGAATTTATCAGAATGAGCAYATCTAAAAGGGGAGTGTAGTTGGTGCAAGGGAAAACATTTTTGGTAGAAAAATGGGAAAACATTTTTCTGTAGTAAAATGGAAAAACATTCTCCTGGAAAAAAATCAGACTTGGTTTCAATTAGTGAACTGTAAAATTTCCCAGAATTTCTGGGTGGTGTCAGATTTCAATTTTYTGGCCTCGATATTTCAAGTAGGTATTAATTTGCTGATGGAAGAAATCTCCCTGAGTTCAGCAGCAGCACATCTTCCACAGATCCTTTCATGCAGGGGAGCACTATCCAAACCCAAAGGAATCAAATCCAAGGCAGGTACAGGGTAGCACCAGGAGGTGAACATTATTAAACCAAGCACCCAAATTTATTGTTCCAGTCCTTCCCCACATATTCCCTGTTTGTGCATTCAGAATAACTCTGTTCTCATGTGAAAGAGAACAGGAATCTGGGAAGCTGATACCGAGTTTCCAAGTTTTTTTTTGGTTTTGTTTTTTTTTTTTCTGCTATTGCGGTTGTCCAGTTACTGTTTCAACAGGAAGGTGTTTAATCAAGGCAAAAGGCACAGAAAAGAGCTGGTGATTTCCAGAAGGAGAAAATGTCGTGCTGATTGCAGTGTTTCTCTCTCAGGATGGAGTAGACAATACAAAGCGTGTGATAACACGCTCGAGATACGCCTCAGATCCCCAGCAGCAGCAGGAGCAGCCCTGTGAATGAATGGCACGKTTCCTATCACTGCTTTCACAGTCCCAGCCTGATAAGGAACGTCTGGTGCTGCAGAGGGGTTTGTGCCAGAGCCTTGGATACACCTTTGGAAAACCTCAATCTTCTCCCAGGCAACAAGAACACCAGGAGTTCATAGAGAGGGAGAAGTTCCCTCTGAATTTTTAGTTTGTGAACTTGCTGGTCTATTTACTTTTATTTTTAATGTTGGATAACTGTATTCTCCAGCTCAGAGGATGGCAGGAGGACAAGAAGAAAGAGGATATTTCCCTTAAGTTTTGACCCAGAGAAGTGAAATGTTTGGTCTCCAAGTGGGTACAATGTCTTTTTTGTGCTTTAAAATTTGATTGACACTGGCAAAAGGGACATATTATGCACATAGCACATGTAGCCCTTCATATCCTGTTCAATGTGTGACTTGAAGTTGTTAATCTCATGCATTTCCTATGCTCAGCACTGTGTGCCAAGATGATCAGAAATAGCCAGGGATTTGGGATGCCTCAGCTATTGGGTGTCCAGCTGAAGAAACTTCTAAAGGTCTTGGTTTTCAGAAAGGTTTTGAATATCCATCTTCTGAAATTGGCTTGTAAAATGTCTGGACCCAGTCCTTGGAGGTCTTTGTGGAACACACACTTTCATATTTGCAGRTTGGGTTTGGTGGAGCATCACTGGCATCCTCAGATGCTCTTCCAGAGTCATGCTCCATGAGGGCAGAGGAGTTGAGYTCCAAATGTCACCTGGTGTACTCTGATGCTTTAGTTTTCCTTGGAATTGTACTTGGCTGGAGTGGGAAAAGGGCAGAATTTCCCCTTGGGATAAAATCTGTGATCGTTAAATATAAAACAAGGAAAAAAAGTCCCTTCCTGAGATATCCCAGCCTTATCTTCAGTGGATTGGCAAAGCTGTGATTGACCTTCATGCTATGGGGTTTAGAGACAGAGGAGTAATGCCTCCGCTGTGTATTAAATGGGCAGACTTCAAGTTTAACAGGAATGTCAAGTTCATCTTTTTCTAGCTGGTGTTCTCCTACATCATCTGCTATCCTGTCCTATCCTGTCCTATCCTGTCCTATCCTATCCTATCCTATCCTATCCTATCCTATCCTATCCTATCCTATCCTATCCTATCCTATCCTATCCTATCCTATCCTATCCCATCCCATCCCATCCCATCCCATCCCATCCTCTCCCTGTCCTCCTCTCTGCAGCCTCCCAGCAGCTTCTAGAAGTGCTGGTTGGACACATTTCATAGATGAACTCAAAGGTTAAACCAGCAGAGAATAAACAATGTGAGGAACAGAACCGGCGTGAACCAGCTTGTCCCAGAGGTACAAAGCTGAATAATACCTGGGTAAACACAGCAGAAATGGCTGTTGACAAACCAGCCCCTCAAGAACAGTGACTGCAGAAATGCTGGGGCCTGCCAGAGTCCAGCAGTGCCCAACATGACGAACAACATGAGTTTGAGAGTGAGGATGTGGGGAGAGATATMAGTTACATCCTGGATGTTGCAGTGTCCCACAGTCACACCTCTGTTATCTGCAGTGCTGTGTGTATAGCACAGTTACACACACTTAATCTGGGAATAAATATGTCAAGGGACAGCCAGTTTTCATCTCTCTGCTTCTTATGCTTCCTTCATTCTTTTTAWAAAGAGAATAATGCAAAATAATAACAATCAAATCTGCTCTTCAGGATGTTTGCAGTCAGTTTGGCAGGTTCAAAAGATAATCCTTCATACTTTTTGGCTTTAAATAAATCACCTTTTGTGTAGAGAAAAAAGGCAGCCTAGCCTCTTTTTCTGCTTTGAGGAACCAACCCACTGCAAAACYTCCCAGCTATGTAAATGCCATGGCYATCCTGCAAACACATTTCTCAGCTGGGCTGGGGGATAACACATTTCTTTCCATCTCAAGGACCCAGAGAAGAAGGTTTGTTCATTCTGCATGATCTCAAGTAACCAAACCCTTAACTCTTTGCAAACCTTTTGTAAAGAGCAAGGATTCTTGTTCATGCCAACAGGCCCTGCTGGGTTTGCTTACAGAGCTCTGCAGTTTGCCTCCATGAGCTCATGTAACAKGGAGGCCTTGCATCTTTCCTTTCCATATTCTATTTCCAGACTTTCCACTGTCCTCCTCCCCCTGAAAGCTGCCTTGCAGGTAGGGTTACTCATGGAAGTTAGGGGTGCTCATTACCTCAGGCTGGGGATGCACAGTTGGCAGCAGTTGCTGCTGTGAATATTGAATGTGCAACACGAGTTGGGTCCTGAGCCTGTGGAGAGTCTCCTCTCCCTGCAACAGTGATGCATTAGGGGGAAAATCTGAAATGTCACAAGCCCCTGCAGGTATTTACATCTTAAGGGACACCTGTAGTGGTGAGCTTGGCTGTGCCAGCTTGGACTCAATGATCTCAAGGGTTTTTTCCAAGCCTACTGATAATGATAATGGAAGATGCAGAGGAATTGCATGCATTTCTCAGGAAATAACATCTGTTGGTTTGTCTGGGATTTTTTTTAAACCTCTATCCCTGTCTTCCATGGGAAAAAGCAAGTTGCTTCTGTACTCAAACCAGCAAATTTTTGCTCCTGGGAAGATATGTTTCATGACAATGATAGTCACAGTTCTGAATAAGGATCTTGGTAGGAGAAGCAGGAAAATGGGAGAAGGCTMTGTCTCAGTCCAGCTGGGGTTTCTGAAAGTTGATTTCGTGACCTCTCCTGTGCCAAAATCAGCCAAAAGAACAAGTCATGTTTATGCTTTATGCAGACCATATGCCACTGATTTTTTTTTCTTTGAAACAGCCAAAATCCTTCACTGGCTAGATGGAAGTGTGTGGATAATGCATTTTACCAACACCAATGCTTCATGTCTAGAGCRCAGCATAGATGCCTTTGAAAGCAACTCCTCTAAAGATTTATTTTAACTTGCTCTTACTCCCTGCTTGTTTTTTGGCTCAGGTCTGCACTGAATCGCAATTGATTTTGCTTTTAAACATAATATCAGATATTTTTAAAAAAACCCCTTTGTCCTCCACCAAAATGAAAAAAAACCCCTTCCTCTAAAAAATGAGATATTTATTCTCCTGCTCTTGTGCGAATTCATGTCTGCTTCCTTCCAATTCCTCACTTCTGGCCAGCTGCAATTCACTTTCTCTGCTGAGATGGGCTGGAAGGGAGGCTCTTCAGTGGGACATTTTGAAGCAGTTGTTTGCAAGCCCACTGTTAAAAGCTCCTCTTCCTCCTGCTGCTGAGCGTGTCCTGTGGAGCCGTGTCCCCTTTCGTGGCTGCAAATCTCATCTTCTCGCCCGCCTGGGGGGGAAACCATCTGACCTGTGACCTTCAGCTGATCCGAAACCTCCATCAATCCTTCTGCAAAGTTTCACTGGAACCACGGCTTCCAAATGACCCTTTGCACAGTTCCTAAAAGGAAAAGGAAAAAGACAATAACCGGCTCGAAAAAACCACCCCCAGTCCTGYGCTGTTTTCTGTTGTTTTAGCAGAAACCAAACATAAGTCATAAAAACACAGGCAAGAAAAATAGAGCACGCTGGCTGCCAGAAAAACAAATCAGAACAGAACATAGAGGGGCCTCTCACAGGGAGGAGGCAGGGAAGAAACACCTGTGATTTCCATTGAAAATCCCCTGATATCTGCATTCCCCCCGTTCTGCTCCAATGAAAGCTCTCGTTGCTCTATCTCTGACCCCGGGGCAAGGTCCTGGTGCAGAGAGGTCCCTCCTTGCTGGGCCAGTGAATCACAGCTGAGGAGCACAGAGAGTGCCTGCCAACTGTCCTCATGTCATTGCTATGGTTATCTCAAAGTGCTCTGCAGATGTTTGCCTGCTTAAAAAACAAAAGGAGAGGAAAAAGGAGYGGAGAGAGAGAGAGGGAGATAAAAACAAAGCTTTAAATTTTCCCTCCCA
Source organism: Cardinalis cardinalis (assembly GCA_014549065.1). NCBI lineage: Eukaryota > Metazoa > Chordata > Aves > Passeriformes > Cardinalidae > Cardinalis > Cardinalis cardinalis. Next base: position 2,923,844 of record JACDOX010000045.1, on the reverse strand, counting down.
ACAGTTACACCACAAACTAAAAGCCTTGGATGGAGGCAGAGCTGAAGTTGCTGATTTGGTTTTGGATGGTGATGGTCCCTGGGGGCTGTGGTGGAAGATCCCCAGATGGCCCACAGGGACATGCTGAGCACAGCCAGTGACAAGTGAGCAGGGATGGTGCCCAGGACATGTGCACAGCTCTTAGACAGGCTTGATTCTGCTTTGGCCCTTCCCAGAGCAGGGGGACATTCCCAGGAGCTGTGCTCAGCCCTGTGACACCCCCTCCATAACAGCTCAGAGATCTCTTCACATAGAATTTTCCTGGAACTCCTTTATTACAACTGAAATAGGCACTTCTGCTCATGTTGGGCACAAATCCTYCTGGAAGCTGTCAAAAATCAAGCTCTGGTTGTTAGGAAGTGTGGCTGTATCAGAGCAGCTCCTCACTGGATAAAGAGCTGCACTGCCTCCAGGACTCCTCCTAGGACTGCTCTGCAGGGCAGACCTGGCCATGGGGTAATCACAGCCCTGAGCCTTAGGACACWAACAGCCAGTTTTCAGCACTAAGACACATAACCCCTCCTGTGGATGCTGTTTGCAAATGCCATCTCCTAGCTGCCTCCCACTGTGTCCCTATCTTCCCCAAGTGCTCCCTAACCAGCGWGCACAGGGACAGTGGGACTTGGAGAAGAGATCCAAGACATTACAGAGACCYGCACGTGGTCATTAAACATTTTTTGTGGTTGATTAATAACTTTTTCAGAGGTTTACAGGAGGCAGGAAGAGAACTGAGGTGCTGTGGGTGCAATTTGGGTGAACAGGAGGACATCAAACAGGCTCTTAAGGAGCTCCTTTGCTGCAGCACTTGCACTGCTGTGTCCAAATGCCACGCAGGGATGTTTTAGGGGTGTCCAGCCCTCCTGGAATCAACAGGAGAATTTTTCCATCAGCTCACAGGAGCCCTGGGTCGCGTTAGAAATGAGTGTGCATGTTCTCAGCAGCAGCACCAGCCTGCTGGGCTTGGGTGTGTTACCACAGGACAAAAACCACTGCATGGGGGAATGGCTGTCCCTAAACCACACTGAAAGAGAAACAGCCTGGGGAGAAAGCTCCCTGTGTTATTCCATGGGTGGTAGGTACAAGTGCACAGTGTTTTCAAGAGTATTTTCTGAGGCTGGAGAGGCTAAATGTTGTTTCAAAATAGTGCAATTTCCTTTGCAAAATGGGGTGAAGAATCCTTATCAGGGAAGCAGAGCCCCACTCAGAGCTGAATAGAAAATAGTCTTGCTATAAAAAGCATCATTGCCTCTCTGAAACACAAGCCCAGGCACATAAAGAGTTCAATTCAGCAATACATGTGACCTGGGGTCTCCAAATTGTTTGCCTTGCTGTAGGACAGGAAGAGAGCCACGGCTTGAAACAATTTGACAAGGCCTTYCTTTGGAGCTGCCTGACTTACCTTCGGCAGGGCAAAAGAGGGAGCTCAAGTTAAAGGAGACAACGAGCTGTGCTGTAGATCACGGAATCACAGAATCCTTCAGGCTGGAAAAGACCTCGGAGAGCATCGAGTCCAACCATGCCCCGGCACTGCCACAATCACCACTGAGCCACGTCCCCAGGGCCACATCTCCACRTCTCAGATCCCTCCAGGAATGGTGACTCCACCATTCCCTGGGCAGCCTGTTCCAATGCTTTCCAAAACAACCCYTTCTGTGAAGATTTTCCGAACTCCTCACCTAAATCCCCTCCGGTGCAATTTGAGGCCATTTCTTCTTGTCCAATTGATAAGAAAATTTTCTTCCCAGGACAAGGAACATCCCAAGAGTTCTGGCATGTAAACCTCCCCTGATCTCATCAGATCTGCCTGAGCATCTCCACAGCAGAGTGGGGGTTCCATTGAAACAAGTTTTACACCAGAGGCTGTGGGAAAAAACTGCCTATTTTATAAGTGCTTGATTTGGGGAAGTCTTTGAAGTTTATGAACTCATTGGAGATGCTCACTAGTGTTACTACTTCCTCCTCTCCTTCTCTTATCCTTCTCTCCCTATGTGAAAAACACCAACAAACACAAACAACCCAGATGACAGGAAGAAGTGGGCTTCAGGCAAGAGGAGAAATCAGAAGATGTTTTGGAAAGCGCTTCAGTAAACATTGGCTAAAACTCTGAGGAAATGGATTTCTTCACGTCTTGGAGTGGAGAATGGACTCTGATGCAGTCTGTTACATGATTTCCCATTTCTTGCACACACCATATCCTTCTCCCATTTCAGAGAGCTGTGGAGATTTTTGGAGCACATAATTGGAGCTGTGGCTTTGCAAACAGGGACCAGGGATGTGCTGAGCTGCTCTTTCACCCCTGATGTTTGCACGTCCCTTGTGCAGCCTCTGCCCATTCTCCCTCCTGRGCATTGCTCAGGCTCAGCTATGACAAGGGGATGTGCTGGGGGACCTCTCCTGGGTGGCATTGCAGCCAGGACCTGTCCCATTTCCAAATCTCCTTCTGATTTCTTTTTGGGGGTTTTCTCAGTTCTAYGGTGTTTGGCATCTTCATATCCAAGACAGAATAAAAGTAAACCTACTGACTTAAAAAGAGAAAAAAAAAAAAAAGAACTTGAATCAACACCAAAAGCTGCATGATCTGGTAATAATTCTGGGAAGATGATGTTTAAAGGAGAGCTGTCTCTGTGGTCAGTGCAATGCTTGTTCTTCCAGGGCCAGCAGCACAGCCTGTCTCTGGAGCTTGCAGAGGTTTGGTGCAGCCAGAGCTCCCCAGCCCGTGGCTCTGCACTCAGGCTAATGTTACCCATAGCTGGCCACTTTGGGTTGGTTCTCCATCCGAGGAGATCACTGTCCAAAGAGGGATAAAGGGTTCCTTTCTTCTGGGTAACATCTGAAATCACAGCCTGAGCTCTGGTAACAGGAGACTGGAGGCTTCCCTTCTGCCGATAAGGGGGATTGCTTCTTTCCCTTGTTGTTGTTAATCCTGGGAGTGGAGATCAGTTGCAGTGCAGGTGTCTGATTTTCATTAAAATTGCAAATTGGACTGAATGCTTGATCAGATAACAAAGACATCATTGAAGCCATGTGTCTTCCTTCAGCAGCAGAACAGGACAAGACAAAGAATTTCCCAGTRTGTGTCCACTTGTGCATATTTACTGCAGAGAGAGAGAGTCTTAATACTTTGGTCATGGGTGAATAAACAGCTTCTAAGAAATGCCATCTCTATCAAACATGCTGCAGCTTTGGAACAGCTTTAGAGTTGAATAGAAGAACTACAGTATTAGCCCTTTGGGGAGAATACAGGCTGCTCTCAAAGGAAATCAATTAACTGTAGCATCCCTTTGGTCCCAATTCATCACATCCTCCCTTTTAATCAAAGCACTTAAGTGTTTTCTTAGCTTAAGCATGAGCTAAAGTGCTTTGATGAGCAAAGATGGACTTTCACACATGCTGCTGTCCTCTCCAGAATCAAGACCGTGTGTTTTTCACTATGGGAAAGAGAACAAGTTCAATAGGGAAGTTCAACCACTCGTTCTGCTCGGGAATCACATGCAACAAACTCATCTGGAGTAGGAAGGAGTGGGGGCTGATGGCATCTACACAATGTTTGGAAAGAAAGTTCCTCATGCAATGTCCTCCTGGCAGCTAAACAAAGTGATTTTGAAGTAAACAAACACACAAACACTGTGTTTCCTACAACAACRTCTCCTGACAGATGCCACTGCCTTTATGTCTTCATTATGTCGTTTCAGATCATTGTYCTCTCTTCTTCCTCTTTGTGGCAGATACCCTTGGACTTTCCTTTGCAATGGTGGAGTAGCTAAAGAAAGGTTCATCCAATCCAAATTATTGGCTAGCAGGTGTCTAAGATAATCCTTTAAACACTCCAGAAACCAGGATTGATGAGAAAGATGCTGAGCTGTGCCTACACACAGTCAAGCATTTGTTTAAAATCTGTGAGACAGGGTTTCAGCTGTGACCCATTTGTCTGGTGTTTGCAGAGCTTCTGAAGGGGTTGTATTGAAAATGGAACATGTTAGATGGGTACTTGGCATTAGAAGAACACTGAATGATCTTCCCTTGCTGTCAGTAGGGTTAGATACAGCCACAAGAGTTTAGGGGTGAAAGAAATTCTGTTCCTGGTGCAGGGGAGCAGTGATATCCTGGGCTAAAAACTTTTTATTTGGAGGTTCTTTACCAAGCCTGCCCTGCTCCATGGAAATGTTGCAGGAGGAATTCYTCAAGGAGTTTAGACAGGTTTGGATTAGGGAAAATAATTCTTGTTTTTCACACAGACAGTAATGAGGAGTTCCTCATGCTCTGCATGCACGGGGAGCAACTCAGCTTTGAGAACATAACTTGCTGTCCTGGTGTCCTTGAGTAMAGCCTGCTCAGACACAGCTGTCTCCAGCAAGTCCCATCTCATTYTTGGGGCAGTTTGCTTTGCTCTGGGTGAAGGACACGATGCTGACATTGCTCTGGCCATGGGGRCAGCCGTGCAGGGACACTGTCCTGCTGTGCCTCAGGACACTCTGGGTGCTGGTAAAATGGGCAAATTCAGCTAAACTGCAACCCTGAGAGAGAGCAGAACTCCCTACCCCCCAAATRCTATGAAAAGCATATGAAGGCTGTGAAACAAATTGTTTTCTGAAGAGTGGGCATTATTTAAATTTTACAGAAACATGCAAGGAATTCCTCTGGGACTAGGACACACAATACAGACATACAAATGGATTTCTCTGACAGCTTCCCATGCAATGAGGACTCAGTATTTACTGTTCACTTTCATCCCTGGGTAAATGGGACATAATTTGAAAATATTTTCATTCCTCTCAGAGCATCACTTGGGATATCTGTAGAATCACTCAGCGTCACRATTCCAAGAAATCTGCCAGGATTGTGTTCTGAAGTTTGCTTTGGATATAAAAGGGCTCAAAAGGCCATAGATTATCCCAGGACATATCAAAACACGCATTAAAAATTTCTGTGTTCTTGAACTTGTGGTAGAAGTCAGCCACATTCAGTCAGTTCTGTTCAAGTTTAAACTCAGGGGACTTTCTCTGTGCTTGCCAGTGTGTCAGTGCCTCGAAGGGAGGTGCAAACTGCTCGCTGGACCCTGCCCTGCCCTGTCAGAGGAGAAGCAAGTGCTGGAACAGGCAGGGGAAGCATTTGGGCTACAAAGCGTGAGAAAGCRCTGGCCCGAAATGGGGCTGGGTCGAGTTTCAGCATTAATTAGTGCAGAGCAGCAGCAGCCCAGGCATTTATAACCTTCTCTCATGGCAGTGGAAATCTGGCAGGAAATTGCTGGGTGCGTGGCCGTCAGATGTGCCATGAGCCCAGCCCGGGGCTGGGCTGCAGCAGGTGGTTTTTAAGGACAGCAGCCAGCCAGAAGCTTTGGGAAGCAGCTGCTGTTGTCACTATGGGGAAAATGCAGTTTGATCCAGCYCTGCTTTGCTGTTGCCTAAAGGGGTGAACATTTCAGGGAGCCAACATCCCCATCCTCACCTTTTGCTTTAACTTAAAGGATTTCCAACACAGAAATGCTTTAAGTTAAAGCAAAACTCCTCCATGTGCAGAACACCACCAAAGGATGSTGGTTCCCTTGCTGGTTCCCTTGCTGCCACCTTCTTGTATCAGCAACAACCTGTGGTGAGCAGTGGGATGAAGGTGCTGCAGGGTGGGACCCTCCTGCTGTACCAAGCTGGTGTCACAGGATGCAGCACAGAAATGGATGTCACAGCTGATCGCTCATGGAATTGYACCAGAAAACTCTGCCCACATCTGTTTGAGACACAAGCTCTGCCCATCCCTCTGTTTCAGACCTGTTATTAGATGACCATTTCTAATCACAGCAGCGTGGTGTCAAGAAGCAGCTGAAATCATCACTGGGCAGGAGGTYACAAGCCACAGCCACAAGATCAGCAGGAGCCCCGTGGCCAAAACTATCTCATAAAGAGAAGTGGGCCAGAACAGCAACATCGGCGACCCTGAGATTGYGTGAGGTTTTGTCAATTTAAATAATCTTATCTGGCAACTTTGTTCTAAACATGAGCTGGGGTTCCATGGCCATCCTCAACGCTTCTGCCTGTGCTACAGTGGCAAGTTGCATTTTGGGGGRTCAGTAATGGGAAACAGATGTTTAAATGTGTACAACAAGAAGCAAAAAAGGAAATACTGCAAGCACAGAGTCTGACGTGAGCAGGATGGTATCTCTGAGTTGACAAAACRAGACCCATGTTCATGAAACACAGGATTAAATAAGCTGCTATTTTCTAATTGTTGTCCAAAGCTGCTTTTGTGACAATAAAATTTCAGTCCTTGTAGTATATTCACATCAGAAATTTATTTTAGCAGAGCCTGCTCCTAGTTCATGCAGGGATAAACTTTTGTCCAAGTGGTGTTGCAGGAARGGGCTGCACTGCCAAAAGGACAATGCGAGATTCATTATTTGCCCAGCACACTGCTGCCAGGCTATGAAAAATGCTTCTAAGTATTCTTTTAATTAAGAAGAGATACTTCCACTGAGTAATGAGGACACCTACTTTCAAATCAGAGAGATTCCAGTATTTCAAAATTAATTTCCATTCTAAGTTGGATTTCTGAAATGTGCTTATTCAGAAAGTTTTTTAGTAGTGTCAAAATATTATGCCAGTCAAAATACGTGTCTCCTACAATATTTAAGCCTTCAGTGAACATTTGTAAATTATTACCAYGAAAAATAATCCAGTTGAATAATGTTTCTTTTCCTTTAAACATCAAAACAGCCTCCTGAAGTACATTACTTTGGACATGCTTCATTTTTGCATAGAAAACTAATTATTTTATTTTTTACACCAACAGTAGCAGTATCTGTGAGTTTCAGGTTTATTTCTCTTCATCAAAGGCATGTGATGAAAAACATGAAAAGAAATTATCTCATAAAATTTCTTTTATGGCATGCATTTAAGCATGCAGGACTGTGARATGGTTCAAAAAAATTGAAATTGCTCTACTTAAAATGATAAAGATCATCTTGTCCCTTTTCAGCGTGTCTCCCTGTTATTCTTGGATGAGGAATAAACAGTCTCAGAGTAAATGCTGCATTGAAATCCATTGAGAAAAAAAATAAACTTTTATATTATTTGCTGGGAAAAATGATGATTCTGCGAGCTGACATTAAGGGACAGATTTTCAACATTATGCACCCATTGAAAATAGCTCCTATTGTTCCCAAGTTCAAAAGCCTCTCTGGTTATTGCGACTTTGTCCTAAATGTGTAACTGAACGGTTGGGCTGGGACTCCTAAAATCCAGTTGCACACACATGACTTCCCCTGCAGTCTCTGCCCAGAGCGTGCAGGGATGCTGCTCCCACCTCCAGCAATGCCACRGACACTGAGTTTGTACTTGCATTTCACAGGAGGGGGGGTTTGGCAGCAGCAGGAGCCCAGAGAGGTTGCAGGAACCTCTTCTCCTCACTCAAAGCAGGGCCTTGGCATCTTACCACATTTCTGATGAGTGCATGAAAAGAAATGTGGCTGTTTTGTCAGATCAGCCAGTGGTAGATGTAATTGTTGCTTTGGGCTCACCAGGAGATGAAAGGTCTCCTTTAGGTTGAGGGATGTTCTGTGGTTTGGGTACTTGCTCTTCCTACTGGGTCTTTTTTGGGGAGGCCCTTCAGGCTTCATCTCATCTCCTGCTCCGTGTCCGCATAGACCAGGCAACGGGGATGCTGCTCTGGGATTGCAGCCCTTATTGAGACAGGACAAGCTGTGATCACCAAGGGGCTKTGTCCCCAAACAGGAGCAGAACCCACTCCCAGTGTGGGGCTGGAGGGCTGGAAGAGCCCCCAGCCTGCCCGGAAGGATCCGCGCGAGGCAGCGAGGGCAGGGCCAGCGATCCTCAGGCCCTGCTAAAATTTCACACATGATTTCTCAGTGAAACTGCAGCAAGATAAACAAGATTTGGTATGAATTTAAACATAACACTGGTTATATTATTTGGGAACAAAGCAGTTGCATAACCCTGTAGAAAACAGCCCAGCTGTTCGTGCCGGACAGCGCGCCAAGGGCTGCGCTCGCTCCCTGCCAGAGGTGCATGCCTTGGTTGGGCTTCCTTGCCCTCTCCTGCATGGTGACACCCACTCCCAGTCCTAGGGGCTCAAGGCAAATCCACCTCCAGCCCCTCCTGTCTGGTTTCAGGAGGCACCAAACGAGTGGATCCCGTGCTGCAGAGCTCTGCGCTGCCCCTGCCTCGCTGCGCCTCCCTCGCCATCAGTGTGCACAGCATGACAATTGGATTTGCTGTGAGATTAGGGCAGTGTAATCTCATTAAGGATGACAAGCTCCACTGGGCTGCTCTGTGTATCCCCCTCACACACACACACACACACAGACACACACAGACAGACAGAGGCAGAGCTTTGATGAACAGCCACAGCAGAGGTAATGGTTCTGCCAGCTCTGCAGCACCACGGGGAGAGGCTCTGGATGGAGCTGGGCATCAGCACAATCCCACAGCAGGGAGGCCTACCCGTGTGTGCTGGGAGGGTTAAAAAGAGCTAGACCTGGTCCAGCTCCCAATGAGTTGTCCTCATAAGTGGCAGAGGCCTCTGAAGGTCACTGGGATGGGCTAACTGTGCTTATGGTCCAAGCAGACCCCAGACTGCATTCAGCAGAGCTGCTCTGCAATGTGACAGCCTGCATGGGAAGGATGGGTGGATGGGGACTGTGCCAGGCCTAGACAGACACTGTCAAACCTCTCCTGCTCACTTATCTCAAAAGGGACTTCCTGCCATTAATGCCTGAGTCTGTGTGAAAAACATTTTCCAAAATATCCCATGTTATATGTTAATATAACATAACATATTTACAATGTAATCTATTCCTGTTCTTCTCTTTGCCTGTTATTTTTATGTGCTAAAATTAAAATCAAAAAGGCAAATAGCTAATTTGCATATGCAAAACAGAAGTTAACATGCTAATGATCGCCTGCAAATAGTGCAGGCACTTATTCTTAAAGGAAAATGCTTGAGAAGGAAAACCACATGGCAAGCATTAAGGCAAACAACTGACTCAGTGACAACAGAAAGACAAAATTAATCCTGCAAGTTTTCTGGGAGTTCAGTTTTATTCACATTCCCTCCCTGGGCATTAGATGGAAATCATTCTTTGGTGAAAAACTGTGAGCTGGGCTRTGCAGGGCTGTGTGCTGCCATGCCCACCCTATTGCCAGGAGCCTCACTAATCTTACCTTGGGTACAAGCCTTGCTCAGTCATTTTGGGACACGTCGTGGGTGCCCCCACATAGAAAAGAGAAAAAGCAAGTAGGACAGTTTCTGTGTGCTGATGCTCTTCCTTATTTCTTCTCAGAAAAGTTGCTCAAATACTTCCCTGAATTGCAAAATATTTTGGAAGCTAAAGATAGTCCAGGCAGAAAAGCAGACATCTAACTGACACTGAGCAAATAAATACAAGTTATGAAGAATTCTTAGTGAAAATAAAACCMGTGAGGAATGGAGCTTGTAACTGGAAACATGGCAGGAGGCTGGGAAGATGGCAGAGTCCGCTGATAACCATTGGCTCCAYCCACAGGATCCAAGCTGGGGCTGGAGAGTGTGCACACTTTCTGTTAATGTGACCAAAACCCATGCTGCAGGTGAAGGAGCTGCAGTACTGCCCGATGGTGCAGCCTGTGAGTAGTGGTGGTGAGCAGAGTGTGTGCTCTGGGTCCGTGGGATACCTGGACATTATTGGACATGAAGGCTGAGGCTGGGTATGAAAATGCAGTATCACATAAACAGACCAGAAGAGGACTGAGAAGGGCACTAAAGGCTGGGGAATGGTCTTGCAGAGTGGGCATCCTCTTGTGTGGTGTTTCAGTTGTGAGGTAGTTTGGTCTCATGGGCTGAAGCCTTRTTCTTTCGTGGGATCAGTGCTTGGTTCCCCACCCCCATTTCCTTGGCTCAAGGGTGTCAAAAGCACTGTCTGTTGTTTGCAGGGATATATTTGTGGTAGTGCCAAGATAAAAGCCTATTTCCACCCATGGTGCAACCAAGGCACTTTCCCTTCCTCGATGCTGGGCCACTGAGCTGAGCCCAGCTGCTCTCCTGGGACAGGCTCTGCCCAGCACACACAGCCTCTGTTCCAGGGAGCAAGGGCTCCTTTCCACAAAGAACTGATGAAATGATGTAAAAGACTGGCAAAAACAGAGGAGAAAAATTCTCAACTACTTAACACTTCCGATAGCTGCTGTTGTTTTTATTCCCTGGGGCTGAACCAGGGCTRTTTTGCAGAGTGGGAGTAAATCCCATATTGAAATACCACAATGAATATTAGCTATTAGTAATGCCTCGATAGAAACACAAGATACAACCACAGTGATCGAGAGGGGTATGCCAGAGATGATTTCACTGTTCCAGAAGCTAATGAGCTTGTTAGAGGAAGACACTATTATTAGCTCCTGCAGATCCTTGCAGCCTGCCTGTTCAATAAGCTGCTGCTCGTGGGGTTTGGTTTGCAGCGTGGTTTATTACAGAGAATGAGCCCACGTGGTTTCCATCCTGTGACAGCATCCTGCAAAGTCCAGGCTGGTGTCCCTGGGGATGTCAGCTGTGGAATGAGCCGTGCTGCAGACTCCCCAGACCCCTTCATGCACCTGCTTCATCTCCTTGGGCTTCATCCTTCTGCACCTTTCACCTGGAGGGGATGGGGGGCATGTGYTCAGCTACTCCCATGGGAAGCTGTTGAGAAAAACCTACTGCAGTGGTTGAATTCCTGGGCTGCTTTTTAACAGGGCTGTGGCTGCAGCTTTAATCCAGCCTTGCAGACCCCACAGATTCCTCACCTTACATTGGGGTGAGCAGCGAGTCCCAGGCCATGCCAGTCATGCTGGTGAGTTGCAGGTTGGGGAAGTCCATATGGGCCAGGACAGAATTACAGAAWAATGAAAGYTGGAGAAGAACTYTCAAATKATTGAATCCAAAYATTACCTTAACACTGCCAAGCCCACCACTAAACCCTGTCCCTAAGCATGACATCTACCTGCTATTTGAACACTTCCAGGGACGGTGATTCCACCACWTCCCCGGGCAGCCTGTTCCAATGCCTGACCACCCTTTTGGTGAATAAATATTTCCTAAATATTCAATCTAAATCTCCCCTGATGCAACTTCAGGCTGTTTCTTCTTGTTCTTGTTACCTGGARGAAAAGACTGACCSTCACCTGTCTACAAGGYCCTTTCAGGGAGCTGTAGGGCAGTGCCACGTGAGGGGCAGGCTCAGCTGACGGGCGCCGCTGTCACTGCTCCTTCTGCAATCTCTGACCATGTTTGATTTCAGGGGGATGTGTATAATGGCCCAACTCAACTTGAAAGCCCTTGGATGTGATCCTTCTCCTTGTCTGGTTGGTTTTTTCTTAATGCAGCCAATGCTGCTGGGCAGGGCAGGCAGGGAAATGAGATCAAAGTTCAGCCGAAGCCTTCAAAGCCAAGCAGCAGAGTAACCTCTGATTGGGCTCTTAACTAAAGCTGCACAGCCACCCTTTGAAAGCGCCTGGACCCAGCATAAACCTTGCATTATGCATGGGAAACACCCAGAGCAAATGCTTTAATCACCCAAAGCAATCAGGGCTGGTTATTAGCTGAACACAGCATTAAGAGGACAAAAATTTGGCCTGTTGATGCTGCAGAGAGAGGTTATGAAGTGCAGTGAGTTTTCCACTCCAAGAAACAAGACTGGAGTGGGAACATGGGCAGCCCCTTCCATGGGCAGCAGAGGTGAAATGGGATCTCCAAAGAGGGCTGAACTCACAGCCCATCAGGTGTGGCTCAGTCATCCCCAGCATTGTCAGGGCAAGCACATCCCGAGGCTGCTGCTGCTGCTTCACTTTTGCAACCAGCTTTGAAAGCAAATCTGTGGTGCCCACATCAGCCTGGCAGCCTCATTTTGTGCCTTAGTATGGCCAATACAGCAAAGTCTGAGCACCCTGTGTGTGACAGAGGACACTTCCAGCCTTCCCAGGTCAAAYAGTTTGTGTGAAACTGTTTGGCAGCAAAGGGAGCTGCAGCAGCTCTCAAGGTTATGGGAACCAGGAGAGGAGGCTGAGATGTTGGGGGGAAATCGTGGACCTCTGGAGGCTCTTCTTGGCCCTGCTACAGACTTTCTGCATGACATTAGCTCTACTTTTTTTTTTTTTTTTTAAGAAATTATTTTAATTTGCTGACGATGGGGTCCTTCATATTTTCTGGTCTGGGTTCTCTCTTGGTAGATGGAAAATGCTTCCTTTTCTCCAAGGGACTCTCAGGATGCACGTCTGTTCTCACCACTGGGGTGCTTGCAGWCTGAGGTGATGAGAAACCTATAAAAACATATCCAGCTCTGTCAGAACTGGAATTGAAATGGGAAACAAATGTTCACCCCATATTAGAATAAGCGCAGAGGGATTTCTTGCTCTGCTGGAAAAAAAAAGAAAAAAAAAGAAAAAAAAAGAAAAAAAAGAAGAGCAATTCTGCACATTTTGGTCTCCATTTGGTGTGGAACTGCACAGCTGTGAGTACTCCAGGGTGAAATGACAGCCCATCCCCGAGGTCGCTCTTAGCAATACTGCGCCTTCAGAAAGACGACAGTTTTAAACAATTTGTTCCTAATTGAAAGAGGTCACATGAGACTGACTTTACAAAGTTTACATAACAAAGAGTAATTCTGTTAAGTAAAATGATTAATTCCTGTCATTGCACATCAAACGGCGCAGTTACAAAACAGTATTGTCTGTGCTGCCTTGCATTGAAAGCCATTTTCCCTCCAGTTTCCCTTCCCAGAGCGCAACCTTTTGACAAAGCCTTAACTCTTTGGTGATATTCAGGCAGGAATTTGTGAATGGGAAGCGAGYAGGCTGCCATGGATGTGTGAGATATGTTATGGTGGTGTGGTGGCAAGCAAAAGACAACAGCCCTTTAGAGTGGGCCCAGCTGAGGCAGGGCCCCAGAGCAGKGAGAAATGCTGGCCAGGACAATGCCTTGGTTGTCGCCCTTCCTCTGCACAATGAGGCATTGAGGGAGACCCACAGCCCAAAATGGCACGTTTGGACTTGGAAATCTTTCCATGGTATGTTGCAAGGGCGTGTCAAGGACCCAGAGCAGCAACCAGCTGAGTAATTTGGTGTTGGGATAGCCTGGGAGAATGTGGATATCCCCACACCCATCACGGTGTGTGCTTGGGCTGTGCACAAGTGYCTGGGGTAGCAGAGAAGCTGCTCTGAGGAACTGAAAAACTTGCAAAGCCCCCGTGTGATATGTGGGAAGCCTTTGCCCCTGCAGACTGGGATGYACTGGGGTGCACAGCTTTGCTGGGTGACTGTGCTTGAGGCATGCATTGGCATTCAAACTCACCACTGGATTTTAATATGATGTCTYCTGCACCCCATGAAGCTTAGGGGCATTTATTCTCTTTCCTGCTTGTCCCTCTGCTCACATTTTTTGCCCTAAGACAGTTTCTTGCTTGGTAAGAGCCAYAGAGAAAGGAGGTGCTCATAAGGGCACAGAAGACACAAATTTGTGCTTAATCAGGCTATGGTTCTGCAGCTTCTGAAATTCCTTGCTTGTTAAAATAATTTGAGATTTTTTTGTGTGTGCAAATTTATCTTTCCCCAGCCTGTGAAGTAGAAGTGACTTTCCTGTAAGAAGTTATTCTTGCTTGTTTATTCAAATGAAGCATTTATATGCTCTCTTCATGTTTTTTCTCATTACAATCCCTTTCCTTCCCTTTCTCCAACCTCCCCTTGKGTCTCTCCTTCCTTGCCTGCATTTCAATTCAAAGCCCTGTTGGAGTTTTCCATTCTCTTCTAGGGCTGAGTCACTGACTTTTGTCAGCCTCCCACCATGGATGGCAAGGGAGAGGAGGAAGAGAAAGAAGAAACAGACAAAAATTGCTTCAATACCAGCCAAAAGCTGCATAAAAAGGCCCAAATGTTATGGCTTCTGAAATAAAATTGAGCACAAGCGAGCCCTGCCAAATCTCCCTTGAAATGCTGGAAATCTGGAAGCGTTCAGCACAGTTAAAAAGCAGATTTCTAAATGTCACTGGAGGGGTCAGGGCACAAATCCTGCGGTGCAGGTGGGATGGTCCTGTCCTCAGCCCTTTGCAGGCACAGCCAGGCCCAGCATCCCTCCCCTGCTTGGGGACATCTGCTCTGCAGGGGAYGATGCCATCCATGGCTTATTGTATTTGCAGGGATGCCACAACAAAGGCAGGAATGAAGTATCTGACTCCATGTTCTCAGAAGGCTAATTTATTACTTTATTATACTATTTATTATATTTATTATATTTATTATACTATATTATATTAAAGAATACTATACTATACTAAAGAATACAGAAAGGATACTTACTGAATGCTAAAATGAAAACTCGTGGCTCTTTCCAGAGTTCCAGACACAGCTTGGCCCCAGTTGGCCAATGAGTGAAAACAACTCACACCAGAGTCTAATAAAACAATCACCTGTGGGTAAACAATCTCTAAACACATTTTAGAGAAGCACAATACAGGAGAAGCAAATGAGATAAGAATTGTTTTCCTTTTCTCTGAGGCCTCTYGGCTTCCCAGGAGAAAAATCCTAAGTGAAGGAATTTTTTCAGRGAATGYGAATGCCACACTGGCTCATGCTGCAGTTTGGTGCCTGGCAGCTCACGTGTGCCAGAGCTTGAGTCAATCCCTGGGTGAGGATTGTTGGAGCAATGCAAGGCCTGGCTGAACACCCAGGYCACCCCCGGCCCCAGCCCTGCCCTGGCACTGCAGGAACTGAGGGAAGAAGCGTTGGGGTTGCTGCTACATCCCAATGCCATCTTAGCCCTGGCCATGCACAGACCAAGCTCTGGACCCTGATTTCCAGGGAGTGCTCCCAGCCACTGCCCAGGCTGCACGGGCAAGCAAGGCAAACACATCCCCTGCACCAATCAYCCTGTGCCTCTTTTCCCCCTCATTTTCATGGCTACAGATCTCATTTCCAACTAGAGAGACACCTGCCAAGTGTAATTAATCTGTCTGCAATCATGACAGATTTCCTCTTGTTGAAATCAGACTCTTTAGCAGMAAGCCCTGGGCTCAGAGTGGCACCCAGAGCCCTGCTGCTGCCTTGGGCAGCTCTGAACCTCAYTGAGCACCTTGTGGCTGCAAGGAGGGCTCAGACTTTGAATTTGCCAGAGCATCCAAAACTCCTGTGGCCAGGCCTCTGCCCTTCCTGTTCGGGTAGAAATGATGGAGCAAACAATTCTGTCTCTACAGGGAAAAGCCCCATCTCTCCCAGGTCTTCCCTGGAGAGAGAAGTGAGAAGTGTTGGGAATTGCTCCACCAGGACATTTGAGCTGGATTTTGACCCTGTCTTTGATAATTTCCTGGAAAAGCCCATTTTTCTCCACGGACTATATGAGTACTAATCTTCTCCCCATCATGCTTCCTACATTAAACACCACCCCTCTCTTCACCCACCACATTCAATGGTTTTCCAAGGCCAGGACAGACCTTGCATGGTTTGCTCTCAAGGCACTCGGCTCCCACAGCTCCCAGAGTAGGTGAAGGTTCATTTCAATGTAAGTCCAATAAAATCTACTTCTGCCRTAAAAGGCTATCACTGGCAAGTCTCAGGCATTTTCTACACCTCTTGCCATAAACCTAAGCAGTTTTAACTGCATTTACTTATTTATTTGTGTCACCAGCTAATCTGTTCTTTTGGGAAAGCAGATTTTGTATTGTTTGTCATTTCAGAGACATTTTTTCCTTCTCTTTCATGTGCTAAATCACAAGTTCTCTAATGTTGCAATCCATTTTTCACCATAAAAGTGTTTAATAWTGATAGATTAGATTGGCCTTTCTGACAGATTAGATAGGTTTTTAGGTTTGGCCTTTGATGAAATTACAAGGGAGAGCAGGAGACAAGTAGTAAAAAACCTCCTTGTAGTGAAAGGTTTGACTCCTTATCTCCATAGATTAGCACCCTGCCTCTGCAAACAGCTTCCAGAAAGCTTAATGAGTCTGTGGGGACTGACTTTTATCAGAAATAGTTGCTCTCTGGGGACTTGAAGGGCAAGGAGCAGCCACTTTGATTTAATGAGTAAAAATATACTGTGCTGCCCACTGCAAGGGCCATTAACCAGAGGAGGCCACGGCTTCCTCAGTGCTGCACTCACACTGTCCCTCCTCTCTGTCTCCAGGAACACCACTTCAACACATTTTGGGAAATGCCAGCACAGCCAGTGGAATAAAGGTTGGTGGTTTAATTCTCAGTCCTGTACATGGCAAGGCCTGGAGTCTGGGATAAGACATGGGTGGGCAAACCAGTGTGGCATCCAWCTAATAAAAAGGATTCTGAGGAGATCCTGTCCACCTGCACCTCATGGCAGAGCAGCAGGGTCAGGAGCTGGGAGATGAACAGACCCAAGAGCATCCTTCTGTTTCACCCATGCCTGTGATGGGCTGTGCTCCTCAGCTGTCACTGGTGTGAAAAGAGACTGGGCTCCAGAAGGAGATGGAAAGGATGGAAACCAAAGCCCTCAATGTCCTTCCCAATTGCAAAAGTGTTGTGAGGGCCTTACAGAAAAAGTTCTGCAGAGAGCCTGCGATGCACAAAAATGCTCTGGGAGTGATGCAGGCCAAGTGTCTCCAGGTGGAGCAGGGATGGGAGGACCCAGCTTGCAGAAGCTGTGGGTGAGGCACCATGCAGAACACTCACAGAAGGGTGTTCTGTGCATGGAAGGCTGCACAACAAGCAGGCAATGGGGAGTCTGTCAGAGAGGCAGCTAAAGCAGCTTGTTTAGTCTGGCAGAGATGGAGGGTGAGAGGGTGGTCTCTACAAATGGTCTCTATAAATACACATTTACAAAGCAAGGCCACAGATTTATTTATATTTTAATTGAATCAGTTTAAAATGGGAAGCCTGGTTTTGTTATTTTGTTGTGGTTTTTTTGTTTGTTTGTTTTGTTGTTTTTGGGGAGGGGGAGGGTGGGGGTTTGTTTTGTTTTTCTTYTCTAAAATAAACACAGTAGGGTTCACAGTCATTTCCACATATCAGTATCCTGAAATTGCTCCATCCTATAGAAATTTCCAAGTGTTCCCATTTACTTTTCTCTTCTTTTCCAGAARGCTGAGTTCACAGGTGGCAGGAGGTCCAGGAGGGACTGGAGGAGTGGGTCCTGCCAAGAATGGCCTGTACCTACAGGAGCTGTGTGGGAGCACACAGGAGCTGCACGTGCAGCCCATGGACCTTGTGCTTCATGGCTGTGTTTGCTCCTTGGTGTGTCCCACTGAGCTCACCTCCCAAAATCCCAGAGRCAGCCTCAGCCCAGCAGTCAAGGGGCTGGATGTTCGGTCACTCACAACAACCTGGGCATTTCCAGGCCAAAAGGACAGTGTTCTATTCCTGTGTGGACTTCTCTGATCTCCAAATCTGCCCATGGCTTCCTCCAGCAGCAAGGAATATCTCATGGCAGGTTCATCACACGCTACCACTTTTATTTTTAATTAACACAGAATATTCTCCTCTCAACAACTCAAAGCCCAAAAGACATCCTGGGCCTTGGCATTGTGTCCTTAAGGGACAGCCCTGTCCTGGAGGGGCTCCAGGACTCAGCTGGATGTGTGGAAGTGCCACAGCCCCAGGGATCTACAGGGCTGAGCTGGGCACTGGGCTGCAAATCCCATGGGGGAGCTCCTCAGGGAAATGCCAGAGTGTGGAAAGGACTCCCACAAAGCTCAGGAGATGAGTTTTCTGAGTGAGGATGTCACCCCCCTGTCTTGGGAATGCCARTGTTTCTTTTYCTTTTTTTTTACCAGGAGAAAGAAGAAATGGTCATGAAGCTCATGCAGGTTTCTGAAGCTGCTCTGGGCCTGCAGCTCCCAGCCAAGGAATGCTCAGGGGGTGTCAGGGCAGCCTCATTTCCCTCTGTGGGAAAAGCAAACATGCTCCCCTGTAGCAGAGCCCAGGCATTGCCCCACAGAAGGCAGATTTGTCCTTCTCTATCTTAAATATCAGATATCAGAAATATCTCCTGTTGTGGAGGTGGCTGCAGTGCTGCATTCCCTGATTCCAGCAAAACTAACAGCTGGGTGCATTGCTTTGGTGGAAAAAAGTGTCTGAACAGCATCACCAAGCCATTCTCCTCTGGAACAAACTCCTCAGGGCTGCAGGCTCAGTTTTACACTGTGAGCCCTTGGAGAAATCCTGTTCTGGCAAGGGAATCTGTGCCTTCCCCTCATGCTCCTGGATTAATTAGAAAAGTCTTCAAACATCCCAAACACAATGATTGCCCTGTGATTTTTCAAATAAGCAATTTATTTTAGAAAGAACGCCTCAGCCTCGGGGACCTGCTATCTATGCAAGTAGTTTTTATTAACTGCAGAGAGGAATCCTTTGGGGTGAAAACATCAGCTTTCAGAAGACTGTAATACACTGCTAATTTGTACTTACTTATTTATTTGACAAAAGCCATGAAAACTGAAAAGCATCCCAAGGATTATTTTAATCTCCTTGCCATTCTCTGGGTATTGTTTGTATTCTGGGGAGATCACTTGAAATTTCAGCACTGTCTCCTCATACAAAGGATATGTTATTAACATGCATATTCTTTGGCAGCATTTCCACATGCTTTTTGAACCAGGAAGGCATTTTTTATCTTGCTTTCATTCGAAAGGTGGAAAAGCTGTTTTTCCATTAGGGYAGATCATCAAGGGAAATAGTTCAGACTGGAAGAAATCAGTCACAGCAGTGTCAATTCAGCTGCACAGGGCCCCAGAGGAGAGATTGGAGGAGTTTGGCTCTGTCTGGACTTTGTCTAACGCAGCAGACTGTCCAGGCCTGATGGCTTTTTGGTGTGGGCAGTGACATGCAGGGAGCCTGTGGGGATCTCTGGGGCTGGATGTGGCATGGAGAAAGAGGGACCAAAGCACCAGCCAGGCTGCTGAGCACTCTGAACCTGTGACACGTGCAGAGCCTGGCTCCTCGTGGGCTCAGGGAGATGCTTCTGGCAACAGAAGGGGTTCAGTTCCCCTCTCCCCTGGGCTGAGAGAAGCTCCCTGTAACCCAGGCCAGCCCTGCACAGCTCAGCTCTGCTTGAAGGCTTTGCCTCAGGTACTTTGGGTTAATCTGAATTAGCAGCTTGCTCCAGACATGAGTCTTTTTCTGCTGCAGCAGGAGGACGGGCTGGTTTTACCCCTGTGGCTGGACCCAGAAGGGAATTTCTGTGCACAGGAGGGGTTTGGAGCAGTGAGATTCCCCCAGCCCAGCTGGCCAGCCCAGGAAGGGGCTCTGTGAGGCTCCGTGTTCCCTGTGCTCCTGGACACCCCCCAGCATGACTTTATCTTTTGGCCTAAAGGAGCGTGCAGCTGTTTCACTGCCTGCTTTGGGCTTGGAACAAGCTTGCCTGATAATGTCTCACTTTGGCTTTCCCAGGTCTGTTTGGTGGGAGTGATCTTGTACATCACCTGGTGCTGCCAGCCTCATCTGCAGCCAGGAAAATTAATGGCCCCAGCTGGCTCCGTGTTGTTCCCTAGAGAAAGGGCACAGGTGAGAAGGGAAGGTGCCAGCAAACAGCCAAAATTGGGTGTCCTGGGAGATGGCTGGAGCTGTGTCCCCCTTTCACACGGGCAGGCAGTGCCCTCTAGTGCTGCTGCCTTTTGTTCAAAGCCGGGAATGTGAAATAAGGAGAAAAACCAAGCTCTGCTCTGAGCTGGCACAGAGAGATGGACAGGAACCCCTAAGTTCTGCCAGCCCCCCGGGCAGGGGTGGCCATGGGTGCCCCTCTCCCTGGAGCAGCTGCATTGGTGGCCAGTGGCGAGGAGAAACTGGGACACGGGGAGAGGTGGGACACAGAGGAAACCCCATTAGACACTGGGATATCCCCCTGGAATCACAGGAAGATCTGGAGTGGGGATCACAGGAAGGCCACAGATAGGGGGTGGTGGGTCTGCAGGGATGTCCTCTCCTGGTGCTGCCTCATGTCCTCAGTCTGGTGGCAAGGATTCCTCCAAACTGGGGGCACACTCATGCTGGGAAGCTCCTTTACAACCTCTGCTGCCACCAAAACACCACGTTTCAACCAACAGGTGATGACAGTCACACTCCTGGTGAGACTGGTGCCATTGGCAAAAATGGAGAGAAAAGTTAAATCTGTTTTGAATTAGCAAAACAGCAATGTTATTTTAGCTAGAGACTTCTTTTGTATCTTTCTTCCTTTTATTTTTTTCACTAAGAAATATTTTTTATTGTCTTGCAAGTGTTGAACATTTTATTGCTTCATTTTCATTCCTTGATCACAGTTTGTTTGTTGTAGGCCCCTGGCTCTAATCAGCTCTGCTTTCTAGAAGGGAAAAAATGTTTTTATTTTCTGAATGCATGTATGTTTAAGGAAAAAAGAAAGCCCAAAAACCCATCCTACCTCTGGCTTGAAGAAAATTTTCCTTGGGAGGTGAAAAGCTTTTCTATTCAACACAATGAGAAAGGAAATTTGATCCATGTGATTCCACACAGCCTCTTCCTTCTTATTTCTGGCAGCATTCTCAGAGGATGTCTTTTATCTTCATCTCATCCTGGATGACCAGCCACAACCCATGGCCTGCTCTCAACATACTTGAGCACAGTCTTGCTGCTGAAAACACCTCCCATTTCTCAGCCATTTATTGCTTCTACCCCACTGGTCTCTGGGGACTGAGAGGGGAGCAGCTTTCTTCTGTGTTATTGATGTAAATGCACACCAATCAAAAATTGCTCACTACTTTTAGAGATGGAGACCAAAGGGAATGGACAGAGCCTTGGCACAGTCCCTCAGGGCAGAATCAGGGCCAGGTGAGGAGCTGGAGCAGAGCTGTGCTCTGGAAAGTTTCTTTTTCCCTTGCTGTGAAGGCCACAGCCCCATCTCATGGTCCCTCCACCCACAGAGGTCCTGGGTGCCAGCAGTGAGATGTTCCAGGTGAGGCTGGTGGGCCCCAGAGATGWGTTCTGAGAAGTGCCTTAATCTTTCTAATTAATGCAATCCCCAAAACTCAATTTTTTGGTCCTCAAAAAGTTCAAACTGGCTGAATTGCCTTCACTGGGACACSCTTTCTGAAAGTTAGAGGGCTGGATAGCTCTTTGGTTGACATGGGAATATCCTGGCTCATACCAGAAGAACAGGAACCAGGGTGTCTCTGCCTGAAGACCTGGACACAAGTGCTTTGTGGATTCCTGCTGAAATTGATACTCTGATATTGATTCCCAGTGTAGATGGTGCCTCATTAACAGAAGAGTTTCAGTGGAGCCTCATCCCCCTGCCGGCATCTTCCTTGGCCAGAAAGTAACTCTCTTTGCTTTTAGTGAGCTGAAGTTCTTAGTTAACACTCACTCTTCCTTAAGTGATATTTCCATGGTACAGTAAATGATCAATTTCTGTTCCTTGTAACCAAGGTCAGGTGTGAGAGAATAATAGTCTCCTACCCCAGCCTGGCACACCACATGGAAATGATTTATTGCTTTTCTAAAAGAGGATTCTTGACATTTTGAAAATGCAATGTAGTCCAACAGTAATTAAGCAAAAAGCAGGCTGCTGAACAATTGATTGCCACTGTCAGCAAAGCCTGATTAACTCAGATGCTTGAAGAACTGTTTCTGCAGCCCATGAATTAAAGGTTAGTAATTAAATTTATGGGCCATGGCCACTGTCTCTGGATGGCACYTCACTTATAACCATCCCAATGAAGAATATTCAGATAGAAAAAAACACTGGTTGTTACCTCAAAGGCTTTTTACTGAGAGACAGTGACAAGTGGCAGAGGAYTGTGCAGCCATTGGGTGACTTGTGGCCAGGAAAGGCTCCTCAGGCAGGACTGATGTCCTGACAGGGTGATGGAGCCTTGTTCAAGCTGAGAAGCAGAAACTTGAACAGGAATTTTACTTTGAAAGGACGAGCATCAGTAATGTCTCTTCCACTTGGAGCCTTCAGGGTGAGTTCCTGACCCCCCCAGCCTGGTGCACAAAGCTAAACTGGACACAGAAGCCACTGGTTGAGTTCTCCCAGTGATGGGAGAGGCCAGACAGTGATGGCAGGAGCTCTTTTGCAAGAGCTGCTCACAATCACAGCAGCTGCCAGGGAGCTTCTTCTGGGCCCACCTGGTCGATGTGGAGAATACGATGGACAGCAACTGCCTTGAAAAATCACTGCAAAGCCAAGGGGCATCGTGATGTTCCAAAGCCCTCACGTTTCAGCTCCTCCCTTGTGCTGGCTGAGCAACATGAAACACTTATGGGAATTTCCCATCCTAAATTTATGGCTTAGATCTTTGGGGTTTCAGGTTCCCCTTTGGGCTGCCTCATGTGGGGTGCACCAGGGCAGCCAAAAGGGAGGGTTTGTACCCAGCCACTGGGATGTGACAAACATTTCTGTGAAACAACACTTTGGGATCTGGGAAGCCATGGGTTTTCACTGGATTCATGAAAGCTGTGCCTTCATCATGCAGGTTTATTGTGTGTTTGTTGAGATTAAGGAGGTTTTGGGAGATGCCAGAAGTTCTGTTCCTGAGCAGAAGTTAACAGATGTTATTTGATTGCTTTGACAGTCTTAGGCACTGTTTTTGCAGGTTTCTTCCCACCACTGGGCTGTCATTCTTCATGAAAGCAACTTGAATTTAATTGCAAGGCTACGTTGGACTCCTGCAGAAGTACTTTGTAGTCTCATTTTCGCATTAGGATAAAAACTAAAAAAAAAAATAAAATCAATGCATAATGATTTTTGCAATCTGCCATCCTCTTGGGTGAAACTCATCCAGAACAAACTAGGGAACAGTAAAATCCCACTTCTCCTGTGAAGACCCAAYTCTGCTGATTACACACTGAAGATTTCTGCAGCTTTTCCCCCTCTTCCTGCCAGTCTTGACAGACACATTTAAAATCCTGCATTTTACTGACAGCAGACTGAAAAGCAGTGTGACAGGGCTCGTGCTGCACCTTCACTGTTATCTTCCCTCATGAACACTGGCCTGCAAACCCTCCTGAGCAYCCAGAGGGTGCTTCCACAGCAGCTGCAGTGTTAGTCAGCAGGATCAGGATTAACTCCCTCGTGGATGCAAACCCAGCATCTAAGGTGCCCACTGCCACCAGGTTTGCTCTAGCATGAGTTACCTCTCCTGATAATCCTCTGTAGCTGCACCAGATCTCTACCAGATCCAAGCAGCAGAAATCTCATGGGATTTTTGATGGTTTGGGGTTAATTTTATCAGGGTTGTTGGGAATCTCATGCTGCTGGCTTCCAAATTTTGCTCTTAGGCTCTTCCTAACTGACACCTGCACTGAATTTGTCTTTCTTCTGTATCCAAGCAAGGGGTTTTGGTCCATCTTATGGCACTTTCAGGACCCTCTGCCTGGTGGCATTGCTGGTGGAGCTCCACGATGAGCACACACAGCTGCCATCTCACACCACAAGAACATGAAAATGTCACCATGGGGCAGACAGGGGTGGCCAGGGACATGTGGCCACGGCAGCAGCATTTACTCACACAGCCTGAATGAGACAAACAGGCTGTGATTCATATTTCCATGGGTTTGTGCACATTCACACAGCTGTACTGAAAGGAGAAGAAAGAGTTATTTATGATGTGTTCTGAAATATAAATTATATCAAAGTCAAAGCTCAGGGTAATTGCTGCTGAAGTAGATCCAAAGGTTGGCATTATGATTAAATAGTGCTGCTGCCTTTAAGGGGAAATCTAGTTACAGACAAACAACATGGAGGTCAGCAACAAAATATAATTCAATTCCTAGCTATGAATTAATGAATGTGCTTTAGATTAATTTAAATCCACAAAGAGACTTTGTGTTGCAGAAATATTCATTAGGAACTTTACCAGATTATTCCTCTGGCAGGGGCTCAGCTTTCTGCACTCCTCCAGGTGAACCCACTCCACACACAGCACAAGGAATGTGCCCGTTTTCCTTTGCTTTGGTTTTCGGTGCTGTCGCTGTGCTGCAGCCCCTGTGCAATGCCTGTCACTGCTCAGCAGGCTCTGAACAGGCAGCACCAGCAGGGTGACAGGCTCAGCGTTGTTTGAGCTCTGTTTGAATGGTAGCAATGAGGTAACAGCRGAATGGAACCCAAAAACCCTGCTGGAGATGCCAGCCAGGGATCAGGGGAGAGCTCTCCACCTTGGCTCTGGGATTGTGGCCTCTCTGCAGGGTCAGTGGGGCTTAGGTGTGTCCCTGAATGTTTCCTGGTTTAATGAGGCTCTTCCCAACCACTGCTGATGAGGGCATGAGCTGGAAGTCTTTAATTTTTGAGGTTATTTGGAGACTTTCCTATGTTTAATAGGCTCTGGCCACCTTCCTAAACATGCAAGGAAAAGAGCTGATATAGCCAAGGACTATCCAGGGGAGGGAAATAAAATAAAATAAAATAAAATAAAATAAAATAAAATAAAATAAAATAAAATAAAATAAAATAAAACAAAACAAAATAAAATGCTTTCAGTGGTCACAAGAGGGGACAAAGTGGGGACAAGTCACACCAGTAGGCTCACAGCCCTGCCAAGGGGTGCAGAGCCCCAGTCCTGCCTCCAGGAATGAAGCCAGAGTGGGAAGGGCTCCTTGAGCCACCMTCCCTTCTCTGGAGGGAGCTGGGGCTGGGGGACAGTGTGGCAGGAGATGAAAGCAGCTCTGACTCTGCCTTGGCTTKGCTGTCCCTGTCCTGGTGGTGCAGGAGGGATGGGTGGCAGGACAGAAGGCCACCTGCTTCCTTCCACCTCCTGTGACCTTCCTTTGCTTCCTCCCAGTGCTGCAGGGATTTGTGATGTGCCTTTATGGGGGCAGAAGGCTACACTTGAAATAAGATGGACAGACCCCTCTGTCCTCACTCACAGCTTCTGTGGCCCTGGGCTGCAAATCAAACCATGAAGAGCACAGAGGGCACAGGGGAAGAGCAGACAGCATCTCCCCAGAGTGGAATATTGGATATTGACAGCCAGGTCAGCTCAGCCCCAAACCAGACTGCTCTGAGCTGCTGCTGGCACAGACAGGCTGTGCTCAGCCCTGTGCTCACCCTGGGCAGAACCTGCAGCAGGGCAGACTGCTGGCCACAGCAGCCACCCCTGGGAGTTGTGACATTGCTCACTGTCCCCAAAGCACTGCRGGCAAAGCTGCTCCAGCTCCATCCACCTGCTAGGACCAAGCACTTGCCCACGTGTCCTGAGCATAGCTGGGAGCATTGCCTCTTCAGTGCTTTTTCTGTGGGTTTACTTTTTATTTTAATTTTGTTTGCTTGGTGTTTTTTAAAGCAGAACACATTGTTCTTCTCCCATGGCTTGATATGGTTTGCTGCAGAGAGCTGCCCTAGCCTCAGGTGCCTTCCCAGCCTTCTGCTCCAGGGGGTTTTGCTTTCCTGCAGCACCAAGATCTTGTGCCACAGAGGCCAGCAAGTAATAACTCATAAGCCATTTTTGGCTTTTAGTTCACAGTCAGGAGCTTGGGGGGCAAACATTTACTGTGGACAGACAGTAGCCATCAAACTTGGACTTTGCCTTCCAAGCACTGTGGTCATTTCTCACCCATAAGCTTCACTCATTATTTATGGTAGAAAATCAGCTGCAGCAATTTAGGAACCTCAGCATGTGGTTTCCTTCACCTTTGTGCATACTTAGACYGCAGGTGGAGACTCTTCCACACTCAGAAAAGGTGATTTCCAGTGACCACAGATTTAATCCTTGTCTTTCTGGAAGGCTCTCTCTTGGTTAAATATGGGCTTTATTTTTTTTATTTTCATTCTGTGGAGATGCCACAGAATGAAAATCCCTGCCCAGGGGTAAAGAAGCAGGTGGACCAGGGCAAGAATCTCCTTCTTGTATGGCARCTCTGATTCAGAGAACAAGATTCATTGCTGGCATGAAATGCTACAGCTCAAATGGAGTCAGATAATATCTGCTTGAAATGAGATGCTCTGATTTCCAAGCAGCAGGAAAAGCAGCTCAGGTTGCTCAGCTGAAGTCTTTCCTTTTGAGCACTAAGCAAGCAGCAGAAAGAGGGTGGTGAAGGCAGATCTGCTTGTGCTGCTCCTGGGGAYCACAGCCCTGATCCCACCCTCTGAGATTAAATGCATTTTAATTCAGTCACGAGTCCCAACCTCCCTGTTTGTGGGTGCTGTAAATTGCCTGTAAGCTTTACCAGGAGATTTCCTCTCCTGACCTAAATGCCATGGTAGCATTTGAGCTGTGCACCTGCTCCCAGCAGAAGCATTTCAGGGCACTTCTGAAACATTAATTTAATATCCTGGCAGTCCCCAGGACAAGTGTGTGTGCCTGCTACCAGCATGTATCTGCTATCTATTACCTACATATGTTAAAGGGTCAACATGATATTTGTAACCCTGTCCTTTAAAGGGCCTCATGATGGARGGAAGATCTGTGTTGACAGTGTTGTAGATGCTTGATTCAAAGTGAAGTTTATTAAAAAGCAACCCTAATTTTGAAGGACTTTTTTACTAAGAAATAGAAGAAATCTTTAATTAAATATCAAACAGCAGTGAGAGGAAACACCAAGAGTGTGAACATTTGAAATAAGCAGCACGCCATAATAGGCTCAGGAAATAGCTGTTTTGGGCTCAYGGAGAGCTCTCAAGATCTATAAAATTAATTGAACAGGAATGAAAGTAGYGATTCCCAAGGAACAGATGGAGCAGAGAAAGCTTGGTTACTTGGCTGTGGCTGTGAATSCCAGCTCAGTTTCTCTTCCCACTCCCACCCCTCTCTGGAGGCAATCCCCTGGTGTCACCCCATCTCCCTTGGCACAGGGCCACTGTCACCATCCCCTSTCTGGTTGGACATTTGGGCTCAGCTGGAAGGTAGAGAGGGAAGCAGAGACACTGTCCCATGGAGAACATCAGTTGGAGATGCCTCCCCTGCAGCCCGAGCATCCCCAAAACGCTGAGTGCTCCCCCTCCATGGGCACTGGGCTCCGGCAGACCTGGGCTGAGCTGTTCACCTGCACCGCTGGCAGCCCAGCCCAATGCTCGTGCCCATGGAATGCAGACGTTTCCCGGCAGGTTTGCAGCCCCTGGGCTCTGTGTGTGGGTGTCCACTGACCTCTCCTGGCCAGACCCGGGCAACTCCCAACTCTACATCATCCCTGGGAAAATATTCCTGCTGGGAAGCAGCGACTCAACACAACTTCCAGTTAAAAGGCAACAAAAGAGGCAGAACCGACCCTCTGGGGACATGCAGGAGATCTTCTGTGGTGTCTTTAACAAACTAAAAACGTCTGTGATTGTGAGCTATTATTGCAGAAATAAATCACAGTATAGGGACAAAGGAGACCTGGAAGCATCCAAAAATCCATCTCAGTCCTACAGTCCTCACTGGGGAAAAATTAGGGGTAAAGCTGAGGGCTGCAAAATGATGCCTGTGAGGAAACTGGGCAACCTGGGAAATGTTAAATAAGTATTAGGAAGAAAGGAGAAAATACTTTAATATTAAATAATGTTAAATATTATTTAATAATAATAAACATATGTAATATAATTAAATATATATTAATAATTAAATATATTTTAATAATAAAGAATATTAAATAATGCTTATTTAATATTAAATAAGTATTAGGAAGAAAGGAGAACTACAAATCACATGTATTCGAAAGGGCATCATTCCCTGAAGAAATCTGGTAAATCTGCACCATGTAGGGCCATCTGTAAAAACCTGTATGAAAAATGGTTGTGGTTATTGTGCACTTSTAGTAAGAATTCAAATAAGCAGCAGCAGTAATTTTCCTGACAAGATAAGCCAAACATCTCCCCATTCTTATGGCTGTCTACAAATCCTCTTATTTATGTAACCATCTCAAAATACCTCATTCAACTGATATTTCTCAGCTGCACATTTCAACACCTGCACCTCACAGCAGAGTTGAGCTCTAAGCTGGGAACTGACATTTGCTTTCAGGAAGGGACAGCACTGACCCCTCTGCAGCTCCCTGGCAAAGCAGTGCTCGGGGTCCAAACAGATCCACATCTCCCTCCTCAGCTTGCTTTCTATATTTTTTTAAAATTTGAATTTCCTTGCTGGAAGAAAAGGAGAATTAGCTAAACCTATAGCTTAAATATTATAATTAATTGGTGCCTTTTGATTTTTTTATATGCCTTCTGCTGCTAYGCTAAAAGTGGGTTTTCTTTGTGTGAGAAAGCCTTTGTTTGCCTGAAGCAGGCTTTTCCCACCCCTGCATAAACAGCACTTTGAAAAATTGCATCACAAACCCCACAGCACTGGGATTTTAGAAAAAGAGCCTGAATGGCTGGAAACTTCACATAGCTGTGCAGCTGGGAGAGTGTGGCTTTCATCTGACAGGCTCTTTAAGGATGGTTTGACCTCTCTCTTCCTTTACATGCTGGGAGTTAACTTCTCCTGTAAGTGTCCAGCATAAATTATTTTAATGCAAATTTTCTTGTCAAAACTACAAACAGACATTTGATCAAAGGTCAGCTCTCCTTTGTGTTCCTGTTTGATAGAGAAATTTCTATTTCATCTTTGACTGTCATGGTCAGTTAAGGGAACTGTTGCCTGATGGGAAATTACTGATGCATTTCATGTCCTCTCTCCAACAAGGCTTTTTCCCCCTTTTCATATCTTATGGGTGTTTTAATTTGAATATGTTTTCATTTTTTAATGGAATAGTTAAATTAGCTTTGAAAAATGTCGTGGTATGACACTGAAAATTGTCTGCTTTTTAAACTGAAGCTCAATTTACTGCCTTTTGATACCCTGGGAGCTGATCAAATAATTACTATTCCCTTACTGCTGGTTTTATTTCATGCTTAACTTCTGGATCTTTTTTTTTTTTTTTTTTTTTTTTTTTTTNTTTTTTTTTAATGGGACAGTGACTGAAGAACAGGAATTGCAGCCAAAGCAAGGTTTTTGGAAAAATTTTGTATGTATTTCTTGGGGTTCTTTGGCTCTGCTGTACCCAAGAGAGGCTGGGGAGGCTGGAGCTCACCCAGACCTGGGGGAGCACAGTGCAGGGGTGGAATGATCCTGTCCCCATGCTGCAGGGAACTGGCCACACCAAGACTGGGTAGGATGCAGAAACTAGCTAGGGAATAATCCCAAAAATCACATTTCTATCCACACAGACTCTCCCAAGAGATTATTTTCTTCTTTTCTAGAAGCAGTTTCATGATTTGACCAGGTCTGTCCAGGCTGTTTGCCTTTCCAATCTTCCCCAAGGCCTCTTGACTGACATTCCCTCTTTCCCATTAGCTTTGCACCCGAGTCCCATGATGAGATTTAGCATCAGGGCACCCTTGGAAGGCAAGGGAATTTCATTTTAGATCTGTGGCTCTCAGGCTGTCTCCAGGGGTGTAAAAGGCTGACTCCCATGAGACTTTGAGGTCTGAACCTACATGATTGGCTTAAAACAGCACAGGAGATTTCTGCCAGAGCAGGGAATTGAGCACAGCTCCTCCTGTGGCTAACACCCCAATCCCCATTTATCACCCTCCCACAGCGTCTTTGGAGCTCTTCACAGTGTGTAAAGTCAAGYCCACATCTAAATCCTTGTAGGATTTACTACCTTGTAGGATTTACAACCTTATAGGATTTACAGCAGCAAACCACTGCTGCTGCATCCCTTTACTTTTCTCTATGCAAGTGCAGACATGTCTGTGGCTCTGGGGCTGGCAAACCCTGGTGAGATCGGAGGACCAAAACCCAGGTCATGATTAAAGTTCAGCTGTCCAAACCTAGAGCCATTTTGGGGGGCCTTGCCTGTTGATGAGTTCTGAAACCCATCCCTCGTGGGGTTTTTACTGCTGTGCACCATGACTGTTACTGGAGAAAATCCCTGGAGCCATAAGCCCATCTAGTGAGGTGGGTGCCATAATGAGACACCACCCTCTGGGAAATGTGAGATGCATTTTAGCCCTAAGAGAATRTTGCCTTCTTATGTAAAACTGCTTAAGGCCAAGGATTGAAGAGCTTGGACTCATGGCAGAGACACTGCCTSCTCCTCCCCACATGGCTCCAGCTTGAAGCTCTGTAATTTGCAAACCTCCCCCTTTCATGAGCATTTCCTGGTGTTTTTTATGGAGCAGGATGTCCAGAGCTGCTGATCCATAACTCACTCTGCCAGGTTGTGTCTCCTGTAAGCAAAAAGTCTTGTAACCAATTTCCCYTCATTCTTGTGTTCCCTGCTGTAACCTCCAAGCACACAAACTGGTTCCTTTGAGATGGAGAGGGACGTGAGGCAGCTTGGATGTGCAGAGCCCTCCTGTGCCAGGGAAGTCTTCGTCCTTCCTGTGTCTGGGACCAAGTCACTTCTCATTTATCCAGCAGCACCTTCTGCCTGCGATGTCCCAGCTCTCCTCATGGGTGACAGTGACACCAGATGGCAGCAGTGGCCTTCGGATYCAGCTCTGGGTGAAGATGCTGGCAAGCGTTTCCCTGCATCCCAGCTTTCCTCAGTACTTTCCTTCAGTTCAATCAGTTCTTGCACGGGCCCACAAAATGAAATTGCACAGAGAATCTACGTGCTGTAGTTATTTAGTGTGTCAAAATGATACACAGAGACCAACTTAGAAAGTCAAGAAAGAGAATTCCTACCTTCAGGTGTGCTTTAATTAATCATTTTGTGGCTTTGATGCTACACTGACAAGTGAAAGAAAAGACCAGAATTTTTGAAGGTCATGGGAACTTCAGGGTGCCTGGTTAAAGTGATTGCTCACTGAGCATCTGAGGAGCTGCCAGGGGGTAAGTGAGGAGTTGTGCCATCCTGCATCTTTGGCCCTTGGCTTCATGAGGCTTTGGAAGATGCTGGATGGCTCTGGCTTCATCATTGTAGAGCCTCCTGTCCAGCGTGCCCTGGCACCAGTCCTGCACTGCCACTCCTGCCTCCAGGCCCACAGAGGGGTCAGCACTGAAACTGTGGCAGGGACCAAAAGCTGGGCCAGGACACACATGCTGTGTCTTTTTAAGATGCTCTCGCCTAACAAACCTCCTTTGCAGGAGTGGAATATGAGGCCCTGAATGCATTTTGTTTATGATGATGCCCAAATATTTATTGAATTTCTTTTTATTGATCTGGAGGCTATCAATTCACCTGTTAGCCACGCCAGAGATTATTACTGTACTAACTGCAAACAGGAAAAGAGAATGCCCACCTTGGATGACTGACTGWCCTGTGTGTTGGGCAGAGAGTTCCAGCAAAGGGAAAGGACAGAGCCAAATCCCACTGACTGAGGGATCACTTTTAGTGATGGACAAAAATAGAGAAACCCCAGTAAGTGCCATGCTCGTTCCTCAGATTTTGGAATGGGACCAAAACCAACTAAAGTGGTGCTAAGTAATTCACACTGGCACACTTTAAAACAGTTTTAAGCAGYTCAGCAGTGAGAATCGTTTGGTTCAACAGAGGAGCTGGACATTTTCAGGTTAAATAAGAGAAATACTGATATAGTCCAGGAATCCTGCTGGGTTTTTCCTCCTAGATAGTAATTACTGCATTTTAACCTCTCTGCTACTCTCACTGACCTGGTTTGCAAACAGAAACAAACCATTACAGCTTAATTTATGCATGGCAGTGACCCTGCAAGTAGCAGGATAGGAGACCTGGACTCAGTGTTCTCTTTACCTGTGCCCAGGAGCTTGGGAAAATTCAAATTTTAAGGAAAAATCTCTGGAGTCAGGAAAACCTYAGAAAATCCACTAATCCTGGACTGCAGGCTTAGTTTCTTTTATCTGTCTCCACTGCCCCTGAGCAAACCACTGGGCTGGTCACCAGGTGTGCCCATGGGATGAGCCTGGAGGGGCAGGAGAGGCTGGGATGGATTCCTCTCAAGGGGCTGTATCAGAGCTTGGAACATGAAGCCCCTTCAGACAGGACTGACAGTGTCTCCTACACACTGCTGCCTTGAAAACCTGATCTGGCCCACTAGATACCTCTTATTGCCAAGAGCAGAGATCCTTTCCAGCACCTTACTGGAAAGGACCTTACTCTAGAGTTACCAGCTCTTAAACCAGCTCTGTAACCTGAAAACAACTGGTGGCACATGAACAAAACTGTGGGTGCTCACAGCTGAAAGAGGAGCCTGCACTGGCTTTAGATACAASAGTGGCTTTGCAGCTTGGGATGCTGAGAAGGTGCTGCAGCATATTGCCTTGTAATAACATGAAGCAAAAGCTCAGCAGAAAGTCTGTGAACCAGATAAGATTGATTAAACAATTTCTAAGCAACGGGGTTGCACATAAAAATTTTATTAAAACCTCAAGTGTTAAATTTATTTCCTGGGTCTGTCACCGCTATTTTTTTTTTTCAGTAGTGATAATTACTACATTAGAAATTAAATGAACCTCATATACTACATCTTTCAGACCTCCTAGGAGAGTTGTGAAAGTGATTTAGGGAAGTGAATTTGCTATTGTGCCTAATCAAGTTACAGTAATTGTCACCTATAATTTTAACTTGACTGCTATGTGTTTAACTGGAAGCTCTACCTTTGGATTTTTTGTAACTGAGCTTCTCTGTYTTTCTACTTCCCATCCTCTTCCAAAAGCCACTGGCAGAAGACAAATCATTGCATACAGCTGTGCAGTCAACAGCATTGCTGCTTGCAACCACATTGCCTTCCTCATCAACCTGATGTGTTGCAGCATCAGATGATGTTCCTTGTGCCACCAGCRCCAAGTTGTCTCCTTTGAGAGTCAAATCACAGCTGTGTAGTTATGGGTGGCAATAAAGGGACTTTCTAGGCTGAGGGGCACTTTAACAGGACTGCAAGTATGGTTCTGACTGGTCTTTGGTTCTGTAGGTGTTTGGTCAGAGATACATTCACAGATTTCACCCTGTTTTGTGCTTTGGAGATGCTGGGTCATGTGCAGCCTTCTTTAGAGCAGCTCATTAATAATTCCCTGATTCTGATTCCCCCAACCAGACCTCACCTTGTTTCCTTAATGAGCTCTGTGGGGCAGCAGGCCAAAGGGCTTGCAGAGCTGCAGGTGAGWCCCAAAGTAAGGTACAATGGAGACAAAGGTGTTCCAGTGCTTCTCAGCCAGAGCCCAAGCTGCTGGGTTGGGAGCTGGGCCAAGAGTAGGCTTGTGGAGGCTGTCAATGCCTCCTCCCAAACCTGTGCAGCAAGGGTATTGCACAGGTTCCCTCCTGTGCTTTGAGGTCTGGGCAATTGCCCTGGTCACTCATCTCTAAAAGCTGACTCCCTGCTCCTCCTCCCCTTTTCATGCTAAAGAGATGTACCTGTGCACAGATATAGAGASGTGACTGCAGTCTGCAGCAGGACAAGGCTTCTTGTGGACTCAGGGAAGAAGGTAATGATCATGAACATGGAAACTCTGAATCTGAGTCGGGATAACAGATGGAAGAATGGGGCTGCTTCTGACCATACCCATTCAGCACAGTGGAATACTTGCCCTCCTGAAGTCCCATCACTTATAAAACTTATTCCATTTTGGCTGGGATCAGGCCCTTCACTTTTAGAGAGTCTTTTATGGAGCATTAAAGACCCAGAAAGGCTATATTATGTTGATGCAATTAAAGGAGGTTACTCGAAACTATTTTATCACTGTAACACTCGTAGAAATTATTGTGCTTGTGTGGCTTTGTGCTGGCACTCTGGAGCAGTGTGTATGGAATAGCAGTAACCTTGTCCCTGAATAATTCATGTTGTTTGTCAGCCACTTCTTAAGCCTTTCTGCTTAACCACAGAAGATTAGCATTTTTGTTGCCTTTTTTTTTTTAATCAAAGGTTTGGGGTGGGGGGAAGGGAGGGTGTCAGTTTTCTTTTTAACTTACTTTAAATACTTCCCCAGGCTCTCAGTAGGTACCATAATAATTCAAACTGGGATATTTTGGTCTTAGAAGTATTTTAGCTGGCTCTCAGGCCTGCTACATTATACAACTTTCTGGTAAATCATGAATAAGCTGAAAGGCTAGAGAGTTTTTTTCCTAATTTCTCAAGGGTCCTTTTACTACCTAATTTGTTTTCATCCTATGTTATTTACTGACTAACTCTAATCAACATTTCTGGTATTGTTCCAGTCCACAAGTGTGGGAAGGTTTGGCAGGTAATGTGTGGCAGTGCAGGGAGGCTGAAAGATCCTGGCCTTGAAATGAATATTGCTGGATGGAAATTGGACTGCATTCATTACATGCTGCTGTTCTCCTGAGCTTTTTCTTTGATTAAGGATGCTCCACTGCTGTAAAACAGCAAAGTTAGGCTCTGAAATGATGCTCAGCTGCACAGTTGCAGTTCAGAAATACACAGCCTCAAAATCAACAGGATAGAGGTAAAAGTCAAGGGTCTGGCTCAGAGCAAAGTGAAGGGGAAATGCCAGCCTGGGCAAATACAGGGTTGGGGTTTGTTTTCTTTGCTTCCACCTTAGGATCATGCAAAATAGTCTTTGGTTTTTTGATTTTGGCTTTTTTGTTTGTTTGTGTAAATTGAAAGTGAAAATTTGAATTAGTGATGCCATTAAGCATCCATCCTGTATTCCTCATGGAAAAAGCCCAGCAGAGGTAACCCAGGGGGTTTGGCATACACTGGCTGCTGGGATGATGACAGCAGGCAGCTCACTGTCCTGGCCTCTTGTCTGGGAGCTGCTCCTGACCCAGAAGTCACTCAACTGGTGACACATCCCGTTTGTCTGTGGATCTGCACCAGCCCTTTGTGTCTGAGCAAACTAAAATCACTGGCATGCAGCAGCAGCCAAATCCTGCTGGCAGGAGTGTCACTGAAGGGAGAGTGTTTGGGCTGTGCTGCTGACAGATTTCACAGAGAAACGCTGATATGGGCAGCTCTTGGTGAAGCAGAGGTTGGGRTGAGATCACTGCTTGCAGGACACAAATTCCCTGGCTCTGCAAGGCATCTCTGCTCTCCGCTGGTCTGTGTGTTCCCTTTATTTTCTCTGCTCTTTCTTTCACTCTGAATTTTCATCTGACACACCAGGTAAGGTCTGGCAGGGGATGAGGTGGCAGAAATCAGGACATGGCCCCAGATGCTGAGTGTGGAGTGCTGTGGTGTGACATTCACACCTTTCTCTGGCTCTCAGAGTTGGCTCATCTCCTTTGTGCCATTGCTAATTCTTCTGTGTTCCTCTCTACACTGTAACACWTAAGGAAGAAAACCGGGATGCTCTTGAAACACCAAAAGGCTTTTGGAAGAGACTCCCGTGTTAAATCCCAAACTTYGCAATTCAAACTTTCCAATCAACTAATTTTCCAAAATGCTGGCACTGAGTTTCTCCTTTCCTCACCTATCCAGCCACTTCTCCTGGAGCTGCATCCTGCCCTGCCTTGTGTGGCTGCCAGGAGCATCCCCAGCTCCCCTCGGGTGTGCTGCCATGAGCACCCACAGCTCCCCCCGTGTGTGCTGCCAGGAGCATCCCCAGCTCCCCTGTGTGTGCTGCCAGGAGCATCCCCAGCTCCCCCGTGTGTATTGCCAGGAGCATCCCCAGCTCTCCCCGGGTGTGCTGCCAGGAGCATCCCCAGCTCCCCCCGGGTGTGCTGCCAGGAGCATCCCCAGCTCCCCCCGGGTGTGCTGCCAGGAGCATCCCCAGCTCCCCTGTGTGTGCTGCCAGGAGCATCCCCAGCTCCCCTGTGTGTATTGCCAGGAGCATCCCCAGCTCTCCCCGTGTGCCCTGCCAGGAGCATCCCCAGCTCCCCTGTGTGTATTGCCAGGAGCATCCCCAGCTCCCCTGTGTGTGCTGCCAGGAGCATCCCCAGCTCTCCCCCGTGTGTGCTGCCAGGAGCATCCCCAGCTCCCCCCGGGTGTGCTGCCAGGAGCATCCCCAGCTCCGCCGTGTGTGCTGCCAGGAGCATCCCCAGCTCCCCTGTGTGTGCTGCCAGGAGCATCCCCAGCTCTCCCGTGTGCCCTGCCAGGAGCATCCCCAGCTCTCCCCTGTGTGTGCTGCCAGGAGCATCCCCAGCTCCGCCGTACCCGGGACAGCTCCGCCTCTCACCCGCCGCTGCGCTGCGCTCGCTGGGGAGTTTCTCTGCTCCTGTTCCACTATCAGGTTTCAAACCTCCCTGCTGAGGAGCCRTCCTCAAGTCACATCAGGTAAGCTTAGCTATGCATTGAATTCAGGGAGTGGAACTAATCCCACATTTCAGCTCGAGAGGAGAACAATGAGGCAGGAGCTGAGCCTGGCCCCTGGTTCCAAGGTAGAGGGTTTAATATATTAGTTGAAACAGATGCTTTACACTTAAGAATGTGTGCTGTATCTAATTCCAGGTCTATCTCTGTTTAGCTGAATGACAGGCCTATATATTTAATGGAAAGGAGATACAATACATAATGTATTACATATATGCCCAAATTATGTATATTATGTTTAATGTGTGTATGCTTGGGGCCATTACTCCTGACATAAAAGCTGCAATGCCAAGATCAATAATCTGCACATAAATTCAGGAGGACAGAGAGCACTACTACCATTAGCAGATAGGAGCTCCTTGAACAAGTACATGCTGTTGCTTTCCCAACTGTTGATATTTCAGTCACTGAAAGAACTAAGTTCTGTCCCAAGTTTCATTTCCAGTACTCTGTGGAGAAATGTCTGGCTTATGGTGAATTTTCTCCCAGCATTTCCTTTGCCTCCAAGGGATATTCATATTGACTATGACAGAACTGAGTTTAAATTTTTTTAGTGATAAAAGATGAACCTTTATTCAGATCTGAATTTATAAAATCCTTATTTATACAGATTTGAAWCTTTTAGCTGAGTGGCTGTGCTGGCTGCTAAAAATGGTACTTTATTGTCTTACCAGGTCCCCAAGGTGCAATTGCCATCTTTGGCAAATAGAGGAAAATTTTAATTTCCCCTGATTTGAAATGTAAAAAGAGAAGTGAATAAGAGGGACTGCCCTGAGATCTTGCCTGCACAGCACATGCTTGAAATGTGAACAGTCTCTGCAAGAAGGAAGTGGCAATA
The DNA here is from genome assembly GCA_014549065.1 of Cardinalis cardinalis. Classification (NCBI taxonomy): domain Eukaryota; kingdom Metazoa; phylum Chordata; class Aves; order Passeriformes; family Cardinalidae; genus Cardinalis; species Cardinalis cardinalis. The sequence continues at coordinate 2,886,961 of JACDOX010000045.1, read as the reverse complement.
AAATGACTTTCCCTTTTAGCACTATTGTACCTTTGTATCTATTGTACCTTGTACCTTTAGCACTATTTCCATTTGTACTATTGCTACTACTAGTAAAGAGAACCAAACTCAGAGTTTTTYATGCCTATGACAAGCAAGCATGACAAATCTGAAAATGAGTTAAGACATTCTTTCCTTTTCCCTGCCCTTCAATTCCTTCCCTGCCCTGCTCCTCATGTGGTGGACAAGTTTTCCCTTCCTGTTAGTTTGGGGCAGCAGGAGAGAAAGGAGCCCTTCCCAAGGCAGGTGTGGGCAGGGAAGGCTGAGCCTGCTGAGGAATTGCTGCAGTGGCCACAGGATTTCACCAGGAGCCCATGGGAACACAGGGCTGGCCCAGCCAGACCAGTTTGTACCCTGGCTGATCAGCAGCTTTAGTCCTGGAGGCACAAGCAGGCTTTAAAAAGTGCAGATGTAGCAGTGATGGATCCTCCAGGCTGGGTGCTTTCCTGATTCCTAGTGTGACTGCCTTGGACTTCCTGTGGGAATTGCATGTCCTGTGCTTGCCTGGCATGTGAGCTGGGGCAAATGAATAAATAAGAATCCTGATTTTCAATTCCAACGTGGCCTTTAGTGTTTGCTCTTAAACTTGTGTAGCAGACCAAAATAATTAAGTTTAAATATGGATGGATGTTACAGCAGGATAATACAGATATCTGTATATGACCTTCTACTTTTATTTATATGTCAGTTTATCAGAACACCCTAGGGATGTGCAGTAGTCAAGGTGGTGGTTTTTGGTGTAATTTTTAAAACCTCAGAATTGAAACCTTGGACAGCCTTCCCCTTGCCACCCAACAGCAAAACATGAATGCTCTGCCAGGTCTCAGTATAATATAAACCATTTCATCTTAACTATTTTTATTTGGAAAGCTCTTCTTTATTCTACTGGGTTAAGGAGCAGGCATGTTGTCTCAGCACAGTTAAATCCCACGGCTTATTACCATGAAATACATAAGCTCAGAGGATATGAAAATGTTCCATCCAAGAGGATATGAAAGTGGGCTGCCCAGGGAGAGTTCAAGGCCTCCTGTATGTGGAACACAGTTCCAGGCTTTAAAGCTGTGCTGTGTCAGGACTTTCAAAAAGGCACTTTTCCAAATGGCCTTTTAAACTGGAATTATCTCCCATAGATGATTAAGACAGACCTGGAGTGGAGAAATGAAAACACTGGAAAGAATTCAGTTTGGAAGGGCTGCTGTGCTTCAGAGGTGCAGGGGTAGGAGGTGTGGGAAAGTGCAGCCAGGTACACTGTGACAAGCCCAGGCACCTGAGAGCAGCTTTGTCACAAAATTGAGCCCAAACTGGGTGGCAGCTCTGCATCCCAGCTGGCACCACCACTGCTCAAAGATTGCTGGAATCTCCCTGGGTCAGGCTAAAGYTGAGTGACTGCAGTTGGACACAGCCTTACCTGGGAATAGAATGAGTGAGCTAAACCTGTGTGGCCTTACTTGTGGGTGCTGGGGGTCAAATGATGGAAAAGCCCATTATCCATCTTGCTGCTTTAGATTTCAGAATCAGTCATCTTCCTTTTTGTGCATTCTAATGCAGTATTTGCAAATAATTTCTAGGAATCCAGCCATTGTCTGACTTCCAGTTATCTTATTCATTCTGGACCTCAGGTCAGTGTCCCTCCATTCAATAMTAAAGATACTGACCACAAGGAGAAAGTAAAAATTGCCAATAAACAGAAATATGTAAACTGAAGTTTTACAGTCAAATATTCCAAATTGAATATAATCACAGTCCATAGAATATAAATTATGCAGTTGAATTTGGATGGAGCAAGCAAATAAGGGAAGCTATTGGGGTATCTGTAAAACACACATTATTTCATTATTTTTAAAAAATAAACTCATGACCTGTATTAAAACTATTCTCTTATGGAAGTTGGCAAATGGGGCTTTCCTCTATTATCAAAATGGCCACACTATCCACGACCTTTTCCAGGATGTTAAGATTATTTCTGATTGTTAYCTTTCTGAGTAACACCACACTGCTCCATCTTTTCAGGTAGTACTGACTCAAAATAGCCATTAAAAKTTAGAGGTCTGAGATGTTTGTTTTTTAGCTACAGGACTTCTGAGATAGAAAAAGAACTCCAGTGTATTAAGTTTCCAGTTTTCTTTAGGCTGAAAGGATGAATGGGAATAGCTGCTTCCTATTGCAGCTCTGGGGATTCAATGTTTTATATTCAAATTCTTCAAAATGCAGAAAAAAAAAAAGTTACTGAAGAGGGGAAGAACTCAAAAACACACCAGCTCTGAGTGATGGTTTCAGAATAGCCCAGGGATACAGGATGGTGTTGAGTAATTCAAGTTTACTTTCTGCTAAAAAGATCCCTCTGGCTTCACTGGCTCCCAAAATTAAGGAGGACAGCTAGTTTGCTCTTGCYTTTCTTGGCTTGGTCCAGGCAGAAATGGCACTTTATTTTTGCTCTCACCTTTATCCATCTCTGSTCTTCAGGAAGCAGCTGCACCTTTCCCACAGCTGAATCACATTCTGACCACAGTGAGATCAGTTTGCATCTACAGCAGTGCATTGAAGTCCCAGTTTTTTGCTGTCACTGTCAGGCCAGCAGTGACATATTTCTGTGAAGGCTGCTCTGGGTTTGTCCATGCAAGCTGCAGTTTCAGTAGCACACGTGCAGGCAGAAGCAAAAATGGGTGGAGGAAAGAAGGGGCAGCAACACATCATTGCTCGTCTCTGTTCTCACCTCTTTCATCATCTCAAGGGTCTGTTTGATCTGGGCTGTCTGGAATAGAGGGGACACAGCCAGAAGGGCTTGGAGATGAGATTGAACCACTTGTTCAAACCCTGGAGAAAAGGACAGAAACACACCTTCTCCTGCTCTTGATGGGACATTATTTGACATGTGTGTGTGGTTTGTTTTACAGAGTGACCAGGAAGCCCAAGGGATATGGGTCATGTTTGTGGGCAGGAGAGACTTTGGAGATTCCAGGTGTGCTATGCAGTGTTTGTTCCAAAGAGCTAGGAGCTGGTTATTTTTTAAATGGTGCTTTTAAACACCATTTTTAGGAATAAGAAATAAGAAGCACACAGATATGCATGAAAGACCAACAAAAATACTTAACTTGCAAACAGGCTGGAGGTAATTCAGTCTCAGAGGATGCTCTGGTAGTGCTGCATTTTCTGCTGGCAGCCTGGGCTCTGATGCTTACCACTAACACAGCCACGAGAAGGGTCCTGGTGCCTTAAGGAAAGATCACAATAAAACTGATGATTAGAAACTTGRCAACTGATGATTAGAARCTTGACAAGCTGGAACAGGGCTGTGTCCTTTCAGATGGCTTTGGGTTATATCTGCTGAAAAATGAGGTTTTCAGGGGGACCACTCTCACTGAATCTCTTCTTCCTGTTCCCTGTGTTTCACAGAGCAGTGAGATCCAGCTGAGAACCAAGTTCTYGACTCAGTGCAGGTATCCCAGCCTTCTCTTTGGGGCTCCTGGTAATCACACACTACTGCTGCTAAACTTTATTTTGACTGTGGAAGAATGGCTATTTTGCTCTGCAGTGAGTGCTCCAGGATCCATCACTGTCACGTCACCTACATGGCACCAGTCACCCTGGTTKGTAGCAGCTGCTGGGACTTGCTGACCACAGCAGAGCCTGTCATTGTGAGATTAAGGAGGGATTAGCTCTGCGATTTCAGTCAGCCTTAAGAGAAAGGTTAAAGACTTTGGGAGGAGGAAATACGTGTGTGTGTGTGTGTGTGTGTGTGTGTGTGTGTGTGCACATGTGCCTTCCAAAACAACAGATGGTTTCAATAAAGTTGCTCCTGCTGCTAGGAAGTGGCACTTCTTGACATTAGCAGAGCCATATCTCATCAGGGTTCTTGTTTCTAGCAGGCTGGCTCAGCATGGCCGAGCCCATGTCTGGCATGGGGTAATCAGGGAGGCGCTCCCATCTCTGCCCCATTAATTGCCCCCTGCCAGGCTGCCCTCTCTGCTGATGGAACGCCCACTGTGCTCCGTGGGGCGGGATCGATCGCCTTTGAAGGGCAACTTTCCCTCATGATCTGCAATTCCCCCCACTTAAACTGCAGCCAGAAGTGTCTTTGTACGGATTCTGCAAGAAATGTGTGATTTCTTGGAACCGCTAAACAAAAACCTCTCTGCTCCAATCAATGGATCGATGTATTAAATTATTGTGCAGCTAAATTAATGTGCCCCTCGGTGACAGAACTGCAGAAAATGAGCAGTGTTTTATGCATTAAAGACAACCTAGTAAAAGATTGTTTTTCAAGGTTAGATTGTTCCACAGTGAATATCAAGATTTTTCCAATTAAAAGATGAGGGGTTTTTGGAGCTGCATCAGCTCTATTGCTTCTCACAGTGTCACAGTGCAAATTAACAGGTACAAATAACTGAAAAACTGGAAATAGTAATTGAGACATATTTGGGAGTTAGCAAGTGATACTGGTTTTTTTTTACTAGTTTGTATTTAAATTTTATAGGTAAACAGTTTTGCTGGAAATCACTGTGGGGTTATTTTGGTGGGATTTTTGTTTGCTTGTTTAAACTCAGGAGTCATGAAAAATGTCACCATTCATAATGTTGTCAAGAAAAACAAAAGCGCTTCTGCAGCCCTTGGTTTTCTCTTTCCAGGTTACATGTGGGGATAGGCTGTGTCTTCCTTTCACAATGCCCTCTTTTCAGTGAAAAAACCAGAAAAAAAAGGCAGAGAAAAAAAAGGAAAACAGGTTGCAGTGACCTCTTCCTAAAACTTTCAAGTAAATATATCCAGAACGAAAATGGGAGTATTCATGTGGATTAAAATTTGTTCCCTTTTAAAGCTGCAACCCTGGTTCAGATTTTCTTTGAATTTTGGTCCAGTTGCATTTCTTATCTTCATTTTACTGACAGCAGAAAACACGGGGAGTTTCCTACACCAAATAATGTGTGGCAAGAGCTGCCTGTTCCAAAAGTGCTTTGTGCACCCTCCCTTGTGCAGCAGGAGCACTGGGGCAGGTCCCTCCCAGGTGACCCAAACCAACCATTTCAGAGATATTATATTCTCTCTGCCCCTATGCTGAAGGCAACCAGATGAACCAGTTTGCTAATTAACTTGTTCTGCAGGTGCAATGACAAAGGAAAACCTTTYCAACAACTTCATTGTTTGCCCAAACTCTTTTTATGGATATCTTCTGAGTTCTCAAATATSTGAAAAAGTTTGTATTTTGTCCACTTTCTCCTGAAACTTTTCCCTTTTCCTCTTTTCTCTCTTGAGCTCATGACAAAGACATTTTTATTCTGAAGGCAAGAATCCCAGAACACCCAGTGCCAATTGTGAGTTTATAAGGAGTCCAATCTCTCTAATCACTTATTAAAGACAGACAGACTGTTTGTTCCYTATCAGTTGACATAATTTCATTTTTATTTTGAAGCTTTGAAATATCAAATGGGAAAATTTCACCACCAAGTTTATGTTTTCAAGCTCTATCTCCAGAAATGATAAATTAGGTGTGAAATTAAAGCACAAGTGAAAGCATCCTGGTCCCTCAATAACAAGGACTTTGAATCCTTGCAAAATCCTAAAATAGGTTTCAGTGCATTGCTGACAGAAGAACTAAAAAAAGTACCAGAATTATTAAAATACATACCAAAACCTGTTGTAAGATAAAAGTATTTACATGAATATGTCTATTCACAGCTCCCCTTTGTCTTCTGGAAAGCTAGAACTCATGAAATCAAATTATTTGATCAACAGCATGAAGAAATTTGTGGCAGCATCAAGCTAAGAACCCAATTTTTCACTTCTACACTCAAATATGGGTCTGCATCACTCCACAGACAAAAYAACAACAGGAGAAAAAAAATGATGCAGCAGAAGGTAGATGGAATTCTTTAAGCATCTTGTGATTTCTGAAAGAGCAGGCTCAAATATTAGTGTGCAATGCAAATGCCATTTATATGAAGCTTTAACATGGTGTGTGACTGTCATGGATTTCAGAGCAGCTTGCACAAGCAACACATCTCATTCTGCCCTTCAGAGTTCCAGGGAACAGGATGCAGAACTGGGTGAAAACCTCCAGACTTCCATGGTGCTGCATCCTGGGAGAGCTGATGGAGGTTTCCAGGGAGGGGAGAGGGTGATGGAGTTATTCCACTTGAGAAAGGCTTCAGCCTCAGCAAAAGTGCTGCTATTGATACCTCTTAAAGCACATCTAAACCTGTTTGTATGGCAATTTGCTTGCTTCACCAAAAACCATACAAAGGTAAGCTATTTCAAGCGCTCCAAAGCACCAGTTCAGTGTGGGATTTGTATTAAAAAACATTCTACATTTGGCTTCTGCATTTTAACACTAATCCAGCCCGGCCCACACACCCACGCCGAAGGAAATGAACTGTATCAGGCAATGTCATTTGCTAAAGGGTAAGAGCAGAGGAATTCTCCATCCCCTCGTTTCACATTTCTAGGGACAATTTCACAGGCCGTGCCGTCGCTGAATGGGGAAATTGGAAAACTGCAGAATCGATTTGCAGACGTGAAGTTCTATTTTCTTGTACACCTCCTTCATCAGAGTCTCCATCACTCCTGCCTCGTGCAGCATTATCATCGGAGCAGCCTGGACACCACTGATAATTGCTGAGTGAGGGGAAGGCTGTGCCTTGCAAGCAAAAGTAAAACCAGTGGGGTGGCACTGCCTTTAAATTCACCTGCTTTGGAGAAGTAGGAATGTWCTCAGGCTACTAATTTCTGAGAGTTAACAGGAAATTAATTAAAAAATATTATCCAAATTGGTTTTGTTTGCTTTTTTTTTCCCGAACAAAACTTCCCAGCTAAAAGCTGCGAAGCTGTATTAAATCTATTTTGCAGAAAACCAGGAAAAATAGACACAATTTTGCAATGCTTCCATTATTTAATTTTTCGTTAATTGCATTTCACAAAGAATAAAACCTCAAAACCTCTTCCACAGCAAAAGCCTGATAATGACACCGTTCCCAAAAATGAGACCAGTGGCTCAGTGCTTTAGAAAACTGGAAAACCTGGTGACTATCATCTACCTGACCTCTGGAATGGAGAGAGAAATGTGATGTTAAGGGTCAGGGATAATAAAATGGTCACTTGTGTCTGCAGTCATCCCGCAGCTCTGTGGGACAGGTAGGGCTGATCCGGCTGCCCACAGCGTGCTGGGGTTACCAACCCTGGAAAAATTCTGAATATTCCTGTCTAACAAGTTTTCAGACCAAGTAGGACATGATTGGTTTCTGTTAAAGGTGAATTCAGCCTTGCACAGCTGTGGGTCTCTCATCCTKCCCCTCAGCACAGCCCGGCAGCATTAGGGGGCTGGCAGGAATTGCTGTGTCTCTCTCTGGCGGCCCTCAGCACTGAGGGCGGCGCCAGCGCCGCCGGGCATCCCCGGGGGACACCTGCAGGGCTTGCCCAGGAGCTCAGCGTGGGCAGGAGAACCGCAGGGATTTGGGGCGGAGGGGGTAATCTACCCCTCTGGAGAGGCCATTTCTGCCGGGTGTCCCTGGTGGGGAGGGAACAGGTTCCGAACCCCCCGAACAAGGCGCTGCAGCCGCCCACGGGCCTTGCCCCAGGGCCCAAAATGGCGGCTCGCCCCCCGGCGCCGCCGCCTCGTTGCTAGGCGACCAACAGGGCCCGCCTCCCCTCGAGAACTACAACTCCCAGGCATCCCGCTCCGCAGGGACTACAACTCCCGGCAGGCCCCGCGCGCCAAGGGCTGCCGGCTCGCACTACATATCCCGGCAGGCAGTGGGGGCAGTGACCAATCGCTGCTGTCGATGCTGCGGGGTGCGCGGCCGGCGCTGAGCGGGGGAAGCGGCGCGGTGACATTTCCTGCCGGGCCGCCCCCGGAGCCGCTGCCCGAGCGGGGCCCAGGATGGCAGCGCTGGGAGGTTGGTGCGGGGCCACGGGGGAGCGCCGGGGGCGAGAGGGGGGGTCCTGGTGAAGGGTACCGGGCCCTGTGTGCTGAGGCGTGTCTGGGGGGGGAGTGGCGGTGAGGGAGTTCGGGCCTGTGCTGGGGGCAGCACCATGTGAGGGGCTCGGGGTGCCCGGGCTGTGAGGGGTCCCTGCGCCGGCAGCGGAGCTCGGCTGTGGGAGTGATGGCGTGAGGGGAGCGGGGCTGTGCGGGAGAGGGGCTGTGCTGTGTGAGGCTGTCCCGTGAGGGAGGGACCCCCCTGCTGTGTGAGGGGAGAGGGACTGGGGTTGATGAAAGGCTTCCATGAAAATGGGTGTGCTCGCTCTCTSCTCTTTGCCCCTTTGTTGTGCCTAAATTTTGTTGGAAGCGCTCTGTTGCAGTCAGCAGCTTTACCTGATTTGCAGCTCCGGCCACCTAATGTTTTTCTTTTGAGCTCTCCTTTGTTGTTTTTGTTGCGTAAAAATGTTGGTGCTATTACGAAACAGATTTTTTGTGCTCGAGCTATTGCTCAATTTTCACTTTGGGATTTACTTCATTAGGCTTATCACATGTTATTTAGTAGCATATGCTCTGCTAAATTTGTTTCCACGGTGATATATGAGCTCCTTCACACCTGAGAAATTTCAAATTATAATTCTGTTTTATTTGCAGAGAAAACATGTAATTGTATCTACACATTTATGTGAGTTTAAGTTAAGACTTATTGTAGGGCTGTTTCTTCATGAGCCTCTGCTCCAACCATTACTTGTGTAAGGCAGGAGCCAGTTCCTGTTTCAATGTGAAGTTAAATATTTACATACAGGCTTGTGTAATGATGGGGTGGTTTGGGGACTTATTTTATTCCTCTGTGTCCCTCTTCATTTTAAAGGTCAATAAGTGTTGTGTTTCTTGACTTGATTTCCCCTTCCCCAGTTGTATGAAGTATTTGTATTGTTTTCCTTAGTGGAGATAAACTTTATAGGGGTATAAACTTTATAGTTGAAGGGTAACTGACACTCTGAAAAGGAAAAGAAAGTATTGAGGTCTCTTTATGTGTTTACTCACCCTTGACAATGTTTGCCTTGCTGTTCTAGGATGATGATGCTGAGGAAGTATGGAATATCAATTTGTGCTAATTCTTGGTCATGCATGGGTTTTTGGCTGTTGTATGAAATTCTTTTTTGAGTTTGTTTTTTTTTTTTTTTTTTGTGTGCTTTCTGTAAAAGTTTCAATTTTGCTTTGTAGAACCAAGTCAGTTTTCACAAACACTGAACGGAGTCCCTCCCTCAAACCAAGTCAGCAGTGGAATGGACCCCTTCCATGCCTGTAGTATTCTCCAACAGCTGAAGACCATGTATGATGAAGGACAGCTGACAGACATTGTGGTGGAAGTGGATCATGGGAAAACATTCTCCTGTCATAGGAATGTTCTTGCTGCGATCAGTCCTTATTTCAGGTACAACCATCCCTTGTTCTAGTGGGGATCAAAGCAGATAGAATATTAGTATAGGTATGGYTTGTTTAGATTTTCATTTAATGGAAATTAGTTCTGTGTATTTATAGAGAATATAGTGCACCTGGCAGGTAAAGATTATTGTTCTCTTAARGTCAATGAATTAACAGTGGCTATTTCTCAAAGGAAAGTTTCATTGGAGACAATGTCACACAATTTTAAGCCAAGCAAAACTGCCCCCAGTACTGAGAGTATCAGAGATGCAGTAAGAACACATTGAAACTATTTGTTTCTTTTCAAGTTACATATTTTAGCATGCTGGAGTATGTATATGAAATAACTTGTTGAAGGTTGAATGCAAAGACTTGGATATGTCAAGACCTTTGCTTGTAAACTCAGTGAATTTTAACGTGGGGTTACTGAGGTAACTAAGCAAGAATTTCCACTTTTGTTCCAGTAAGTGTAGAAATGATCTTCCATTGAGGTACCCCAACAGGAAAGTGYAACACCTGTGATGAATGTTTGTGCTGACAGAGGGGCAAACGCATCGGGACTGGCTGTACAATATATTTAATTTTATGCCTGTAGCCAAAGGTAGTTGCAGCCAAACTGGTGAAGGTAGTTGCAGCCAAACTGGTGAAGGTAGTTGCAGCCAAACTGGTGAAGGTAATTGCAGCCAAACTGGTGAAGGTAATTGCAGCCAAACTGCTGGGTGTTTGTGCCTTGCAGATCGATGTTCACGAGCGGCCTTACCGAGAGCACGCAGAAGGAAGTTCGGATCGTTGGTGTCGAGGCAGAGTCGATGCATTTAGTGTTGAACTATGCATATACCTCCAGAGTAGTGCTGACTGAGGCCAACGTTCAAGCTTTGTTCACTGCAGCCAGTATCTTCCAGATCCCTTCCATCCAAGACCAGTGTGCTAAATACATGATCAGTCACTTGGACCCACAGAACTCCATTGGGGTGTTCATCTTTGCTGATCACTATGGTCATCAGGAACTCAAAGACAGGTCACAAGACTACATTCGCAAGAAGTTTCTGAGTGTCACCAAAGAGCAAGAGTTTCTTCAGTTGAGAAAAGACCAACTGATAAGTATCCTCAACAGTGATGATTTAAATGTAGATAAAGAAGAACATGTTTATGAGAGCATTATAAGGTGGTTTGAGCATGAACAAAATAAGAGAGAAGTGCACCTTCCAGAAATATTTGCCAAATGCATCCGTATGCCTCTGTTGGACGAGACCTTTTTAGAGAAAATCCCTCCCGTGTTTGCACAGGCGATGGCCAAAAGCTGTGTACAAAAGGGACAACCCAGTGCCAATGGCTACACACAACGGCTTGGAATGACCGCTTCCGAAATGATCATATGCTTCGATGCTGCCCACAAACACTCAGGAAAGAAGCAAACAGTGCCTTGTTTAGATTCGGTCACAGGGAGAGTGTTTAAACTATGCAAGCCACCCAATGACTTGAGGGAGGTGGGAATTCTGGTGTCTCCTGATAACGACATTTACATTGCGGGTGGGTACAGGCCCAGCAGCAGCGAGGTCTCCATCGACCACCGAGCCGAGAGTGACTTTTGGATGTACGATCACTCTGGCAATAGGTGGATTCCCAAGGCTCCCTTGCTGCGGGCCAGAATAGGCTGCAAGCTGGTTCACTGCTGTGGGAAGCTCTACGCCATCGGGGGCAGAGTGTATGAAGGAGACGGGCGCAACTCCCTCAAGTCTGTGGAGTGCTACGACAGCCGGGAGAACTGCTGGACAGCCGTGTGTCCCATGCCCGTGGCAATGGAGTTCCACAGTGCTGTGGAGTATAAGGATAACATCTATGTTTTACAGGGTAAGGTGGTTTGACTGCCTCTGTGGTGTTTTATTGGAAGTGGRGATTGTTCATTCTGACTGTCTGTGTTTTCTTAAGCAATTTGGAAAAATCCCTTGGGCAATGGGGTGGGAGGGAAGAGGGGGGGATCTGGGAAGAGGGAGGTTGCTGCTTGAATTCTCATGTTCTGGGAATGTGTAACTGAGGTGTAGTGCTGAGTTATTGCAAAGATGGCATTTTTGGTGGTATTCTGAGTCAACAATACAGTATTAAAATTAACTGAAAATTCTTCATTAAATCTTTACCTGGGTGAAATGCACCAATGTTGAAGAAAAGATATTGTCCTATGAAAAAGCACTTTGCATTTTAGTTGGCTAAAGCTGAGAAAATTCCTGGTGTCTTATTCTTGATGACTTGTAAAAGTTGGTTAATGACTTCTAAGCCTTCATTTCCTGCCCTACCCTACTTTCTGAAGTAATCTTAGAAGCTAGAAAGAGATAAAGTATCTCTCTTAGTTAACTCTGTTTCTTTGGTCAGTAATTACAGTACTGCCTTTACATTGTGCACACTGAAAAGTGCTGAGACTGCTCTGAGGCTGTGGTAAGAGGCCCACAAAGTGGGAAAGAAGGAAGGAGGGGGAGGCGTCCCAGTTTTGTTTTGCTGAGGGCCACCTCTGTAAACACCTGCACAAGTTGGGGTCTGAGATGCACACCAGCTCCTTCTTGAGTCMCTTCCATACAAAGCTGGATCACAGGGGAAAAACAGGATAGAGAATACTGTAAGATCCTTATTATTTAGCAGAAGAAGTCAACATTATTTCTTGACTTTGCATTCATTAACTTCCATGTGACATGCAGTTTTCTTCTTCCATTGTTGCTGTGTCACATTCTGCTCTTGTTGGTTGTGGCCTTAAATGGTTCTGTTGTGCTAAAAAGTTCTTTAAATCTCTCTTGGGTCAGATGTCTGCTTTAAGAGTTTAGAAAGGAGTCCTGAATACTGAATTTAGTATTTGTTCTTTTAGTGTTTCTTAGAACTGATAGAAGGTGGATGATATTATAGCCTATAGAATAAGAGTGCACCTTGTTCACAGGTTTTAGCTGCTCTGATTCTGTGCTCCAGTGCTTTAAGTGACAAGTGACTGCTCACACAAATAAGCTACTTCYTGTGCTAACCAGCAAATTCTAAAGRGTAGTGTTATGGKTGACTAGAAAAAACCTTGATTGAGCTGTGCTGTAATATAAAGAGGTTAGCTTTTAGTAATTTTTCTATGGAAAACTTCTATGTTAGAAGTAGTCAATAAGAATTGATGAGAGTGTGAAAATGCCTGTGGATGCAAGTGTCAGTCACAGGAGATTGCACTGTGGAACAAAACYGAATAATCAAAATTAGTATTATCTGTAAGACTTAAACTCTGTTCCACCAATTTTACTGTCTCACTTCTGTATTCTTTGTTATACKTGAGGTGTTTGGTCACACAACAGCTTGGTTAAAATTCTTGAAATAGCCAGGTGAAATCATGTATGATTTGAATTCTGCTAGTATTTGGCAAATGTAAGGCATTTTTCCCACTGGACTTTACAAAAGTCAAAGTGGTCTCTCTCCATGTTCTTTTCAGAAAATGTACAGAGCATGAGTTTTTGGTCACCTGAACTTCCTTTATCTGCAGTCTGTAGCTGCTGCTCTGTGCGCTGAGCAGCAGAGGTGTTTTATAACCTAGCCACAAACCTAACCAGAATCAGTAGCTTCATGAAGGTTCTCACCTGGCCTCCATTTCAGCAAATCAGCCTAAATGTGTAACCCAGCCRCCTGATACCAGTAGCTTCAAAATCTGAGTGTAGTATAAGGCAGAATTCAGGGTTTGAAAGCTGCTAAACCTGAGCAAATCATTGTGAGACATCTGCAGATGACACATTGTGAAGATGTTAAAGAGTGAAACAAATGTACTTCAGATATTTCAAGACTGGAATCTTGAAAGATTTTGTCCCAGATTAAAAAGCATGGTTTAGAAGTAATAAAGGATACCTAGACACTGTGTAAAATGTGTTTCTTTCTAGGATACCTAGAAACTGTGTAAACTGTAATATGTGTTTACACATATTTCTGTGTAAAATATGTTTCAATTTTTCTCTGCTTCAGTTGAACCAGAAACTTGAAKTAGGTTTTAGTCATGCTACTAATATTTTTGTAAAGCACTAAAAGGAAAGCAGCTGAAGGGGCTAGGGTGTTTGTTTTGGGATCCAGGCTCTAGAACATTTAGAGTGTTTGTGTTCTGTCTGTGGAAGGATGTACCTGAGTGCTCAATTGCCGCAGAACTGTTGGTGTGGAAACAAAGTATGAGTTATGTTTTATTTTTCCTCTCTCCTCAGGGGAGTTCTTCCTTTGCTATGATCCTCAGAAGGATTACTGGGGATTTCTGACCCCAATGACTGTGCCTAGAATCCAAGGCTTGGCCACAGTGTACAACGACTCCATCTACTACATCGCAGGCACCTGCGGGAACCATCAGCGCATGTTCACCGTCGAGGCCTACGACATCGAGCAGAACAAGTGGACTCGAAAGAAAGACTTCCCCTGCGACCAGTCCATCAATCCGTACATCAAACTTGTTCTCCTCAAAAACAAACTCCAYCTCTTTGTCAGAGCTACTCAAGTCACTGTTGAAGAACACGTTTTCAGAACCAGCAGGAAGAATTCACTCTACCAGTACGATGAGGTCACTGACCAGTGGCAGAAAGTCTACGAGACTCCAGACAGGCTCTGGGATTTAGGCCGGCATTTTGAATGTGTTGTTGCTAAATTGTATCCGCAGTGTCTTCAGAAAGTTATTTAAATTTTTTTTGGGGTTTTTTCTTTTTTTTTTTCAGTAACAGGCCTTAGTGATTTCAGTGGTAATTTGATGCTAGAGAAAACATGTCTTAAAAGAAAACAAAGAAATTCTGTCAGTATTTATTGTAAGATGAAACAGACAGTTTTTTGTATATGGGGATGGGTGCTCTTTAAAGGTTGCAGTCCGGGGAGGGACTTGTTGGTTCAGTTTCATATTTACTGATATTTTCCTGGGAAATGAGAAGGAGGTTACAAAGTGCAATTATCAGCATTTTTTTTCTGGTATACACTTAATCATGTCATACTAAAGGTTTTTTTTGTGGTAAAAGCAAATTAAGTGGAAGAGCCAGGATAACTATGCACTACAGTGAAAGAAAATCTAGCATTAATAGTTAAGGATGTCCAAGATGTGTTGAAGTGACTTTTCTTCTTTTTCTCTTTTTTTTTAATACGGGTAAAATTTGAGGCAATATCACTAAGTTTTGTTGCTTTTTTTTTTAAATTTAGATGGAAAGTACATAGAGAGGAATGGTAGATCCTGATTCATAATGATCTCTTCTTTTTGTACTGTTTTTGAAGTCTGCTAAGATGTTTGTGATGTTGTTTGTGCACTGCAATTTGGGAGAAAAACTCAAGTCAGAATTGGATTGTGGAGTACCTTTGCCCCGGATGGAGGCCTGTTCATATTGTTGTACCAGTTCCTGTCTGTGGATTTTTGTTGAGATTGAGCTTAATGATAGTGGGGGAAAAAACCCCAAAACCTGTTTTTTGCCACATAGGTGTAGTGCTGTAAAAACTTTTTTTTTTTAACACTGATTAAAACTTTTTTTTCACCCCGTAAAGGGCTTTAACCCAAAAGTTGATGGTGCTAGTACATTTTTAATACTTGTTTGTCTGAACTGGGCCAGCCTTCTGCTACTGTTTAAGACAGCCTGTTGTTTTCCATGGAGTGTGTGTCTGTCTTCAGGCCCTGTCCTGTCATCAGATTCTTTTCTAGCATAACATTTTTACTGCAGTGGTGTTCTTGCACAGAATGGTGACAGGATATGGCCTTAATAATACTGATTCTCTTTTATTTTTTCTCTTTGTGTGGAGTGTTCATTCTGTCTCCACTACAGTACAGTGCTATGTGCAGAGTTGGCATGTGCTCTGGTGATTTGGAAAAGTGTGGTTTAACTTTGCAAATTGTTTTTCTTTTCTCTTTGCAGTCAAGCCCCCAACTATCTTCTATTTCCTTCTGATGTATAATGTGAAAAATTGCACTACTGAGCTGTCAGCATTATCCAGTATATTAAGCAAAATTGACAATAAGCATCCATGGCTTAAATTATCTTAGGGAAAATACAGAATAAGGAATATATTGCAACACTTGTCTTTATGTATTTAACATTTAACTTATTTTTAAAAAGTAAATAAGTTCAACCTTCAGCCTCAACTTCAGTAGTGAAAATTTGATTTAAAAGGGAAAAGAGGACTCCTAAAACTTGCATCAGCTGTAATTTACCAGGTTTCTTACAGCTCTACTTTTTGCAGAGCTTTAAGTTATCTTACTCTTTCCTGTTTTWTTCTGTTGACCTAAGTAAACCAGTTAACTTGACATGGCACTGGCCGTCACTGCCTGAAAGTGCTTRCCATTATCTGGCTTAGCAGCTGATATTTCAGTCAGCCAAATATTTAGCTCATTGTTTATCCCCCTGGCATGGCTGAGGATTTGGATAATGTTTGTTTACTATGTGGTCTTCCTGTTCCCAAATGGAATCTTCCTAATACATGAAAATACTCGCCTGGTTCTATTTATTAATTCTTGCACAAAATGTTTGAGAGGCAAAAACAAACAAAAAACTGTGAAATGAAAAGCAAAATAAAAATGCCTCTTTACACATTACATACCTCATCTTCCAGAGATTCACCAAACTCTTCTTCCAATGCGAGCACCTGCATTTTGGTTTTTTTCCTGAATTTGGCAATTCTCGCTAAGACTGCATTTTCCAACCGTGTTGAGGTGTATTGTTTCTTTTAGTTTTCTTCTTCTGGATAGTTTTATCTATATGCATAGCCAGGAATAAGGGGTTTTCTGGAAAGTACAACTAATTTAATTTTTAACTAATGATCCTTAGTCCTTGGCTAGCTCTCTTTGCGCTGTTGTAGGCCTCTAGCTGCAAGCTTTCTGAAGCACCCTCCCTAACAGTGTTGCATTTGTGTGTAAAACCATTTTTTTTGCAAAGTGTTATGTAACTTTTTCCTTGTTTCTTTGTTTGTGTTTCTTTTTTTTTTTTTTTTAGCTTGTTTGACTATTTACAAGATTTCTTGTTTTTTTTTGACAATCTATATTTATTTAGTAGAACAAATTTCAATATATTACTTGAAACTATGAAATAGAATTGAGTTAGCAGTTGACTGGTCATGTGATGTATAGAAGTACAATATGCTGTGGTTAATTCTGCAGTAGGTTTGTTAATTTTGTTTATCTGCACTAAAGTACGAAGATCTCCATTCTGTTTAACCATTCAAACTGAGGGTGTGATCCAAGTCTGTCATGTGTTTGAAAGCTAAATCCTGGAAATTGCTGTGGGAGTAGAATATACTAAATCTTTTGCATGAGGAGTTTGTTGAGACAGTAATGTAGCTGTGACATTTTGCCAATTCTTAAATGCTTCTACGTTATGCTGAAAGTCAGATTCCTGGTAAAGTTTTGCTTTAGAGTCAGGCTTAAGTAAACTTGCACAGCACAAAAAAAAAATAATTGCACCAAAGGTACTGATAATATTTGAACAGTGATCTGTACATTTTGCTCATTTGGATTTTTTTTGCATTTGTTTATTTCCCTTTATGAAATGAATTTCTAGTGTTGTAAGAACTTAGGTGAGTGTAAATCTCTTCCAAAATTATTAGTTACTTTAGAAGGAAACATTTTGTAATTTCCACTTGCTTCCATCAATGAAATTTAGAATAACTCAGAGCAGTTTTGGTGCACCAGACATGCAGTGTGTGTATGTTCTACAAGAGATCCAAGAGCTCCCTGTTTGCGAGGCTGTTGAGAAGTGGCATCCAACATTCAGTGCTCAGGTATGTTAGTAAGAAGTACTGTAGTCCTATGAGGGCAAATGTGTGGATTTTTAAACATTTTGCCATAATTGCACAATTTTGCATTTTTACTTAATGTCATGTTATGTTTCT
This sequence comes from Cardinalis cardinalis, assembly GCA_014549065.1. Lineage (NCBI taxonomy): Eukaryota > Metazoa > Chordata > Aves > Passeriformes > Cardinalidae > Cardinalis > Cardinalis cardinalis. The sequence continues at coordinate 2,869,758 of JACDOX010000045.1, read as the reverse complement.
TAAAATAAACCTATTGTTGAAATACAGTGGAGTTTAACTGTTTTTGTGGCATATCTGTGTGCATTTTAGTAAATTTCTGAAAATTAATCTGATGTATTTTTGATGTTTGTTCGGTTCTTCTATTTCTGCACTTGTGCCTCACCTGTGTGTAAGGTCACTTTTTTTTTTTAATGTGGAAGGTGCTTTGTTCTTTTGTCTCATTCCTTGTGGCTGTTCAGGTGTAACTTCTGATTTGTTTACACACAGGCAACATGGTCTTTCCCTTCCCTTTCTCCATGCCTTTGGCTGCAGTTGGCATCCCAGCAGGAGTGTCGAGTGGGGCTTTCCAGCCTGAGRACACTGTATTGGAAAACCCCTGCCCCCTCTACATTGAATTTTCCAGCACCCTTGCTGCAGAGCTGAGAACTGGAGGCCCCTGGCTATTAAAGCAAAGCAAAAGTGCTGCAGTGATGGTTGCAGCAGAACTGCTTGTACATGATACTGGCTGGTTGAGAGCCTTTGTTCCCTCCCAGAGGCTCTCATGACCAGTGGAGATGCCAAGTCATGGCAGCCTGGGAGAACACCATGGAATTTTCTTAATGGGGACATTGTGCTGATTCCCTTGTGCTGACATWGTCAGGTTCTGCAGGCAGTGTCTGAGTGCAGTCAGGGGCTCTGATCCTGCTCTGACTGCAGAGCTGTGGTGGCTCGTGTGGCTGGGATGGTGCTCTGGAGGGCTGCACTCTTTGGGAAAGACAGACCAGGGAGGCACTGTGGATCTGGTGGCAGCACTTGGGATGAATCAAAGTGTGTCTTGGGGTGGGTGATGAGTGAGTCAAGACTTAGGGCTCYGCTCAGGGCAGTTTGGTCAGTCTGACCTGCTGTGGGTGTCTGAGCACGAGAGCAGAGGTTTTTTCCAGACAGCCTCTTCAGAGATCTTGGAGTAATCCCATAGGAACAGGGGTCCAAGAGAGCTGGTTGGTTTTAAAGGATCACTTCCTTCAGGGTCTAAAATGATGCAACCTGATGAACAAGAAATTGGGTAAAAGGGGCAAGACACTTGTGTGAGTGAAAAAGGAATTCAGTTCCTGCATAAGCAGGGAATACACAGGAGATGGGAGCAGGATCAGAACAAGAGAGGGACAGTGAACGCAGGACAGGAGTGTTTCAACCATGCTCTTTGATTCCCTAATTTCTCTTCTGCTGTCGTGGCAAAGAACAGATATATGGATTGTCCCCCAGTGCCCCAAGTTCCTGTGGAGCTCTCGTGAAATCCTTTCAGTGCTGGCCTGTGTTACAATGCCAATGCTGTAACAGAAGAGGATGACTTGGCAGGGTCAGGTTAACCTGCTCAGGTGCAAAGAGGGTGAGCAGCTAACCAAGGGAGATGGGGAGCCACAGGTTTGCAAATGATTATACTCTTTTAAGGGTCAATAAAGATTTTCCTTCTTTGGATACTAAAGTAAATTCTGATGTATTTTTGAAGAGGTAAGTAGCTGAGCCCTTGAGAGATTCTTCCTGTCTGCAGGTTGGGGATGGAATTATTTGTGGGCATTTTCTTCTCTCAGACTTCCTTTTGGAAGTGAGTTATTTTGGAAACTTCTGCTGAAGGACAGGAACACACAAACCCCTGCACACCTCCTAAAGCAAAGCAGCATTAATTAAATGAACTTASCCACTGTGTGTGTGCCCCAGAGCTGAGCAGTGCATCCTGCATGCAGGGGAGTATCTCACAGCTTGGCACTCGTGTGCAGCCAAGAGGTGGGGAAGTAACCATCCAGCTGTTGCTTTCTCCTTATCTCTCTGCACATGTTCTCCCCCCGGGCCTCTCAAAGATGGAAGAGTGAGACCAGCAAAACTGGAACCTCCCCATTTCTTAATATCTCACTAAAGTCTCTGTGCCTCACTGCTGGTTTTTAKGTTTTACACAGATAATGTACAAATATCTACTCTAAGAGGCAGGTATTTACTAACTTTTACAAAGATTATGTGATCAAGTTTAGTACCAGCAAAACCAACTGATTTCAAACATCTGTCCAAGAGGAATTTCTGAAGTACAACAAAGGCATTTGTCATCTTTCCCTTTCAGAAGGTGCTGGTGGGGTCTCTTTGTTTTTAGCCAACCAGTAGAACACCAATCGTGTACAGACTCTACATCTTTGAAAGCTTTGGCCCTCTGCAAAATGGAATTTAAAACAGCCTCCACCTGAGGAGGTGGGGGGCAGTGAGCAGACAGTGAGAGTGATCGAGCACACGTGCAGAACCCTGAATATTGTATTTCCTCATGGAAAAAGTGCTGGGTTTTACTGGTTTTGAAGGATTAGGCTGTAATCCTGCATGTCACAAGCTTTGGGTGGAGAAGGCCTGGATCTCCCTGAAGAGGAACAAAAGGGAAATAGGTGAAGCATTATGCCCCACTCTTTGTAGCACCTGGATGATGGGGAGACCTTCCCAGCATGGAAGGACCTCTGTGTAATTCATACAAGTGGGTCACAGCTTTCTCCTCTGCCCTCCCTCTTTCTGTGGCTGTGAGCCAGGGCACAGCCTGGTCCCAAAGCCACCCCAGGGTAACAGGACTGGAGGTTGTGCCCAAATAACCTCAAGCTGCTGTCTTTTAACAGATCAGCTCCACAATTTACTGTGCTATGTGCGTGTTTAGACCTTTAAGTGTCACTGAGTGCTAGAAATGATAACACACCTGTAAAACATCAACCTAAATGGTACCAAATCTATCTGCTTTAAGGAATGCCCTCTGTCTCCTCAGATCTGCACGTGACCTCTGCTTTGCAGCCCTCACTGTCACACAGCTGTAAGAACTGTGAACTGTAGGCTCACTTTGTGCCAGCTTTTGATCCTTTTGTTTAATGATAAATATCTATTTTTTGATAATCTATAAACTCAGTTCTAAATTCCATTAGAACAATTATTTTGAAGTCAGGATGTGGCACATAGGTTGCAGGATAAGATTTGCAGATAAATTCTGAATTACCTTAAACCTTTCCAGATTGATTTGGTTCATATTCCTTCAATAACAGATTTCTTTATAGATTCTGAGAAGTTCAGGGGCAGGAATAATTGGTGAATATCAAATTAACCTTCCGCAAYAGCCAATAAATTAAGTGCTGAAATTGTCTTTATTCTGAACATTTACATTTTAAGTAAAAGTTATACCACATTTTATATCAAAACTAGTATATGGAGAGGAAGCGTTAAGAGCAGTTGGATTAGTCCTTCAAGTTCAATTTTTCATAGGCCAATGAGTAGAGTTTCTGCTGCTTTTGTTCATCTCAGCCACAAGGGAGGTGTCCAAAATTTTCTCAAGTGATTTTGAAGAGCAGTCTCAATAGTATGAGTTGCTATTGTGTCTGAAGTGCACTAGAAATTGTCACAGCCAGTAACTATCAGCAAAAACCTCTATAAATTAGGCAGTTGCTGTTAACACAGAGGTGGAAGGAGGGGCAATATCTAACAAAGGCAAATCCGTGTTTTGATTTGGTAAAGCACCAGTCTAAGATTGCTCGGTGTCAAGGGAACTGTTGGGTACCCACAAGCAAAACAGAAAGTAATTCTTTGGAAGTRTAGGGCTAATTAATTCTGAAAGTCTAGAGGAATTTCATCTCTTGCAACGCCATTCTATTTTACAATAGCATTCTTCCAACACTACACCTTTAGGAATGGATGGCTCCCATGAACTCCAGGTCTGGAGTGGTTGCATTCCCCTCCACAGGCAGCTCCTGGTGCCCTCCCAGAGGACCACATGCACCTCCAGCAACCTGCAACAAATCCCCACAGCACCCACAACTGCCTTTAAGGATTTACTCATTTCAGARCACAGAAAAAGCACCAGGTATGCTTGTTATATTTCTGGCTGTAAGACATTTTTAGAGAGAGTAACTGGTAGGAGCCATGCCTGGTGAGGCAGAAAGAGCAGGACCATGAGATCGATCAGCCCAAGGAACGTGCAATTGGAATTTGTTCCCTGACTCTGAGCTAATGGGGAGTGCCTGGGGAGACAAGCATGGAGTGCCTGTCAATACTCCCCAAGCTCCAGCAATTTGCCATCTGCAATGCCAGAGGTGACATCTCTGTGTTTAATGGCCCTCAATGGATTTCTCCCCAGAATTTATCTTGCTGTCTTTTGACCCCTGGAGACTTTTTTATCAAGCTATTACAACTGCCTGGTAGGAAATCTTTTAAAACGGGAGATGTGTATTGTCTGTCCTGTGTTGTGAGAAGAACATCTGAGCTGGCTGGGAGAGCACCATTTGCAGCCTTTTGTGCTGGTGCAAACTGGGAACTTGTGTGTGGGTTTGGGCACTAACTGTGTCCTTGCAAGGAAGATATATCTGCTGTGGAAGAGTGTGGATGACTGCATGTGGCTACAAGAGAGAAAATCTGGGCTACAGGAGATGCTGACTGGCAAAATTAACTGGGATGTATAATTTTCCTATCTCTATTTGCCTTTCTGATTAATTTTCTACTCAGATTGGCTGAAAACAGTTCCCTGGCCCACCTACAATAAGTTTTTTTTCCTATTTTTCTTTTGTGCTTAAGTAGTGTGTTGCAGCATTGGGATTATAAACACGGCAGGGGAATGTTTGAAATCCCCCAAATGGGGATTTGCAACATAAGTCTGGTGGAAACATTCCTGCTGAAACTGGGTTACATTAACCTTTACAAAGCATGGACATTGCTCATTTAATAGTCCAAGTCAACTGCTTGGTTGCTGGTAAAAAAWTCAGGAATTTTCCGTATCTTTTCCCCTCACTCCAGGGTGATATTTACCCCTGGATAAGTGCTGCTGTGGCCTATCAACGCCTTCATTTATTGGGTGATCAAAACCAATCAGATGCAGGATTTTGGGTGGCCCAGAAGTCATGCAGGAGAGCTTTGGGCAGAGGGGTAAAACGCCTGTAGCAGAATGGGCAAAGACCTCCATATGCAAATTTCCCTGGAGCAGAGTGGGAGCAGAGCCTGCAAAAATACATTGTAAAGTTAATATGTACAAGGAAAARCGATATCTGACAAATAATTTATCAACATCCACAGGGAGCTGAGACATGCCAGCATTCCAAGCACAGCGGACGGAGAGTTTGCTGTGAAGGGCCAGCCCCGTTCAAGAGGAGTTAATGTGAGATACAGCAGCCTTTGGGTCTAACAGGTGGCAGAGGGTGTTCCAAGCGAGAGTAGAACCTTTGATCTCCTCTGGGGTGGGGGATGAGGTGAGCAGATGGCTTTAAAGGGCAGCAGGTCTCTCCCAGAGGAGCCAGCAGCCGGCATTGCCCAGGGACGGGGTCCGAGCCGGACAGGGAGCAGCCMAGTGGTCAGTGAGTGTTTGTGTGTGGTGCTGTGCTGGGGTTGAGGGAATCTTGGCCCCATGGAGCCCTTGGATCAGCAGCTGAAGCTTCATTAGACTCATGTTTGATTTTTCAAGGTGCTGTCATCTAGCGAGGAAACCCAGCCCCAACCAAGTAAAACAAGYGGTGTAGAAAAATAATTGTACAGTCCAAGAATGGTTCCCAGTTGATTTGGGTTACAGGATGAAGGTTGTGATTGTATTTGTTGGTTCCAAAAGATGGCAGTTCAATAAATCAAGGAAAGAGGATGGTAAATTGTCAACTGGATTGAGATGTAAGGGCCTTGATTGCGCAAGAGATCTGGAATTCTTTTATTTCYAAGTTGTTGTTTGTAGCCTCAGAGAGATTCCTGAAGAGAATTGAATGATAGTGGAGAAAAGATCCAGAATTCTCCAGATAGTGGAGAAAAGAATTCCAGATCTCTAAAGAATAACTCTAAATAAAGCGACAGGAATTAAGCAGGAAGCCTGCAGAGAGTGGTGAGTGGAGAAATGGGACATCCAGACTTTTTAACTTCACAAAAAGGAAATAGGGGTGMAGTGAGAGAGCTGACAAGTAAATTTGTGCCAGACAAAGACAACTCTTGCTTTAAAATGACACAKTTGTGGTTAAGAGGGTGTTAACAGAAGGGGTAATGCCCTTGGGGAATGGTCCTGGGCCCTCCTTGGTGCTGATRTCTCACAAACCTCAGAGGATGCCACAGGAGAAATGAGGGAAGACTGGGACTGTATCACATCACTGCCTGCTGGTTGCTSAGGCTATTAAACCCTATAAAAATAATCCCAAATTTCATAATCCCAAAGTTAGATTTCCCTAAATCTTCCTCTGGAAGCCTTGTTTTAGAGTTGGAGAAGTAAGAGTCAGCTGGTGTGATTTTTATTTTTGACTGCACATTACATTTTCATTTAACTTTGGTTTCTCTCTTTGGTTTACTGTATTTATTTGCCTTGATATAGAAAAGCTTGACAATGGTCTGATGCCATGGTCTGATTTTATGCTAATGTCTTCTCAATATATTTCTCATTAAACAAAAAAATCAAATTAAATGCACAAATATATTCATCATGTAAGACTTCTACAGGTGGTGCATAATTAGTCATAGTTTTAGAATTGGTGGTAATAAMAAATAGCCTTTTCAATCCCATCTATAAACTTCAGGCTCAATCTTTTTAAGAGACTACCAAAAAATTTGAATTTGAGGGGCCTGAGAATTTTGCATATCCTAAATTTTGGTAGATTGTGAATGCCAAACATAATGTCAAATAAGGAAATACRTCCTCACTCTAACCACCCCTTTATCAGTTTTATTTTGCCTAATTTCAGAACCGCTAGTATATGTCAATATTTGTAGGAGCTTGGTATTCTCCATAATATCTGAATAGCCTAAACTGGGTAGAATAACCATGAATGGAAGAAGCAGTGCAATGAAATGCAATTTGATGAGTAATAAGATCTCTTAAACATCAACAGACAGGCATTCCAACATGACCACTATTACTTTTTAACTTGGATTTTCCTTTTAAAATCTCACCCCACAGTAATGAAGTCGAGTTAATGTAATTCTAAAAGAAAATTATTTCCCTTTATGGAAAGGCTTAGATGATGGGCTATAACAGACTCTGCATYAGAATGTTCCATATACTGTGAGTACCTGTAAAGGGAAAAAAATGGTTCATGAATATCTATCAGACCACTTTATTACCTAATAACAGAGCAAGAGAAACTTTACAAGTACAACCTTGCTGATCMTGAAATTAAAACACAGCATCCCTCACAGTGTGACAGGGCATTTTCTTTATTATTTATACTTTTTTTGTAAAAGACTTAGTTGGTCATCTCTTGATATAGCAAAGAAATCTCAGGAAACCCAACAACTTGCAATCCTGGATATTATCCAGATAGAAATTASAGTGGATTTATTAAATATTGTCATTTTGGGCTAGTAATTTTTCCAGTTACAGTCAAGTTCCTCTCATGTTCCAGAGAAATCTTTGTAAAGGGTTTGGAGCTGGATGATCTTTAAGCTCCCTTCCAACCCAAACCATTCTGTGGTTCATGGCAGTGAATCCTCTCGTGGGTCTCAGTGGATCAATCCCTGTTAGACTGGCTCTGACCATGGCTCCTCACCCACAGGGGCTGGGAGAGGATGCCCAGGGATGAGGGTGAGGATGGAGCAGGTGTGGAGACCCTCTTCCAGTGTAACCTCTCACCCTTTGAGGGCCTCTAGAGCACTGAACTTGGGCTTACATAAATTAAAAATAAATGGAGATGAATGGTCTTGGTCTGTAGCAAAAAAAGACTGAAGAGAGGCTATGAGAAGAAAAAAATCAGTGATTGTTTCAGGACAGGACAAAGTTTTCAGTGGAGGTCTGACTATTTTGCAAAGGGATTCCAAAACTCATCCCTGATGTATCTGAAAGATTTACAGAAAAAGAGATGCGTGTTTTATTTATTTTTCTTTTTATCCTCATTTTATTTTAACGACCAGGGAAAATGGGAAGAATGCAAATGAGTGAATGCCCTCTTTGATCTGTGCTGTTCCTGAGCATAATCTGGTAACCTGGCAGGCACCAGGCTCGAGTGGAATTGCTGCCCATAAGCAGGAAGGAACCTCAGCCCCTTTGCAAGCAGTTTCTCCGTTTGGTTGTTGGTTTGAGGGAAGCCACAGCCAGGAGAGCCCTGTCCCCCCGCAGAACAGGGGAGCTGGGCCCACTGTGGGGCTGCTCACCCGCTGCTTACATCATGGGGATTGTTCTTTTGAGCAGGAATCACCTGAAATCATAAGGATTCCACCCACATCTGAAAAGTACCCAATGAAGAATTCACCCTAAAAGGACCCAGCCACGGCACTGGGCTCTCTCCAGAGGGACTGGGACAGGAGTAACCTCCAGGAGACATCTCCCAAGGTGGGACACGGAGCCACAGGCTGGATGTGGCACAGAGCACAAAGTGACTGACTTCACCTGGGACTGAGCTCTGCTCCTGGACATGGAGGCCATAGGAGTATTTTGAGGGTATGTATTTAAAATGCAGGTGGAAGAGCTGGACAGGGTTATTGGAGAGGGAAGGGTGATCTTGGTTGTGTTAGAATTGAACAGTAGAACTGTTAAAAGGCAGCAAAAGGATTAAGGCTTCAAGAGTGGGTGATTCTCTGTACCTCTAAATCRTTTTAATTTGCTTTAAAACGATGCCTGACCACATGTTATGAGCATTCTGTACAACACACATCTCCTCTGCTCTGCAGGACRCTGGGAAGCAGGGTTTGCTCTGGGATCTGCCCTGACCATGTCTCCTCCAGTGCTGTCAGACCTGGGCTATGTCCCCCCCGACGGAGGATGGGGCTGGGCCGTGGTGTTTGGAGCCTCCATCTCAATTGGGTTTGCATTTACCTTCCCCAAAGCTTTCACAGTCTACTTTAAAGAGATCCAGGCTTTCTTCAACATCTCCTACAGCCAGATTGCCTGGACAACATCCATCATGTGTGCTACCACCTACGGAGGAGGTAAGTGAAGCAAGGCTGTGTCTTCCTTTGGAAAGAGAAGCTCTGAGCTCTACACCAAGAGGGGAGAATGCATTTCTTTGAGAAAGTTTCTGCAAAGTGCTAACTCTAAGTCTGGCTTTCTGTTTCCTGATGATACATATTGGAAAAACTGAGAAAACCRGTAGTGCTGAGTTTTTTATTGCCAACATATATGATGCCATCAATTATTATTTCATCAGAAATCTTGCTATGCGTGGGTGAGGGGAGGCTTGGAATTATTTGAGTCTGGGCAGTTATTTCAGTATACTTGGTATACTTTTGTTCTGCTCCTATTCTTGTCTWTTCTTTTGAAACAGAAAATGTGTGACTTGTATTCATAATTGCAGAGAAGCCACTGAAACTCAAACCCCAAGTTTTGCTGATGTACAGATATGGAATATGTGCATGTATATCTTGAGACAGCCTTGAAATATGTTTTTCCCAAAATCTGTTGYTAAAATCTTGCTTCAAATAAGTAAGGGATGATGTTTTAGATTTTCTCTGTAGAATCTTTCTAAAAGAACAAATACACTCACYGGTTTCTTCAGATGAAAATCTTCACTGGGTAGCTTTACCTTGGCTGCAAAAGTTGCTGTTGTGGGAAGGTATCTGCTGCCCTCATAATGAAATTATCAAATGGGTGTTCCCTGATGGAGGTTCCCAGGTTATCAGTCTGCCACTTTGATCTGAGCAGCTGGCTAATCTTGCTGTTAATGGTTAGTAGAGATCCCCTGGTGGAGGCTGCTGGTGCCTGTGAGGTGCAGCTGCTGCCAGCCATTGCTGGGCTCTCAGCAGATCCTGCTGGTTCTTAGCTGGTTCTGCAAGGGTGAAAGGTGAAAGGATTAACACTGGAGAACACAACAATAGCCACCCAAGTGTGAGTGACCTCATACCTACCCAAACCTGTATTCTCCCTAAAAAAGGTCTCTGACATTCTTTGGGGAGGACTATTGCAAAAAAATTTTGTACATGGAGGGATCTTCTTGGTACCCTCTCACCTTCAGGACTGGGTGCTTTGGAGGCTCCCTGGGTCACTCATTGCAAAGATCAGGSGTACACCCTGGGCACAGAAGGCCATGCTCTTGTGGACTTTAGGAACTGGTTTTGCGTGGCAATAAAAAAGGAGCTGGTGTGGGATGGATTAAGGTGAGAGGAGATGTGTGTGACCAGAGGGGTGTGAGGGATGGAAGAGCCTCTTCAGCTGTGGCTGGAGTGGATCAGACTCTCAGTGAGGCAGATTCCCTGGGCTCTTTGGGCTGTGCTCTCTGCTGCAGAGGGACAGAAGGGTTCACCTCCAGGGGGAATAAATCAGCAGCTCCACCAAACACTGATTTCCCCTTGAAACAATGGCTGTGCATCCTCTGGCTGCTGTTTGCCTCTGGTGGTTTTGTGTCAGGAGCTGGGAAGGGCAGACAGAGGCAGAGAGAGAGACTGAAGAGGGATTCATTTAGAGGGATTATTTCCTTAGGGTGGCTGTTCAGGGCCCTCTGGAAGCTGCAGGTCTGAAACTGGGCACCAGACACTGCACATGTCTCAGAGTGGTGGGGATTTCTGGGTTTTCACTCTCCACATTCCCTGAGTGAGGGCCCTTGGCATCTGGATGAGACGAGGAGAGGAGAGGAACTGCTGGCTGTGGTATTGGTGGGGAAGGAAGCCATTACAGTATCAGACTTGTGGCTTTCATCACTGATCTTCCCATCTTTAAATACACTTTTCTGACACCATCTTGCTGCAGAGCTGTTATTATAAACTACAGCTGTGTGTGCAAATGCCTGGCTTTCCCAGATGCCAACAACAGGAGGGTGCAGCACAAACATGAAAATATGAGATGCTGTGAAGAAGGTCGAGTTTTCCTTTTCAGTATTGCATTTAGATTCACTCAGACTTTGGGCCAAGACCTCAATGCTGGTAGGGGGGTCCTGTCCCTGTCCCAAACCCCTGTGTTCATTGCTCCAAGAGCACCTTTCCTCTCTGGGGCTTGTCCCCCAGACAGTGCCTGCTGCTCTCYGCCTCGCTCAGCTTTTAAATCCCTGCAGCATCTGAAATAGATAATGGAAAAACATAAATCTGAGGAAAAATCCCTGTGTACTCTTCCAGAATTAAGGGAGATCAAGTGTCTCATCTGTTTTTGAGCATGATTCATAATTCTAAACATTTCCCTGTCATGTTCTCATCTTTCAGTTTTGCTGCCAGTAACTGGTGTTGACATCTCCATAGATCTGAAAGCAGCAGCATGCTAATAGTAACAGAAGAGGGAATGGCAATAATAACAGATTTAGGGCTTTCATCTCAGGGAATAAATACCTTTGAGTGCATAAGTAATTGAATACTCAGTTTGATCTTTCTTTCAGCTATAGCAGCATCAGTCTGTAGCACCCAGTGAAGCTGCATGCTGTGTTTGAGGAAGGAGGAAAGCACCAACAAAGCCTGCCCAGAGTGGTTTAAGGAATGCAGGGGATCCCCTCAAACCCCAGCTGTTATTTTACAGCATTCAGAAAAGCTGCAGCCATCTGTATATGAAACAGTTGTTTAGGACAGCCTGCACTAGAGTTAACAGAAAAAAAAAAAAAGCTTCAGCAAACATTGAATTTAATTTTTTGGGTAAAACCTGGGCTGCACTGAAGTCATCAGGCATTTTGTTACCASCTTTAGTGGAGCCAGGATTTCATCTTTCAGCTGCTGAGTTCCACCTGCTGAACTGAGCACTGGAAGCCTGGCAAATTTCAGCCTCAAGCATTTTGGGAAAGGGAGCTTCCCCAGAGGCCTTCAGGAATGGGAAGCAATGGAGTGCCCTGTGCACCTTCCCCGGGTAACAGGTGCCTCTTTGAAGCACACCTTACAGGGAGTCATTTCTGTGGAGCTCAGGGGGCTCTTGGGAAGGTCAGTCTGTAAGCCTGGGATTGCAGCAGCCTTGAGTAATACTGCACTTGGACCAAAACCGCTCCTGTTATGGTCCTTGTGGGGTAACAGGGATGTACAGTGTCAGAAGCTCAGCAAGTTCCTTAAGGACTCTCTGTGTAAGACCTTGGAAGTTAATGCTAAAGCACTGTGCTTGGTCTGCTGGGCAGTGGTCAGCCAGAGGGGCAAAGCAGCACAGGGAATGCAGAGCCAGGAGCCTGCTGAGCTCACCCCCAGCAATCCTGAGGGCTGCACCACCCTGTGTTAAGGGCACAGGGGTGTCACAGCTCTCTGCACCCTGTGCTGTCTGCACTCAGCTCCTCCCAGGTGTGTTTCTGTCTCTTGTTTCCATATCCCAGCGTTTTACTGAATTTGAAGGATAGTGAGGAGCTTCCTGGCTTTCCTCCACCCCGTCAGGAGGAGCTGGTTGTGTTCCAAGGAGCTGCAGGCTGGATCCTGTTCTCCTGCTTCCCACCTGCTCCCTGACACTGCCCAGAGCTCGCTGGTGACCTGCACTGTGAGGTGCCAGCTGGGGCTGGCTGCTGCTCACACCATGCCTGTCCTTGCAGCAGATCAAGGGTGTCCTGAATGCACCAGCAGCACCTGCTCCCAGAACACTGCAGTCCTAGAGAGAGATGTCCTGGGGAAACCCATGTCAGGAGGAGACGCCCTTGTGGAGTTACAATTTTATTTGGTGAGGAACCAAAACCCACACTAAAGCCCCAGCTGCCTCATTATGATATTTTTCTGTACTTATAATTGTCTATCCCTCCATCATCTTAACACTTGGGAGAGGTGGGGTTAATTTTTTTGGAAAATACCTGGATTATGTAATGACTAGGAGTACTATGATCTGCAAACAGTGCTGTTCCAGAGACCACTTGGAAACTGCTGTGACCTCCCCCTGTCCCCAGGTCACTGACCCTCAGTTCAGGCTCAGTCAGCATTGTGCAGCCCCAGGTTTTGCTGCTCTGCAGTGGGGCTCACTCTGCAGGGTGATCCTGCAGCATCGCTCCTCTCTCAAACATCAGGAGGGTTTGATGAGATCTAAAGCTCTCCAGCTTGGTGAAGAGTTATTCRGGCAGCCTTGAGGCAGCTGATCCTTTTTCTGCCCTGCTGACAGCTGCTTGGGAGTTTGGAGGAGGTGGGCTGGAGACAGCAGTGGWTTTCTGCAGCCAGATGTGCCACAGCTGCTCAGGGCCATGGTGCTGGTGGAGGGGTTGGATGTGTCACAATTCACCAGATCAGTTTAGGCTGTCTAAGCTGCAAATCTTTGCTAACCTCGTTCTTTTTCACTGAAGGGAGCAAGGAAACCCTCACAAAAATACTTCCACCAGAAGTCACAGGCAGGCTAGGGGGGTAAGGCAGGCTGGGATAAGGTGGGACACCACACTGGTTTTACTTTGGCACGCTAAGGAGTCTTTCTTCAATAAGTGTTTACCTTGAGCAAAAATGTATGGACTCCTGATCCTGTGCTAAAACCTCACAGCAAGGACAAGGCTTGAGTCTGGACCTGGAGAGGCACAGGGTGGGGAGGCAGAGGTTTCCCTCTGTCACCWGTGGAGTCCCCTTTATTTTCAGTACAAAGAAAGAGTGACCTGCTGTGGCTAATGTGTAATTGCACCTTCAACACAACCTCCTGCCCCAGCTGCTTGTTTGCCTGTCCTTGTGTGCACAATCTTAAATGTTTTCAGGCTCTGCATTCAGCAGTGTTTGGAAAAAACATAGGATTTCTCCTCATTTTCAGCCATTTAGGACGTGGCATAACCAGACTTCTGCCATAAAAGTTAGTACCTAAATTCTTGATGCATCTCTGAGTACTTCAACCATGTTGTTTTTCCCTTTCTGTGCAGTCACTTTCCAAATATAACAGAGGAAGATCCTTCTGGGATTAAAATGTAAATGAGACAAAGATGCAATAGCAAAGGAATAATTTGTTTTAATTCCCCAGTGAAAGCATTCCAGTTATTAGATCTAGATTAATTGTCACCATCTTTTTTCCAACAAGAATGTTTTAGTTTGAGCTGCTGATTAAACTCCTGCAACAAGGGAAAAACAGAAGAAGGGATGTTATTGCTTGGTTTATTCTGTTTTCTCCAGGAAACCAGCGCATCCTGCAGTGATGCCTCATGCACCTAGCTGGTTTGATGGCACAGACACAGGGCTGGGGCTGCCTGAGAGGTTTCCTAGCTCTGGAGAAAATTATTTCATGTCATGAATCCCTCTGCTGTCTGCACTTCATGTTACTAATATTGGGGTTTAGCAAAAAGCAAGTTTRATATTTCATAACTTTCTATTTCAACCTCTCCTTGACCCCCTTGTAAAACATATTGCTCAGTGAAAAACAAAGCCAGGGGGCTCTGCCAGTGCCCCAGGTGGTTTTGGTGCCAGCACTGATGTCACTTGGCTCTGTGCAGTGTCACCCCACCACCAGGAGCAGTAGTTCTGGAGGAGGAAATTCTCATCTTCCAGCTGAGAGCTGTTGCAGCTTCCACGGCTGAAGCTGTGCCTGCTTCTCCATCCCTCTGCTCTCTGGGCTCTCCATCTGCCCTCCCACCTTCCCTGCTCCTGCTGAGGATGCGCCAAGGGCAGGGGGTGAGGGGCTGGTGGCTCTGCCTGCAGCAGAACATCCCACACAGCAGCAAAGAGGCTGCATGGAAATTAAAGGTTCCCCCACCTCCCAAATAGCCAAGGAGATGCCAGGGGATGTGGACTGACCAGGTTTGACCCACAGATGCCGCTTGGAACGTGTTGGCTGGGCGCTGCCTGCACCCCTCCTGCTGCTCATGCCCCAGGAGCCACCAGCCGGAGTTTGGTTCCCTTTAATTAAAATCCCAGGCATGGAAATATTAGTGGCAAATCCCTGAGTGCTGGAGTCTTGTGGCTAAACACAGAGGGATGTGTTTTATCAGCCTGGTCATGCTCAGGTGGGGAGAACACAAGGTACAAGGGTGATTCTGTGCTACTGCAAAGGGAAGCSATGCTTTGTCCCCCAGCTGGCATTTTGTGGTGGCATTTGCTTGGAGTCCAGAGTCAASAATTTTGGTGACTTGAAATCTACTCTTGAGTTTTACTCTGTGTCTGTATGGATTGATCCCTTGGAAAAAKTTAAGAATTTTATTAGGAACACAAATAAATGGGCCTATTTTTTGAGGACTGAGATGTCTCTCTCCTAGGACGGGTCACACACGAGGCAACTGCAGGGGATGTTCTTTAGAATGACACCCAATTTATGTGCCATTCCCTTCTGGAGAAGGGAATTCTCATCTTCCAGTGATGGTATCACAGGGGTCCAGCCCTTTGGTTTTGCAGAAAATTGCTGTCTATATTCTCATCCATTAATTCAGGAGCTCCATTTTAACTGGCTGTGGATTGGATTTCACTGCTGCAGCATTTTATGAGCAAATGGAACAYGACAATGGAGCAGGTTTAAGAAATGGGCTGTGCCATTAAAGGCCCTTTAAAGAAGTGCAGAGGTACCTCTTCTGGCATTTACCAGATGCTGTTTTCAAGCAGCAGAGCTAGGTATGGATTTTTTCATGTAATGTGGAAGCAATTTCTAAAGTCTTTAATTGACTTCCAAAGACTCAATGAAGGAAAAACTCTGCTGGAGTTATAGAGTTGTAGCTCTTACCTTTGGCTGCTATAAACTGCTTTGCATAAAAGGCTTTGAATAAAATTATTTCCAAGTACCAAAGTGATTCACTGAAAATAAATGGAAATGTTTTTTGATTCTTGAGGGGGCCCAGAGGTTTTCCCCGACCCTGGTTTTTTCTCTTTTTCCAAGATAAGGAAAAACACTCAAGTTGTCCTCACTAATCAMTTTTTTGGGGGGAACTTAAGTGCTCCACTATTTGGGTAAAGTGAAATGAGGCCCTGGCACAGGTTGCCCAGGGAAACTGTGGCTGCTCCATCTCTGGAAATGTTCAAGGCCAGSTTGGATGGGGCTTGGAACAACGTGGTCTGCTGGAAGGTGTCCCTGCCCATGGCAGGGGGATGCTCCCTGTCCTMCCAAGCCATTCTCTTGTTCTATAATTTTAAATATTGTCCATCAAACCTTGGGCTTCAATAAGTAAAGGCTGTTAGTTCATTTGATTAGAAAATGGTGACCTGGGAACAGTCACAGAAAGCTTTGTGAAGATTGGAAGATGGAGGGAGAGGGAGACTTTCAGATTCTGCTTTGCTCCTGCATGCCCCTCTTCTTTGAGCAGCTCTGGAGCACTGGGAATTACAATAGCAGGCACTTATTTACATGGAATACTGTGATAGGGAAATGAGTCATTTGGAAAGGTGTTTTGCAATTTTAATCAATTTTGTTGCTGCTTGCCAGCAAATTAAAAATCCTGCCCTCCAGGAAGTGTCTGCTGTCAGTGGATGAGAAAGCAGAGCCTGGTCCCRGGGGAGAGCCTGTGCTCCCCACATGGAGGGGAGCAGTGGCACAGGCAGCTGCTCTGAGATGGGCCCAAGGCTCCCAAATTGTCAGGAAGCCCTTTCTGACCCAGTGAGCCCAGGATTTCCAGTGTCACTCCCCCCTCTGCCCTGGGGCTGTTCTGCTTTGCTTGCGAGCTTCTCTTCAGAGCAGCAGCAGCCGTGCAAACACCACATTTAGACATCTTTAGAAATCATTTGTTTGCCTCCAACATCACCTGCTGCAACTGGTTCCCTGCTCTAGTTCTGAGTTTGCCACGAGTTTGTGTGAAAGTTTACCCAGAGGTGCCCTGCTGGGTTGGCTGCAGGGGCCATTCTTTAGCATGACACACAATTCAGTAGTTYTGGAGGAGGAAATTCTCATYTTCCAGCTGAGAGCTGTTGCAGCTTCCATGGCTGAAGCTGTACCTGCTTCTCCACCCCTCTGCTCCCTGCACTTTCCATCTGTCCTCCCACCTTCCCTGCTCCTGCTAAGGATGTGCCAAGCTCAGTCRTAGGTGTGTTTATTCCATTTTGGCCTTATTTTTAATTTTTAACAGACTACAGAAAGCAGCTGCTGAAACAACTGGATGGTATCCTCGGAGCCCATGAAATGGGTCAGGGCTGTACCAAAATCAAACTCCCCAAGCCATCACACTGTGACCCCATAGCTGAGGGTAAAGGTTTCTGCTCGTTTTGATTTTGCTCAGTTTTATAGGAAGAAAGAAATGGCAGTAATAAAATATCTAAATTCTGTGTTGTGAGGAGATTTCAAAGCTCCAGAYGAACTGTGCCAGGTGAACTGCAGAGCAAGGCCCTGAATTTTCCCCCTCTCAGTAGAAAAATGGGGCACACACGGGGCTGTTAGCTAAGGCAGGGGGAGGCAAGGTTGAGAAAGATAAAAGGTCTGTGGTGAAACTGCACCTTCCCAGCCAGAGCAAACACTGCTTAATGTTTTCCCAACCAGGGCTCCATGTGAAAACTAGAATACACAGCAGACTGGCGAGCATGAACGGGGGGCAGAAGTCTGCAATGATCACAGAACTAYAGAATTCTGAATTGGGTTGGAAGGGACCTTAGATCCCATTCTRTTCTAACCCCTCTGCTACCTTCCCCTATCCCAGGTTACTCCAAGCCCTGTCCGACCTGTCCTTGAGCACTTTCAGGGATGGGGCAGCCACAGCTTCTCTCTGGGCAACCTGGCACACCCACAGTGAAGAATTTCCTCCCAATATCCAATCTAAATCTCCCTCCTTGCACTTTAAATCTATTCCCTCTTGTCCTATCAGCATCTACATGTGTAAAAAATCATTCTCCTTTTTTTATTATGACGATGATGTGGTCCAGGGGCAGGAGTGTAAAGAATCACTCTCCTATTTTTTTAATAACGATGATGTGGTCCAGGGGCAGGAGAGCAGCAAGCAACTTGGTATGGGGGGGAAAAGAGCTGGGATTGAGAAAAGAGGAGGGATGCAGGTCCAAACACAGGGGAAGTAAAAAAAGAACAATTTACATTTAAGTAACTGAGGGTGATTTTATGACCGCCCGCGGGGTCAGGGGCGCTGCTGCCTCGGCTGGGGGCGAGGAAAGACGAGGGGACAGCGAGCTGGAGGGAGGGATGTGCCTGCCGGGGGGTTTGGAGCCGGTCCGCCCGGAGCGGAGCGGGCAGAGCCGGCAGCGCCGCGCGGAGCGGAGCTGGGTCCGCTCCGGCCGCGGGTCCGTGTCCCAGCAGCGTCCCAGCAGCGTCCCAGCAGCGTCCCAGCAGTGTCCCACCAGTGTCCCAGCAGCGTCTCCGGGCTCGGCAGGCACCGGGGCGGGGCGGAGCAGCGGGCTGGAGCCGCTGTTTGAGGTTTTCCCCGGTACACGTGGCATTCCTGCCCCGTCCCGCTCCCCCGGCGCAGCCCCAGCGGCTCCGGGGGCGGCGCAGCAACACACGGGACCCACCTGAGCCCAGGTGTGTGCGGGGGGCTCGGGGGGAGCGGCATCCCGCCACTGGGGGTCTAGGGAGCAGAATCTCAGGACTGGGGGTCTAGGGAGCAACACTGCAAGGCTGAGGTCTGGAGAAGAAGAATCTTGAGACTGGGGGTCTCAGGGAGCAGCATCCCGGGATTGGCGGTCCAGGGAAGCAGCATCCCGGGAGTGGGGCACCAGAAGAGTAGAATCTCAGGACTGCAGGTCCAGGGTCACAAAACTGGGGGTCCAGGGGAGCAGAATCTCAGGACTGGGGGTTTGGGGAGCAGCATCCTGGGACTGGGGTTTCAGGGTCTCAGGACTGGGAGTCCAGGGGCACAAAATCTCAGGATTGGGGGTTTGGGGAGCAGCATCCCGGGGCTGGGGTTCCAGGGGAACAGCATCCCGGGACTGGGTGTCCAGGGTCTCAGGACTGGCGGGGGTGCAGGGGAGCAGAATCTCAGGATTGGGGTCTGGAGGAGCAGCATCCATCCCGGGACAGCGGGCCCAAAGGAGCAGCATCCATCCCGGGACAGCGGGTGCAAAGGAGCAGCATCCATCCCAGGACTGAGGGTCCAGAGGAGGAGCAGCACCCCGGGTCTGACCCCACGCCTGCCCCTGTGTCTTGCAGGGCTCCCCGGAGCCATCCCCCGGCCATGCCGGCCCCGGCCGAGGCAGGGCGCGTTCCCGGCCCGCCCGATGGCGGCTGGGGATGGGTGGTTGTTTTCGGCGCCTTCGTTTCCATCGGCTTCGCCTACGCCTTCCCCAAAGGCTTGGCCATCTTCTTCAAAGAAATCCAGGGCTTCTTTGGCACGTCCTATAGCGAGATCGCCTGGGTCTCCTCCATCATGCTGGCCACGACCTACGGTGCAGGTGAGTGCTCCTGCACCAGCCCGGGCACGGGGCTGCAAGAGCAGCCAGAAACCTCCACTCTGGGCCAGAGCAGAGCGACCAGGGCTCCATCTGTATGGCCACCACCCACAGATTCACTTTCTGATCATGTTTCCAAATATTTGTTTAGGCAGACAAGTCATGTGTGGAGCCTGGGGGGCTCCTACCCGAAAATCAGATGATTACCTGTGAAAACTTTCTATGGGCATCGGGGAAAAAGCCCCGAGAATAGGCTGGTGTGGAATAACTAGGTCTGGGTTTCAGCCAGGGCTGAGTGTGGAGTAGAATAATAAATGAAGTAGCTGCTTGTTTATTGTGGCARCTGATAATGACAGCAATGAAATCACCAGTCATTCCTATCAGTTGTAAAGCAGTGCATGTAACTCTGCTCTTTTTTATGATTTCAATATCACTTTCATGACTGAATGAAATACATGGGCTGCCCTTGATTAAATCTTCAGCTGGAGGTGGACAGGAACCACACTCTGCAATTGCAGGAAGCTTCATCAATGTTTATCCTCTCTAGTAAAGAAATTCTGAGAATAATCTTTGTTTTTACAAAGRTGATTTTATTTTTCCCTTAATAATGCACTGCAGTGCTTCTTGAAGAGCACAGTTGCTAATGAAAATAAAGTTGCTTTGTATAAGTTTGTAGGGTAGAAGAGAGGCTTGAGTCAGAACCTATTGTAATCCACTCTGTTGTAACCCAGACTTGGCCCTACAGAGATGAGYTCTGCCAAGTTCCTATAGTTCTAAAGT
Organism: Cardinalis cardinalis; assembly: GCA_014549065.1. NCBI lineage: Eukaryota > Metazoa > Chordata > Aves > Passeriformes > Cardinalidae > Cardinalis > Cardinalis cardinalis. The sequence goes on along the minus strand of JACDOX010000045.1, from coordinate 2,849,997 downwards.
TCCTCTGTTAGTTCCTATATTAGTTCCTACACAAGAACCAACAAATGGAGCACTTGGAGGGCAGAACTCAAGCAGGGATTTAGAGAGAGAAGTGCCCTGCTTGTGCCAGTGCTGTTGTCCCATTGGCTGTCCCATTACACTGCAATAAACGTGGCAAAGCATTTACCTGTGGGCTGGGGCTCCCCGGATGCCTCAGTGAGTTGTTGACAGCTCTGCTTGTTGTTCCAATAAAAAAATGTGGTATGGAAGAGATGCTTTGTGCCTGACCATGACCGAGTGAGGAACACGCACCCTGCACCTGGCAGCGCCTCAAATTGCTCACAGGGGTTTAGATGGGGAGCTTGAGCCTCTTGGGGTTCAGCTCATGCCAGTGAGGCACTGGAGCAGGTGAAATGCTGCTCTGATCCCCTCTGCCTCCTTCCAGCTGCTCRTTTTCCAGCCCACCTTCTTCTCTCCCTCTCCAAGTGTTGCTGTGTGCTCTGTACCTGGGATGTTGCAGTGCACTTTTATCCYGATTACCTGAGCATCTCCTGCCTTTTTGCAGGAGCTTTAACTTCACTCTCCCTGATGCTGTTGCACAGTGACATGGGGGATGATACAGCTGAATTGCAGGTGACTGTTGAGGGAAATAGTAAAGGTAAAAWGATTTCTAGAAAGCTGTAAAAGTAGGTTTTAGAAACAGAAAGAACAGAAAACATAGAACCAGCTGCAGCTGCAAAGTCTGAAAGTAGAAAAAGTTGCAATAGTACAGCAAGCAAGGACATGAAACAATAGCTTGGGTTTAAGGTTTGGTTAAGACAGACCTTAAGACTGTAGAAAAATATGCTTAGCAAGATAGTAGAAGGTTTTAAGTTTAATAATAGTGTGCTGTATATTGTTAATAGAAAGCATACAAGGAAACGTGTGCAGCAGGTGTATGTGTTCTTCTAGTGATTGGCTAGAACAATTGTTTGTAAGCTTTAGCAATATGCTATTGGCYAGAAAGATTTTAAATTGCTCTGTAACAAAGAAATCTTTGCCTGCTGCTGGCTGTACGTGAGCTTTTGKCATCTTTCTATTGTCTCAACCAYGTAGTGAAGCTGCTGCTGCAATAAAGCYCAAGGAATGTGTCCCATCCTGTTAGTGAAAAATCCTCCAAACAATCTCTTTGTACAATCTCTTGCCTTGCAGCTSCTCAGTGTCCAGTTACCAGCCTCCCCTCCTGTGCTCTGGGTGCTTGGGATGCTCCCTATGCCCCTGGCTGAGGTGCTGGGTGCCTCAGGGGCTGCAGGCMGGGCATGGTGGGAGCTGCTGGAGCAGGGAGCAATGAAACAGGAGTGTTTKTAACACTCTGCTTTGGCTGAGTGGGCATTTAACACCACAGTGGGTGTAGCTTATGCACGACTCCAGTGATTTGGAAATGCTCACTGAAGGGCAGCTCCTCTGAGCTGCCCAGGTTTTGCTCTGTGGCAGTTCCTCTTGGAACTSTGAGCATGCAAGGCTTGATTTACTCTGCTGAAAAAAAAACAGAACACATTTTTGCTAATCTTTCCAAAATAAGAAATTCTGAAAAAGCCAAGGTTTCAACATACTCCTGAGCAGCTAACAGAGCTACCAAACCAGATAATTGACACAGCGTGTCCATCCCTTCCCTTCCCCTCCCCAATGAGGCAGAAGGGCCACAGGCTGTGYGCAGGGGATGCTGTCTGCAGCCCTGTGGGGACACTGAGCTCATGAAGCACCAGGCACAAGTCCCTGGAGGGGGGAACATGTCCCTGGGGGCTGGAGGGGCCAGTGGTGCTTTTGCTGTGTCAGGAGGGGCCATGGAAGGCAATCCCTGCCCCATCCCAGCTCCCTGCAGCCCCAGGGCAGCCTGGTGCCCTGCAGGGCACACAGAGGCTGATGTTTCCACTGGCCACAGCTTGTGTTGACACAGTGCCTGGTTTCCTTGGTGTTCTCCTTGGTCTAAGGACTTGTTTTTGGACTGTGCTGCTTACACTGTAACAGMGCTTGCGTTTGCATTTCATAAATAATGCAAATGAAGCTTATTTTCTGAAAGTACGTGAACTAACCCAAATCTGGGGAAGCTGTGTTGATTTTGACAGCATGGATGCAGATTTACAGTGACCACCTGAGGCTTTGCTTGCAGCACCAAAGGAGTTCCAGTTTTTCAGACTAAAACTGAAAATCAGCAGCCAGGACTGTTTCTGGTGAAAGGACCCTTCACTTTCTGCTGAATTCCCCCAGGAAACTGTTTTACACCAGCCAGGGCTCTGGCAATATATATTMCAGAAGTTAATGTGTCTTATCCCCCAGTTTCTTAATCTGAACTAGGTTGCAGAAAACAATTCTGTCACTATAATACCAGCAGTAAAACAGATTACTGTGCAGTAAAGTGGATAGCCTGGACTTTATGATGGGGTACTTGTAGCTCTTGCCAGAGCTCCTGCTCAGCAATTCCACACTTCCAATTGCAGAGGGCAGGCTGGGAGGTTTGAGAGCGAGGAGCAGGAGGGAACATTGCTTTTCTCTGCCCGAATCCCACAGGCTGAAGCCCTATCAATCTGATAAAGAAGGATTTGTGTTACAATGTTTCTACTTTTCTTTTCTTTCTTGTCGTGGGTGAAGAGCTCATTTCTTACCCCAAATGAGAAAGGTATTACAGACCTGGGGAATGGGGAATGGGGAAAAAAAAGACGGAAAAATGGATCTGATCGATGATCTTAGAGGTCTGTTAATGATTTTCTGATTCTGTAAGGGACCAAGGGCCATGGCATCACCCTTCCCCAAAGGTGCTCTCAGCTGCACYTCACCCCCACGTTACAGGCTCTGGGGTGAGGAGGACACAGCAAATGCCCCAAAATGTGGAGCWGCACAGGGGACCCATCGTGCTGCCAGGTGCCCTGGGCAGGGCTTCTCTTTGCAAACTGCCTTCTTGGGCTCTGGGCCCACACAACACTGAGATTCCCAAGGGTTTGCCTCACATACAGGGGTGAGTTTTGTTTAGGAAACAATTCCATTGCAAAGCCAAAAGCCTTTGGTCCTGGCACCTCCTGATTTGGGCTGTGTGGTGGTGCCAGGATCGCCAAACTGAGCTGCCCTTGTCMCACTTTTGAGGGTGACACATCTCAAGTTAGGCCACAGAGGTGTCCCTGGAGAGAGCAGGAGGCAGCAGAGCTCTCAGGAAAGAAAAGATAAGCAGTATTAATTTGCTAGTAAATTAATTACCCCATTCAGCATCAGGGGAAACAGCCAAGCATTCTGAAAATAAGAAATAGTGATGCCACTAATTTAATAGCAGTAATGTTCTTGTAGCTCTTATGGTCTCYTGTGAGGCTGCAAGAGAGGTAAGGACTGTGGGAAGAAGTAATATCCTTTATTATGGCCAACTGTTAGAGCTTGAACAACGAGCCAGCCTCCTGGCACATGTGCCAGAATGGAGAGAATAATTCAATACCAGGACAGGATCTGCATTTTCTTTTTCAAATTTTTTTTTTAAATGGTGAYTGTGTGGCCAAATGCTTCCTCCATCTTTATAATGGAATAGCAGGACTCATCCAAGGGGAGCTCAGAGAGCAGATCCTCCTGCAGAGTCATTTCAGCTGCTTGGTTTGAATAGCTGGGGCAATACCAGGGCACATTGGAGCTCCTTTTTAGTAATTTTGAGAATTTCACTCTTTTGTGATTGCTGTACATGTTTATATATAGCTTGTAGGTGTAAATATGTGCTGCTTCTGTTGCCCTTTAATGCATAAAAAGCTCAGGCTCATGGCATCAGCACCATCACTGTTTTTATTCAGAATGTACTGCAGTGGAGTCTCAGTTTTGCTATACCCTGCTGTAAAACTCCCCCCAAAATCTCCAGGGTGCTGCTCTCTTACATCCAAATTCCCCTTAAAATKAAAGAATCTCTGTCTATTTTACAAAGACAGCCTCAGAGAGCCACATTTTGTAAACACAATAAAAATGAGAGTRCTTCTGGTGAAAAAGCCTCCACCTGAAACCAACCACTGTTTACTAGTCTCGTTATTTATTGGTTTGTAATTTGGTGAAGATCAAATTACCTGAAGATTTAATTCTGGAGATGCTCCACAACTAAATCTTTTCCTCCAAAAAAAAACTTTCTCCCAGAGCTTGTAAGTGCTTAATAGAGCATCTGCTAAAGCAGCAAGGAAGAGATAGGGAARCTGAAAGTCCACCATTGACCTTGAACATTTAATCCAAAATTTTATAGCTGTATTTTATTACACTGCTAGCATGATAAATTGCAGTGACAGGTTTAGAAAGAACCTTACAACATGCAGTGGCACAAAGCTATATTAATAATGAGTTTGATTCTGCAGTTTTTAACTTAATCAAAACTGCCAATGTTCTCTCCTGCTCYGGTCCAGGCTCTATCAAAACCTCCTCTGCCTCCAGAAAAGCCCACCCAGGGCTCCCCACCCATCTCAGTGGCCTTCCAAGAGCTGTGGAGCATCACAGCCCTACAAGGGGAAACTGAGGCATGGGAGGGAGGTGGGTTTTCCAAGGACAAGGTTATGTTCACCTGTGTCAGCTGGTTCAATAGACATTCACTCTCGAGCGGGGCTTTCACCAGGATTTCCCTTTTTGCTTTTCTGTCTGGGTATTTTGTGGAGGCTGGAACGAAAGGAGGAAGATTATCCTGTTTATTCACAGAGCTGTGGATATCCAGCATCCTGCTACCCTGGCCCAGGCCCTGCCAGGTGCTCCCTGCAGCTGCCTGGTGCTGGAATTCACCTTTTCCCTACTCTCCCCATCTCTGGGAGTCCCACCCCACCAACCTCCCCAGGCTGTGGAAACAAGAGATCCTCCCAGGCAGGGGCAATCCCCTGGGCAGCAGCACCTTTAGAATCCCAGGTTTTGATAAGAAAGCTGGATGAGGAATGATTTGATTTCTGTAATGGATGGTGCTGCAGGTTCATATACTTCTCCTGACTCTCYGAGTGCACTCCAGCTCTGCAAGGTCACCACGTATGGGCTTGTATTTTTTATTTTTTTTAATAGCTCTGTTCTACTTAAAAGCAATAATAGCACTGTAGGTTCAGGTGAAATATTTCTGTGTTCGTGGACTTGGTCACAAAGCTTTATCATTTTGCCCTTCATTGGAGCTACCAAGGTCACCAGGCAGCAGTAATAGAGATGTGATAGACTTAATAAAAACCAAGATTAATAAGAACTAGGGAGAAGGAAGTGAAGAGTTTTGGCTGGGAGGTTGTTAATGGTGTTAAGCCAAGGAATAAGTTATAATCCATTCCCCCCAAGTGGAATTCAAACATGTGAAAACTTCTTGCCCCAGATGCCAGCCTGTCCCAGAGCATTGCAGTGGAATTGAAAAGCAGGAGCTGTGATCCTCCGTGATCCTCTGCTGCCCAATTACAAAATGCCACCCAAACCCATGGAGAAGRRGGAAGAAGCAGCATGAAGAAGAAGCCCAGGATGACACCCTGTGCCCTCCATCTTGCTGCCATCCACAACATACTAAAAATCCCAAAACCTCAATTTCTCACCATGTGATCCACCTGAGTGCTGTCCCTTTGCAGGAGAGGTTATTTAGCTGCCTAAACTCAAAGTGACACMAAGGTCCTTGGCCACAGCCCCAGTTTGGGAGCTGCTGGCCTGTGGCTCCTCCTGCACTGCAGGAGCAGCATCTGAGCTGGGTAGTCTGGAAATTGAAATGCCAGAGCACTGATCAGATAAGACTGCTGGATAAGGGAGAGAACACTTTGTCTTTCTGAAGTTTGGGCCTTGTCTGCTCTGTTTTTCTTCTTCTTCTTTTATATATATATATATATCTTCCCAGTGAGTGCAGTGCCYGTCCTGCCCGGGCACACAGGACTGACCAGTTTGATGGCTCAATAATGGCTCTCCAGACAATTTCTCCCATGCTTGGCTTATGAATCATCTCACAGGGGTTGTGCTGGAGCTGCAGCCATTACCCCTTAAATGAAGTGACTGTTCTCCTCACCTGTGAGGAAGCAAATGAAGCATCTCTGGGGCCAGCTTAGCTGTTGGAGCTGCTGTGCCATGTGCTGGATTTCAGCCTCCTTATTTAAAATCGATTATTTGCAGTGTAAGGTAACACTAATGGAAGGCATCAGGGTGATTTGGGTGTGGACAGGCCTTTGGAAGCTGCTCTGTCAGGTCTGGCAGAGGAGAATTTGAGACTGTGGCTGTCACCTGGGGCGCGTGCTCGCTGCCACTTGTCCCCAGCGTGTGGCCATGCTGTCCCCAGCAGCACTGCCTGASGAGGGGCTGGGTGTCTGTGGGCTCCTCAGCCCGTGCAGGTGAAAACCAARCCTGAACCAAGCAGCTGAGACTAATAACCATGAGGCTCCATGGTTAGCAGGTACCAGCAGTAATTCTCCAGGGCTCAGAGGGTGAGCAGCAGCTCTGCACACCCTGCTGACACAAACGCTCAAACCGTGAGCTACCCAAGCCCCTTCTGGCACGACAAAGAGTGAAAGGCTGCACGTTTGACCCTCTCATCCCTTTCCCCCTGTGTTTTCTCTGGCTGCCTCCCTGTCAGGCTGAGCACTGYGAGCAGGAGCTGCTGCTGATCCCCCCCATCTCCTGAGGCTGGGGGGGCCTGGCAGCTCATTAATAACGTGGGGACACTTGCTTTCATTCAGGGGTAATGAGGAGGTTGCTCTGTTATGGTGGGCTGCTACCCTGGTGGATAAATTACCAAGCCAAAGGCAGGGTTGTTATTCCATGGAGGGAGTGAGATTATTACTGAGGAAATTGCAGGCCTGCTCCTGTTTTTGTTTCACTACTGGTGTAATAATAGACTTTGTTCCATTGGTATAAACGATTTCCCCCTCTCCTCTGAGTGCATTGCACTCCTTCTTATGTCCCCAGTGACTCCCCACAGTCAGTGGTAATCCTGGCATGCCAAGTTCCTATTTGTATTTTCACAATAGTTTGGAAAACATTAACTATCCGGGCAGTCGTTTGGTGCTGGCCAATGTCCCTGGGCAGGAAGAGCTCTTTAAAGCCACTGTGGAAAAGCAGGAAATGCTGAGCTGCATGTTGCAGCCCAAGCTGTGGGGGCACTGGTGGTCCCAAATCTTCCAACCCTGTGAGCTGAGTATTTTAAAGCATTTTAAAGTGTCGTTGTTTTGTCACCTGTGTGGTCATCAAATGGTCTGACCAGCAGACCCAGAACATTTGCACTGGCTCTGTGCCACTTTACACTGTCAGAAGGTCGGTGTTGTGAAACCTGGGAAAAAACCCCACAYTGCTGGAAGCCTCTGGGTTACAGACTGTCAGGGCCTCAGCTCTTTGCTGCTTATCTGGAAGCCCTACACAAAAATATTGCAGCAGAAATTCATCCAGGCCAAGTTCCACCAGAAAGGTGGAACACTATTAGTTAAGTTAAAAAAGAAAAAAAGACAAACCAGACCTTACAAATAAGGGATATATATACACCCAGGGTCAGAGGTATGGGAGAGGAGAATGTTTTAGTCCCTATTAGAAATACATCAGGGTTTCACACTGGCACGGGAAGTTTTGCAGCTCATAAAAAATTCATAAGGCTTGCTGAGGAAAACAGGAAGGCAATTCAGGTGTCTGTTTTTTGAGCACTGTCATACTTGCAAGAGTTTAAGCCARTCTGGATTGATATTTCTTGTTATGTGCCAGCCCTGCATTATGATCCTCTCTGGATCATAGTTCAGTGACTCAAGAAGAATGAATGACAAGGTRGCCTGGGTTTGTGGAGGAGAAGAGAGGAGAGCTCAGGGTATTTTGCTGCCTTTTTTATGGTTTTACAGTCTCCCCTTCAGGGTCCTTTTCACTTGTGCAAACACAAAACTCAAGGTGAAAAGTAATTGGACAAGCTAACAAATGAGTTGAGGCTTGCTGCATTCCCCACTGGCGAGTCTCTGTGTTTCTCTTGCCACCAAGAGCAGCCTCTTTGACATGGCCTTTCCTGTACCAGCTAACAAAGAATGGAGATCTGCCACAGGTATGAGAAAAGAGGCTTTAAACAGGACAGGCACTAAACCAGAGTGATTTATATGGGCTGAGGGCAGTGCTTTCCATTTCATCAGTCTTCCAGGGACTCCATCATCCCAGCTGCATCTTTTGGGGCTRTTTGGTGCAAACTGTTGCTCTCCAGGCTGCAGAGTTTTACTGCAGACAGAAGTGGAAGCCTCAGGGTGTGCACCCTGCTCTGCAAGTGAAGTATTTCTGAGCAGGCATTCCTTGCTCTTACCATGGGCTGGTGGAGGTGATGGAGAGCAGGTTCCTGAGAGCCAGGAGAGGTGCAGAGCCACAGGCATAGCCCTGAGTGAAGCCAGCAGCAGGATGAGGCTCAGCATCCCCACTGAATCCTCTGCTGYCCTTAGCAGGAACATTGTGGGCTTTAAATGCTTTGCTCCATGGCACAACATSCTACAGGGTGAAAGCCCTCTGCCASTGGGCAAAGGTAATGGAAACCACATTTTCTTAGCTGAGTAATTAGATTGATTCTGCAGAAATGCAGACATGTGGAAAATTGAAAAATGGAAGAGTTGCATGCCCTGAGGCTGCAGATGGATATGTTGGTGCCTTTCTGAGGAACACTGGCTCAATCTATTGAATTACAGGACGTGCTGAGAGCTGCTCAAGCACTATGCATGTTCAGGCCCTGACCAGGGGAAACTCTTCAGAAGGGGGTGTCTTTCTCACTGTGTTGATCTCAAATATATATCCCTTTCCCCAGAACTTCTCACTGAATTCTGTAGTGCTCTGTGCAGCAAAAGGATGCACCTGTGAGAATCCAGGTGCAGGATTAGCAGAAAAACTCTCCATGTAATTATAGACACCCAGAAATTTTAATTGAATGGTGCATTTGATGGGACCAGATCACAGATCAGAGTTGCAGGGATGTTGTTGAGACTGTGCTTGTGTGCATTTAATTTATGAGTGTTTTGACCTCAGACATCAAATGGAAAATATTTCTGTGGGCTTCATTCCCCAGATTAAACCAGCCATACCYACTGTTTTCTATTCTTGCACATTATAACAGCTGAGAACTCGTTTGGATGCTGTCAGCCATGCTGAGGGAGGGTTGGGGTTTCTGGCTTTCATTCCTATSATCAGGAGTTCTTGGTTTGCAGGGTCTGGAGAGAGCTCTGGAGATATTTCTGACTGAGATTATTTGAGTACATGTCTCTGTGGTGAGGTAGGTCCCACAGCCAAGTTCTTCAGAGATGCCTGTGCCTTTAAAATACCACTTTGCAGTATTGTGTGTGTGAGTGGTGTGGGAAGTGGCAGGAATGAAGGCAAGCAGGCACACTGGGCTCTGAAACACCATTGCTGTATGATGAGTAGCACCACAAACAGCCAGGTAAATTCAGATATTGAATCTGCCTGCATTCCCCTTCCTCATTTCCAGTATCACTTTTGAAGCATTTTGATTCAGGACTTTTGAGTAATACACAAACATTTCTTTGCATCTCACAGCTTGGACTTTTGGACTGCTCTTTCCTGTTCAGCTTGGCTTTTCTAGTTCTGGCTTCTCAAAGCTGGCTTTTCTTTGAGCAGGAGGTTGGTCCTGAGGTACCATCAAAGTCCCTCCAATATATGTCTTACTGTGATTCTGATTTTTACTGGTCTCACTTCCTCACATTTCAATGCTTTGTTTCAGTGTGCACCGTTTTTGTCAARCCATTTCCCTCTTTCATAATTTTGCACTGCCCTGAACCTCCTCTTTGCATAAATGCAAGTCCAAACTGGTTCTTTTGAGCTCTGGCTAATCCATCATCCCCAACATTTCCTACCTACATGAACTGCTATTAAGATTTAATTAACAACTGCTCTGCTGAAGCTTCGGTCYTGGTCAGCAATATTGGAATTGCATTAAATAGAGGCATTAAAAATGCAACAGCATTTGTGATATCTGCCTCACAATATAAGCCACTGCTTAGTGTGTGCAGTTTAACATCATCATAAATCAAGGAGCTCCTATGACTCACGTGATTTGTTATTGCTGTTTGCCTTCTCTGGTGACATTTGGAAATCCTGGGGGCAGGAGCTCTCGCTGGTTACACACCCATGGCACTGGACATGCTGCCATCTCCATGTGGAAGATCTCTGCTTTTCCATTTCTTCCYGAGCTCTCCCTAGGGGCTGCCAGCAGCACTCAGGCCCATTGGTATTGCAATGCTGCTTTGTGTCAAACGTGCCCTTCTGTCAGAGGACACAGCCTCAAGGTCCTTTTTGCCCTCTYTCCGCAGGTCCCATCAGCAGCATTTTGGTGAACCGCTACGGCAGCCGCCCCGTGGTGATGTTTGGGGGGCTCCTGTGCGGGGTGGGGATGATCTCAGCTGCCTTCTGCACCAGCATCCTGCAGCTCTACATCTGCGTGGGCTTCATCACAGGTGAGAGCACAGCACCTCCCTCCCTGCACCGTGAGGCTCCCTTCTGATGGTTTGGTGCTGGCACACCTGGGCAATGTCTGCACCAACACCAACACGTGGGAAACTGGGGAGATAAAAAGCTTGTGAGATAAATTCTGGTGGGACAAAGGCCCTCCTTTATTGTGTTTGTGGGGTTCCCAGATGAAGGAAGGAATGATGAATCTGACTCCATGTTCTCAGAAGGCTAGTTTATTATTTTATGATACTATATTATATTAAAGAATACTATACTAAAGAATACAGAAAGGATACTTACAGAAGGCTAAAAAGATAATAATGAAAACTTCTGACTCTGAGTTGGCACTGATTGACCATTGAGTCAAAACAATTCACATGAAACCAATGAAACAATCACCTGTTGCATAAACAATCTCCAACCACATTACAAAACAGCAAAACACAGGAGAAGCAAATGAGATAATATTGTTTTCCTTTTTCTCTGAGGCTTCTCAGCTTCTCAGGAGACAAATCCTGGGCAAAGGGGCTTTTCCAGAAAATATGACTGCCACACTCCTTATCAATGCTTCAGCAAAGAGCAGTTCCCTGTGCCGTGTTGCTGGCTGGACATGGTGTGTGGGATCCAGGCAGGGCTGTGCTCTGTGCAGCTCAGTGCTCTGGGCCAGGTGCTGGGCATGGTGACCACCAGTGCCCTCAGCTCCCCCTGAAGCAAACCCAGGTTGGCTGTGCTCTGTCCTGGGCACAGCAAGTCCTTCTGGGTACAAGCGTGACTGTAAAGAAAGCACCCTTGTTCCTCTTTTATTGTGTGTTATCTGTGAGATACATGGGATGAGATTTCAGGGGTTTGCTTCAGTTGACTTGCCCTTTTCCAGCTTGTGAGGTGAGGAGGTTCTTTATCTGAAAATGAGAACTGCTGGAGTTGACCAAAAATATCCCTACTGTGAAAAAAACCCCCTGTATTCCCTTCTTGAAATTCCAATTTGAATTGCCTTTATTGAAATATGAAATTCCATATTGGAAACTCAAGTAGAATAAGGCATAAGCTCAGTCCAGCATCTTTAAAGCCTGCAGGTGCCAGGTTATTGCTTTTAAAGGTAGATGGATTAGAGCTCTCCACCTGTGTGAGGATAGATRCTTAATTGTAAGTATTTTGGTTTATTATTTTGGATAAGGTACTGCCAAAGTTTATTCCAGTACAGCTAGGACATCTGCTTGGAAGCATGACACAATGAGTTCAAAATTGGCTTCTGAGGTTGCCAGGTGTGTGGTTTAATGAATGCTCCCAATCTCTCTGCAGATGCATTAAGTGTTGCTGCTTTCTGAATGTGAAAATGTGAGCTCAACATTTAAAATCAATAAAACCAGCCACTAGGCAAAGTAAATTGGGACAGAAAGTTTGTCACCCRGTTCTTCTATATCAATATTCTTTTATTAAATCTGTACAGTAGTGAATAAATCCCTGTGTAGCACTCCCCCTCTTAACTTTACTCTTCCTAAGGACTGTCACTGTAATTAAATGAAATTGTGTTATAAATCTTGCAGATTCCTTGAAAGAGACTCCAGAAACAAAGTGATGRGAAATAAAATTAACCAATATCTCCCAATATTTCTCAGTGCATGRGCTTGCATCAATTCCTTCTAAACAAATGTCCTGTGGGAAGGCAGAAGTGRAAGTGACAGGACAAGGGGAGATGACTTTCAACTGACAGAGGGCAGTTTAGATTAGATGCTGGGAARAAATTCTTTATTGTGAGGGTTGGGAGGCCCTGGCACAGGTTGCAGAGAGAAAAGCTGTGGCTGCCTCATCTCTGGAAGTGTCCAAARCCAGGCTGGATGGGGCTTGGAGCAACCTGGGACAGTGGAAGGTGTCCCTGCCATGGAATTGGAATGGGATGAGTTTTAAGGTCCCCTTCAACCCAAACCATTCTGTGACTCTAAGTTGACTAATGCTGGATTAGCACATGGATACCATAAATCCTTTGCTGAAAATATTCCATGGACTTCGGTGAGCAGAAGGACTCAGACAAGAAACGGGGCTGTGGGAAGGCACCAGCGTTTCTGTTCYAAAGCACTTGGCCAAAAAGGTGACAGGAGGGAGCTCTGTGCATAACCCCAACAGAGTGAGGATTGATAAAGGCCTTGCTCTTGGTCCCTGAACGTGTCTGCAAGTCTGGTGCATCACCCAGCACAGAGAGCTGAGTGTGGGCAGTGCTCAGTGCACACGGGTGACCCTCGTGCCAGCCCTGAGGTACAGAGCTGAAACATCTGCCTCTCTTCACACTGCTGTGCTGATTCCTCTGTCTGCACTGCTCTGCTGATTCCTCTGAGCAGGGCACATCTTTTGTGTGCATCTTTTCCTCCTGCTTGCCGMGCAAGGGCAGCTGTGGGGATGAGGTGCTGGCTGATAACCCATCATCTCCAGGCATGGGGGTGTGCTGGGAAGGAATATTAATTTGACAGAGAAGGGAAGATGCTTGCAAGCCTGATAACATGCWTGATGCTTCCAATTAAGCTTGAAGTATCTTTGCTGGTCAGGACTAGCACGGAAGCATTCAAGGGCAATTAGGCAGCCACCTGCCCATCACACAGCTGTGACAGTGCTGCTGCACGAGGAGAGAGGCTTTTGCAAAAGGGACTTGCAGTAACTGTAAAGCAACCTGTAAACATCACACTCTTTCTGGCCTCCTTCCTACCAGCCTGGAAAGAAAACAGGCTGATGTAAAAGCCTGGGCTCATGTAAGTCGCAGGGATGGAGGTAAAAACAAGGTCTTGGTACAGAGAGGTCTCTGCTACAGTCCTGTCCCTCTGGCATATGAATAGCAATCTCTTCAGAGGAGCAGAGCAAGAAGTATCTGTTTGCAGTGGAGGGATTAGACACAGCAATCTCAGCTGCTGACTTGATTATGCCTGTTTCCATTTGCATGCAGAGCAGGAGGCAGGCTCTGCTGGTGGAGGCAGCTCTGTCCTTGATGGCTCTCTGGGCTGCATGAGGCACTTTGCATGCACAGGAAACCCCACRGCCTCTTCCCATTTGTTTCCCTACAGCACTTAGGAAAAGAAATGGGGTTTGCAAGCTGTCCACCTGGACAGATGYCAGCCTGGGTGCATTAAGTAGGTGTTTCAACATGCAACCTCTCCTGAAGTCTGAGGTAGAAGCAGCAAATTTTAAAGCTGATTGCAAGGTGGTAACGACTGGTCAGAGTTTAGTTCAATCTGTGCCAATTAGACTGCCATGAAATAAAATGGGATCTTAGACTGCCATGAAATAAAATGGGATCTTGGGTGAGGCACGTGGACTAATGTGAGCAGAGTCTTTGACATGGCTGTAGGTGCTGAGCACTGAAATACCTGGTCAGATTGTTCCTTGCTAATAAAGTGAGAACAAGATCAAGAACTACACAGCTGAGTCCTGTAGCACCACTTATTTCCTTCTGATATCAGTGAGATGTGTTTAATCCAGGAAAGGACACTCCCTCTGGCACAGGTTTGCTTCTGTTCTTGCAACTCCACTGACAGACCTCTCTGTCATATCCCTGGGGAGAAAATGTGGTTATTGAGTAACAATTCCAGCTACGGAAAAGCTGCTGTAGCTTCTGAAAACTGCAATAAAATGGATGCAAATATTTCCTATTAAAGTCAGCCAAAAGCTTAAAGTAAATTGAAATTCCAGTTATTCAATTTGAAACTCTCCAAATTTAATTAATGGGAAGAGCATGAGGTAATATTAAATTAGATTTGTCTGACTGGCAAATTAATGTTCACATAATAAAAAAAATTGAGATGATTATTGTTTAAGTGGGTAGCTGGCATCCAGTCTGATTTTCCTCCTTTGGAAGATGTGTGGTGTGTCCCTACCAAAATTGACTCTGCGGAAATGATGGTTCAATTTCTGCCCTTACTGACCAACCTGGGAAATGGGGAGTTAAGGCAAACTCTCACCTGCTGTGCTGCATCTTCCCAGGTGGAAAAAGATACATTTCTATATTTCAGCACTGTCCAAGGGTGTTCTCTAACCAGGGCTGTGGTTTTCCTCTGTGGTTCCCAGGTCACCCTGAATTTGGCCCTATAGGCATTACAAGCAGGCTGCACTCCCCAAAGATGTGCCCTGCCTAACAAATGGACTGTCTAAAAAAGTTCATGCTGAGAATGTTTTCTATCCAGAATTATTTTAATGTGTTGCCATTTCAATTTATTTTTAATGTTGTAGACTTCAAAGTAATTAAAAAAAAGAACTTCGGACTTGGCAAAAATCATAATTTTGTAAACCCATTTAAACTGAAGCTATCCGGCATTGGCTGGGTTCTGCTGCATCAGTTGGATTCTACTCTATCAGTGACTAATGATAGTGTTCCTTAATTAATTTTGAGGACCTTGACCTTTGTAAAGTCTCTTCTGTAAAGCAATATGCCTAATTATGTACTGCACAGTTAAACAAACTAATTATATCGACTAATGAACAAGAAAAAATCTGCATGACCCTATTTTCAGGATTCATGTTCTCTGATATAATCACTTCAAGGATTACATTTCTGCTTTGTTCTAATGTGGCTCATTCTTTCCTGGATGATGGAGTGGAAAATATGTGGCATGACTTTTAAATGCCATTTTGATGGAGTTCTGAAAAATGAACTTTTTATGAAAATACTGCATGTCAAAGAAATGCTTGAAAATGCTATTGATGTTTAAGTATTGATTCTTGATGTTGGGCATCAGGAGGAATAGTTGGATATCAGGAAGAATTTTTTCACTGAAAAGGTGATTAAACTTTGGAATGGGTTGCCCAGGGAGGTGGTGGATTCACCATCATTGGAAGTGTTCAAGAAAAAGCTGGAGGTGGCACTCAGAGCTCTCATCTGGTTCATAAGGTAATGACTGGTCAGAGGTTGAGCTCCATGGTCTTGGGGGTCTTTTCCAACCTTACTGGTTGTGTGATTCTATGATTCTATATGGCAGTGCTCTCAAACAGAACCTCAGCAAATTGAGACCACCACAGCATTTGGCATTTCTGCCTGCAGATTCCACCTGTGCAGGAGAAGCTGGCCAGTTGAATTAGCAATGCAGATTCATAACAGCATTTATATATCTAAATGCAATAAAAATAAATTCTAATTAAAAGACACACTCTGGGGTCCTGTGTAATTAGCATCCTCAGTAGCTGTTTTGCTGTGTACTTGCAGACCTCTTAATCTTTTGCATCAGACCTGAACTGCTCACAGCACCAAATCAGTCCTGCCTGAGGAGGGTGATGTTATTTTCTGTGCAGGTCTGGCTGCCCAGCAGCAGAGTTGGGTGCCCATGGAAGGGGAGGCCATCCCTGAATGGATGAACTTTGGTGGTTGACACTGTCCAAGCCAAAACAACCTTCCTAAAACTGGGAGTTGCCATTTTTTGAAAACAGATCCATCCTCTCCCCCAGGAAGGCTGCTGTGTGTGGACAGAATTTCATGAGGGAACAGTTTTGGTTCCCTCTGAAGTAAACTCTTGGTGCTAGTTTTGCCACCCAAGAGATTTGCAGTGCCAAKGGAAGGGAGTTCTCTGACTGAAAGAGTGTTTCTGGGGTCCGGTTACCCAAACCTGGCAGCCAGAACTCAGAGACACCCTGAGCAACATTTTCATCCAGATTGTTGTGTTGAATAGCCACCAGTGAACCAACRGACTGTGAATTTCCCTAAACAATGAGCTGAGGAGAAATGTGTCTCAAATCTTCCTTTGTTTATCTGAACTGTTTTCCAGGATTTGGCCTTGCTCTCAACCTTCAGCCATCAGTGATAATCGTAGGGAAATACTTCTTGAAGAGAAGACCCATTGCCAATGGCCTTGCTATGGCAGGGAGTCCCGTGATGCTTTGCACCCTGGCACCTCTCAACCAATTCCTTTTTGACAAYTTTGGCTGGAGGGGCAGCTTTTTAATTCTTGGGGCAATTTTATTAAACTGCTGCGTGGCAGGAGCTCTCTTCAGACCCATCGGGCCAGGCACAGCACTGGTCAAAACCCAAGTGGCTGAGGAAGGGAAGGATGCTCTGAAAGGAAAGATCACCGAAGATGGCCTCACGGAGAACAAAACAGAAGAAGAAGGAGAAAAGGACTGCTTTGAAAAAGTCAATCAGTACCTTGATTTCTCCCTCTTTAAACACAGAGGGTTCTTGATTTACCTGATCGGAAACGTGCTCATGTTCCTGGGGTTCTTTGCCCCCATCGTTTTCCTGGCACCCTATGCAAAGCACACTGGCGTAGATGAATATTCAGCTGCTTTCCTGCTCTCCATCCTGGCCATTGTGGACATGGTTGCTCGCCCCACCACGGGCATCGTKGCCAACAGCAGGTGGGTGAGGCCGAGGATCCAGTACTTCTTCAGCTTCGCCATCGCCTTCAACGGCGCCTGCCACCTCCTGTGCCCGCTGGCCTCCAGCTACACGGGGCTCATCGTGTACTCCAGCTTCTTTGGGCTGGCCTTTGGCATGGTGTGTGCCATGCTCTTCGAGACGCTGATGGACCTGGTGGGAGCTGCCCGCTTCACCAGCGCCGTCGGCCTCGTCACCATCGCCGAGTGCTGCACCATCCTGCTGGGACCCCCCATCGGAGGTGAGTGTGTYGTCCTCCCCTGCTGACACTTGGATTTAGACTTTTGCAAGCACAGCTTGTGGGAAATTATTCTAGATGGGTTTTCTCTGCCTCACAATCACCATTTTTCCACTAGTAAYTGGACAGGAAAGGGTGTCCTTGATGTCTCCTCCAGCATTTTCTCTTTCCTCCTTTCTGTTGGACTGAGTCTTGGAGAGTCATCTTTTAATCCTGGATCCCTTCAGACACTTGAAATGAACTTGCAGAGTGGGACTTCCTACAACACCAAGCACCTTGCACTTCAGACACCTCCTCCTGGACATTCCTCCTTTTGCAAAAGGCTGGAGTCCACCACAATTGAAGCAAAACACAAAAGTTCTATGAAAGCCTCTTGTTGACTCAAACCTTGCTGTTTGTCTCTAAGGCTCTGAGTACACCACTTAGGAATTTCAGTCATATTAGTGCAGCTGAAAGATTTAAGTCTGTTCTAAAAATAATTTAAAAAAATACTTATTTTGGATGGCATGGTTTGAAATATCAAAAGGCAGAGYCCACAAAGAGACAATACAGAATCTCCAGGAGGACTTTCAGTTGTGTAAAGATAAGTAAGGCCAGTGATCTCCTGTGATTTAACAGCCTTAATATTCCCTCTATAGCATGTGCTCCTTTTGCAGTTTGAACCCTTTTCCTGGATTCAAAACTGAGATCKGGCTAATGCTTCATATTACACATCCTGCAGAGCTGTTTAATTCTTCATATTACTGGGTAGCTCATACAGTGTGACAGAAGCAGCTGTATCCTCTTGCTGTCTTAGAGATTCATTATTTAATTAATGACAAACAAAAGAAAAATGCAATTTTAAAATGGCCATTTTCTGAATTATGTAATTTTCTGTGTGGGAGATTAAGTTAATGACCAGAGACTGCTAATGAGGCTAAAACAGTTCTGTGTAATAATCAGTAATATTAGTTTTGTAGGGTTTTCCCCACCATTTTAATAAGCAGCAAATTTATTGGTTCTTTGGCATTTTAATAACCTACTGCAGGGTTCTGCTTTAATGAACTAAGTAAATTGTTCCCAATGTGTTTTATGACTTTATCTTATTCTCAAAGGAAAAGAGGCAAGACTATCCTACTGTTGAATTTTCCAATACTCTACTCATTAAAACTCTCATTGAAACCTATTTAGGAGACCTCTAGGTCATCCTGATGAGCAGAAAAGGAAAAATTGTTGCAATTAGCGTTTGGTTGATGTTTCACCAGTAGCATGAAAAACACAGTGCGTGGAAAAACAGTGTACCAAGTCAGCTAGGGATGACTCAGGAAAAGCCACTGACCAAAACCAGTTAAAATTATTATTATTGTGATCAGGAAATCTGTGACCATAAAAACCCTTGTTAGTGCAATGCACCGGGATAATTAATCATCAGYTTTTCAACATTAAGGGTCAATTGGGATGTAATTAAAGGTCCCTCTTTCTGAGGAGGAGAACATTTTCCAAAACGTCAGAGAGCTAAGGGATGAAGGGCCAGTTTCAGGGAAGATTGTATTGTGAAGGCCAGGTTAGGAGTGGGTCTTACTTTAATTAGGATTTGTGATGTTGAGAGTGGTCTGTGTTGCCCAGTAAACGGGAATTAATGCTCAGGATCATAATCCCAATAAGATTTGCATTACATTCTGACATAATGGGGAATGGTGACATTTCAATTAAGCCATCTCCCTTCAATTACTGTGTAACTCCATAGCAGAGGCATTAACCTTTGAGAGGAACCTGTCACATTTGTCTTGGCATTGAAATTATCTGACACTGACAGCATCATCTTTGCTTTCCCTGGAACTAATGTTTTCCAGTTTCACGCYGTGCCCTTTCCTCTTTGGATCAAGAGTGTAACTGCAGAAAGGGCAGCTGTGACCAAAAGCTGAGCCCCCTCTAATGCTGCTGGGTGACCCGTGGTGGAATAAATCACAGGGTCTTTGCCAAGAGCCTGAGATGAGACCCAGTGGGCAGGTGCCTTCTCATGACAGTCTTCCCAAAAGCTGCTGCTTTTTGACCGCCAAGCCAAATGGAAAATGGACATCCTTGTAATTGATCATTGGTGTTAGTGGAAAGGCTGCCTGCAGGCTCTGTGTTTAGAGGAGCGTGGAAAAAATTAAGTGTGCTGAAAAGGTCCAGACTTTGCAGTGTAGGCTCTGTCCCCTTCTAGTGAACTGTGCAAATTATCAGAGCATTACCTGTACCAATGTCAGCTACCCACAGGCTGTACAGTGCAGCACATGCTCAGTATTTGCAGGCTCAGAGTGTTTGTGGAAGAGATCAGAAGTTCAGAGAGTATTTTATCCTAAAGCCCCAAGGCTGTTCCTTGATATTCAGCATCCGAAAACACAATACCCTTGCCTTCATCTCTAAATTTCCGTTTTTTTTTTTTTTAATTTATATTTTACAGGAATTCTTATTGATACCTTTGGGGACTATAAATATATGTTCATTAAATGTGGAGCTGTGATGGTCCTGGCAGGAACCTTTCTGTTCATCATGAATTATTATAATTATCGTATGCTTGCCAAGGAGGAGAAAGAAAGAAAGGCAAAAGAAGAGGATCCTAAATCTGTAAGGACAGAAAACGAAGGCAAAAAAAMCTGGAACAAAGACTCCATACAGGACGGGCCTGAGCTGGAACCTTTGAAAGAGAAGGGAGAAGGATTAAAGAAGGAAATGAATGGCACAAATGAACTTTAAGTCTGTTCTCATGGGCTGAATGGTAAATGACTTTTGGGTTGCTCAAGTGAACRCCAGCTCTGAAATCACACTAGGTTTTAAAATTTTTCTCTATTCTCTGCCATGTGCATCCTCTTCTTTGTTGTAGGAGAAGACTAGAACAGAAACAAGTCCTGATTCTYATAAACTGCTCGGACACTGCAGTATCCATTTGCCTACCAAAGGTCCTGCAAGATTTTCCTTGAGATATTCTCCATTTCCCAGAGAAAAGGGAAATGGGATGTTTTGCAGGGGGCCAGGACGAGGCTGGCATGAGACAGGAGTCCTTTTCAGGGGCTTTGTCTGTGCAGGGCAGAAATTTAATCTTAAGCTTAACCCTTGACCTACATTCCAACCGTGCAAATTTAATTTTTCCCTAGGAGGTTACAAAGTGCTTATTATCCAATTTCTGAGTGCCCTACCATTTCTAGTGAGCTTTTTCTTTGCAACACCCTGGTGAGACGGTAAGTGTTGCCACTATTAATTAATTGTACAAATGAAGACCTGAAGCACAGGGGAGCTTTGGGCATCATTGCATCAGTGAGTAAAGCTTAGGCACGCCGGAGCTGAAATGGAATCCACTGCCCTGAGCTGCCTAAAAGCCCTGCTGAGCACAGGTATCCCCTTGCTAGAAAAAGGGAATACCATGGATAGCAGTGCATTAAACCTGTGTACAGTGCACTCTGCTCACTGTGTGTCTCACACTACTCACACTAATCACAATTAGTGATTTTGAGCACTGTCTCAGAGCGGGGACCTCGTGCCAGGCTTTTTTTTAACCTGCTTCAGTTGCATCCATCCTGRAGGGAATCCAAACCCAGCGACCTGCCCCTTGTTTGGGCTGGAGTGGGCACTTCCCTGCTGCTGGCACTGCAGTACCTGCTGCCCTCATGCCACCCTGCTGCACAAAGTCAAGCTTGCCAGGGCAGTGATGCAGAGGTGGAGCTGAGACCACATGGGAGGCTCTCATCCTGTGGTGGTAATTTAGATCTGTGAGGATTTGCACTCTGATGTATGTCATACCAAGCAGAGGCTCTCATCCTGTGGTGGTAATTTCGATCTGTGAGGATTTGCTCTCTGATGTATTTTATACCAAGCAGCTGATGCCCAAGAGCCGTGGATGCTGAGCATGGCATCAYGCAGTTGAATCATCAGACTCCTGTGGAATTTCATGGATTTGATTAGATAAAAACAAGGACTTTTCAGGCAGATCACCCAAATCCAAAGCTAAAACTTGTCCAGAAGTTAGTTYTTCTTTTTCTATTTCAATGGTACTTATATGTGGTCAGATCATATTTTTTCATGGTTTTGTCTTTGAAGAACTGTATTTTCTTGTCACTTATCTACACAATATGAAGAAAGATTTGTAAAAATACTTTCATAAATACACTGTACTCTTAAAACTAGGTCATTCTGGTCTTCTTGTACAAAATYTTTTCTGTAAATTCTTTTGTTTATTTGAAGAATAGTGGTTTTTGATGTCAGTAGGACCTGAATTTTAGCCTTATGTCATAACTTGTATTTTCTCTGAAAAAAACAAAATCCATACAAAATAATTAAGCCTTCAGTGCTTGTTTTTATTACCCTTTATTTCTGTCAATTATATCTGTGATATTTCATTAAAAAAGATATTAATAGAAGGTCATGAATRTTGTCCAATATGTCTTCTGTCATATACTGTCATATAGTTAATAAAACTATTTTTAAAAATTAAATTAGTATGCATTTTCCTGTGCACGTAATGCAGTTTCTTGACTCAGTAAGGAGTTTGTCCTCTGAGGGTTTTTAGTCCTGGYTCCATGAATATGATCACAGAACCCTTGGTCACAACCTCATCTTCTTGTTGATTTGCATTCCTTTGATATCCTTGGTGGTCTGGGCCAGCCTGACTCACACCTCAGTTGTGTGGGCCCAGGGGCTTGAAAGCTGTGCAGAATGATCTGGCAAGGACCTGACAAGATGATTTCCATACCTTTCCACCAGGTTGTACCAATTAATCCTCAGTGCAATGACCCAGATCCCCAGCTGTCCTTATGGCAGGAGCTGATACTCCGGCTCCTCGTCTCTCAGAAACCCCAAGCAAGCTTTTTAGGTCATAAAACTTTGTTAATACAGATAAGATTTTTAATAAAAAGGCGTTTTGTTCAACTATCTGTGAAAATCCTTGGGAAAAGATGCCTTTGTTAAACTGCTCCTGAGGGCAAAAAGTATTTCATTGGGTAAGTAGGTCTTTAAGGCTTCAGAATTCTTCTAACACAAAGCAGGTATTTCATTTAACCTACTCACTCTCCTGTCAAAGAAACTTGCACTGCCTTTAAGATTATGGCACTATTTCTGTCAGGTAGGAAGCCAGACAATTTTAAGGCAATGTTGGTGGTTGTGGCTGGTGTTCAGYGGTGGGTGGCAGTTCCCTGTTACCTGCTCCTGCTGCCACCCTACACTCAAACCTCTGAGCATGACATCCCACTAATCACTGCAGCAAAGCAATGCCAAATAATTCTGTGCTTATAAGCCCTAGAAATGCTTCCCTGACTCAAATCCTATGAATTCAACACCTTGCAAACTCAAGCTGTAATCCTTTCTTGGAAAGCTCTCAAACTTTCCTAAGAACGTCTTCAGTTATTAAAAATAACTAGTGCAGTA
Organism: Cardinalis cardinalis; assembly: GCA_014549065.1. NCBI lineage: Eukaryota > Metazoa > Chordata > Aves > Passeriformes > Cardinalidae > Cardinalis > Cardinalis cardinalis. The sequence continues at coordinate 2,827,678 of JACDOX010000045.1, read as the reverse complement.
TGAAATAACCATTACAAAAAGCTCTTGTGACGCAGGAGAAGCTGCCTGTGCATCTAATTTAGTGATTTGTGTGGCAAATTGAACACAAAATTCATATTTACTTAGGTTTGGAAAGCACCTRTGTAAGGAAGTCAAGAGGTGTGAGAGTTGTGCCATAAATATGCGTGCTAGGCACAGGGGGGATATTTGGGATATCAGATGTGCAGGGATGATTGCAAACACTTTCTTTGGAGTGCAGTTATGAGACTTTTCTTTTTATATTTCATTAGCTTGTGACCTTATTAGAAGTAATTGCCATTGTTTCCAGGGCTGCTCAGACCTCATCAAGAGCCTGATTTGGATGCTGGACCATCATTCCCAACGACCACMAAAGAAGCCAACAGAGTGGTGTTTGATGGGGAGGTGTGACAAGTGCCACAGATTGGATTTAGATTTATCCCATGTACTCATTTTTTGTTTACAGTTCCCCTCACTTCTACCCTCTCTATATTTAGCTTTCCAAATTCAAAGGCATGGAGGTAGAATTMAAATATTTCATTACTTTGGTGCTGCAAAATTTGCACACATTGCTCCCTCCCTTTTAAAAAGAATGTTAGAGCAGTGCCTCTGCCACRTGATGGAGTGTCATGCTACTAGATGGGGACATTTTCTGCCATCACACCTTGGGCCAGGTGCTGCTTTGCCCCACATATAAAAATCATTTAAATGGAATGAATGAACCGTGTCTAGGAAGTGCAAAACACACAAGAAGACTTTAGAAGTCTGGAACCACAAATGAGTAGAGGCAACTTGGTAGTAGCTCTGTTAAAAATTAGTAAGCAAGCAAACAAACAAACAAATGAGGTGCCAACCTATATGTTTGAAATATGCAATCATTTTAGACAACACAGGAGATTATTCAGAAGGACAGTTCCCGTGGCAGCTGACACCAAATTTATTTGGTTGTGCTCAGAAAACACTTCATAGACAACACAGGTGCATTCAGATTACGTCTGAAATGAATTTAAAAGATGACTTTTGTGCCCTCTGCAGTGACAGTGACATTGTCTATAAAATAGTATTATTTGGACTTATCAGAACTGTGTGAGRGCGTTTTGATGAGTGATGTTCATAACTGTCAGCAAAGCTTCCCACAGTGGCAGCGTGGCTCAGGAACACAGATTTGATTTGCTGTCCTCTCTGGCTCTCACTGAAGTATTGCTGTGCTTCAGCTYGGATTTGGAAAGGGGCTCATTTACATCCTGACACCAAAAAATGAACATCCATGGGWAAATGGGATGTTCTGTGTCACTGTGGTCGAGACCCTGCTATCACCAGTAACAAAATTCCCTTTTAYACGCTGTACAACCCTTTGTCTTGCAGAGTCTGCATCTACTTCAGAGAAAGTATATGACAGCCTAATGGTGTAAACACCTCAGTGAGTACTGCCCACCCTCACAACATCATCATCTCTGAATGGTCCAGCCCATGGCCCAACTCCCCAGCCCATTAACTTTTCATTTTTCACATCAGATTAAATTCATGGAAAAAGAGACACAGAGAAACACAGGCTTCCCATAGGCTCTCCAGAGGTTTTTGGACTTCTGTCTGCTGAGTGCAAAGGTATCCCAACAAAATGTGTCACATGAAGAAACTCCCACCTCCCGTGGGAACACTGCCCTTTGGGACAGGCACCAAACAAGAAYGTGCTTCTACACTTTTCTGGTCAAATCCATTGGCTGCCAGGAAGGGGAAGATAATTCACCAAAGATGGCAGCTTCAAGGTCTAATTCTGACACATCAGATTCCTTATGAATCCTGGATCCTGGATGTGCAAAGCAGAGTCTTTCAGATGAATGGGCGTGATTGAAATGAAATAGGGATGAGCTCCTGCTGCAGAGCCTGGCATTCCCTTCCTGGACAGATGAGATTCTTAAGTAGTTTTAATCAGTATGTAATCACTCCTGACCATTAGTTATGCCTGTGATCACAAAGCACAACTCCAGAGAGAGATCCTTGGAATATCTAGGAGGTTCCATGCATTATTAAGTGAAAAAACCACAGACTCTACCTATGACCCATTAATACTGTGTATAAGAACTGCTTGTTGAGCAAACTTGCCAACTCTAATTATTCTCCCAGCAGACTGTGGAGGGGTTTTTTTGGCACTTTTACAAGTCTAATGGAAACCTCCACAGCCCTGCTCCTGCAAAGGCAGTGTGGGCAGGGAAATCTCTGAGATAGCCCTACCTACCTTGTGTGCACATGCACACACCCAGAGCCAGCACCGGGACAGATCTAAGGGCAAACCCACCTGCTGGAGGCTGGCATGCAGGGGCTGCATTCCTCTGGGATGCCTGGATTGATGTGTTGAAGGACTGAGTCACTCAAACCTGGTATCAGAAGGAATGCTCAAGCATCTTTGATGATGCATCTTTGATCCCGGCGGTGGCTGTGGCAATGGGAAGTGAGAAGGGAGCTCTTTTCAGCATCACCCCAGATCACAGACAGGGAATGGGGAGGGAACACAGGTTGCTCTCCATGTCTGGGCTCCACTTTTCACTCTTCCAAGCAGGACAAACCATGTAATAAAGTTTGTTAACAGCTCATGACCCGGGACATGATGTATGTTGATTCATATTTCTTATTTCTTTAGACTTTTGGATTTTTTAATCAAAAAAGACTATGAGTGCAGTGGGTAGAAATAAATGGCTTACTGAGTAGATATTTGTCCTCTGACTTACCTGTTACAGAAATCCTTTAAAATACAGTATTTTGTAGCCCATTTCAGTATGACACATGAGGAACAATGATATGATTTCAGCTTTCAGCCAGAGAAGACAGTAATTATACACCATATAAATAGAAGTGCAGTGAAGCTGCTTTGTAATTACAGTGTAACTAAGCTGTACCTCATTTACTTGTATTCTGAAGTGCATCTGGAGTCAGCAATTAGGGCCWGCACATGATTAAACACTTACCTTCACCAATCCCAGTATATATAACACTATACTTACCTTCACATGTGTATTATTTTTCACTCATATCTGCTATAAACCTAGATATTTTCCAGGGATTAATGACACCCTGTGGAAAGTTGATAGCCTGAAGTTCAGCAGAGAGCTATTAAACTGGCCTGACCATCAATCCCTAGAAAACACCCTGCACCAAGGTTGTTATAAGGTGAATATGGAAAATAACTTTCCACTCATGTTGGTTTTGGCTTGGCTGTTACGCCTTCGTCAGGGTGCAGGAACAACACCCCAAATTTGAGTGACTCCCTTGGGTTTGGGTGTGTCTGAGGTAAACAGGATGAATCCTCCCTCAGTTCACCTTTGTGCTCCACAAGGCCCTCAGCAGACAGCTCGTGTTCCAGCCAGCCTGTCTCAGCCACAGCTTTCTGGCAATCTTTGGAGATCAATTTTAGAGTGAACCTGCATTTTCTGAAATGTGCAATTCCAGCTTCTCTGAGCTGAGAAACAGCACTGGCAGCCAAGTAAAAATACCCATTACTGGGGGGAATATGTAAAAACACTGTTTCATCAGTCATCCTGCTCACACAACTCCCTCCCAGAACTCAGAGTGGTAATGAAAGTAATTTAACACACATCTATAATTAATTTACTACATTCTTCCTGCCGATGGCAATCATCTTACCTAGGAAAGTTCATGAAATTGATCTTAATGCATAAAAATAAAGATGGAAAAGCGTTAAAGGCAGCTAAACGTGGTTTACTYCTAAGCATGTAAGCAGTTAAGCACTGTTTGGAGAACCAATTTGGGGCTGATTTAGCAGCAGCCRTTACCTGTGAGAAATGACAGTGAGCACACGAGCAGAGCAGGGCTCTGCCCTCAACGCACTCAGCTGTGAGCGCTGCTGGGAGCAGCAGCCTCTGCCCCTGCTTTGCATGGTGTGCACAGAAGAGTGAGTGAGGCCTCCAGGATCAGTGCAGGAGGGGACAAAGCTGCTGGACAGCTGGAGGCAGCCCAGGGACACGGCCTGCACCAGCTCTTCCTTCAGGGCCACTGTAAGCCATGAGCCCAGGCCCCAGGTGTCCAGTCAGGACAGCTCTGGCCAGTGTGCAGAACATCCAGAGGTGCAGATGTGTCTGGACACTGCACACACTCCTGTGCAYGTGCTGCATGCAGACAACAGATACCATACATTAGAAAAAACCAAACCAAAACAAGCATATAAATATATACACRTATACAAAAATAAATATACAAATATATACACACACATATATAATTTATATATAATATAAATTAGTATAAATACCAATTCATAATAATTATATATATTATTATAATTATAAATATTGTTATAATTATAAATATAAAATTATAATATATAATATAGAAATATATACACATATATACATATCTATTAAGATAAATAAATAAATAAATAAATAAATATGTGACAGACAGTCCTACCTGTGCAGGCTGTTTCTAGAGCTTTCCAGTGGCCCTAACAACATCCTGTTGCTGCTGAGACACCACTGGGTCTTTGTTTTTGATCCATTCTTGCTTCAGCTGTGGCTATTCTGCCATCCATGAGCCCCACACTCTGCTGGGCTGGTGGCTCCTACCCTCTCTGTGCTCCCTAGAGCTGCAGAGAGCACTTGGGACCTCCATACGTTTATCCACAGGTTGCATTCTGCACTTCCCAGACATCCTACTTTAATTTGCAGGCCATGGCATTGTGACTTCAACATGGGCAGGAAAACCTAGAAAAGCAGGAGCCTGTAACAAGTAAAAACTCAATGCCCTGCAGCAGTTACATAAAAATGTATATAAATAAGCAGGAAGGCTTTTAAGTGTGTCTTCCACCTCCGTGGCCTCCAAATGGGGGAGAACAGGAGCCTTACCTGGATGGGGGACAAAGGACAAGGAGCCACTTTGGTGTCCCCTTTGAGGGAAAGCACAGCCTGGGCTGCCTGAGCTGTGTGGGGAAAAGCAAACCCTGCATGGGAACCATCACTCATCCTGTGGAAGAACCCAAAAGAGCATGGCAGMAGGGCAGCTCTTTCCTTCTGCTGTGCCTGAGAGGCCCCCAAATGGACCCTTGGCCTCTGGAGCTGGGAATGCAGCTGAGTGAGGAGGATTCCCCAGCAGGACTCAGCGAGAGGCACTTTCTGCATGAGGCTTCCTCCACTGCAAATCTCTTCACTGGCTTCTCCTAAATGCCAGGAGGAGCAGGGGTGTCAGGGGGAGARGCAGGAATCAGCCTAAGGATCCACACAGATGGCAGCAGCGTGCTGCAGGGCCTTTGTCCCCTGTTGGCTGTCACACAGCTCCTCCTCACAGGGCAGCAAACGCTGCCAGGACTGGCTGCCAGGGCTGTGAGAGGGGCAGCCAGTGGCAGAAGGTGAATAACAGGCAGAAGGCAGCAGAAAGTGATCAGGGTTGCTTTGAAATGCTGGGGTGTGAGCCCTGAACGCTTGCTTCTCACAGCGCCCTCGTGGCAGGAGTTTGGAGAAGCGTGTACCCCACAAAAACCCAAACCAAGGAGGTCCAGGAAAGGTGATAGAATTGGAGAGACTCCTCTACATGTGTTTGTGTTCCCAGCTTGTGCTGGCATGAATATGACTCCACACAATGCCCTCCAGCCTCCAGAGGCTCCTGCCCAGCCCAGCCCTGACCAGCTCAAGGCATGAACTTCTACATTGTGCAAGACCTGCACACTTTCCTCTCGACCTGAAAATATTATGCATGAAGGGCCACCACTTATTTTTTGTTGGAAATAAGAAGAAAACCATTTAAAGTAAAAGAAAAACACGTTAAGTCTGGCATTTACTTCTCCTTCCTCCACCTTTTCTCCTTCCATCAGTCATAGGAGGAGCTAGGTTGGATGTGACAGGGAAGTAAATAAAAACAAGTATTCAGCAGAGAATAAAGAGAAGCAATCACTTTGGAAAATGATTTGAAAAATTCTAGAAAGATTGAAAATCAACATTTTTCTTTTTTTATCCAAACAAACTTTGTCAAGAAGCCTGGTACTCTAGAGGAGTGCTGCTCCAAGAGATACACGTAGGGCTAAAACAGAAATGTAGGGCTAAACRGGAAACTTTGGCTTTGGTGGGAGAAAATACATTCTGATGTGTTACTTAAAAGTGGGAAAAATAAATAATCTGGGCAAGTTTGGAGCGGTGCAGCCGGAGTGCACCACTAGRGATCAGCCTTGCCCCGCGCTTGCGGCCKCCCTGCGCTCCTCCCGCCCCGCGGGATGTGCTCATCCTCCCTCTCGGGGTGTTCACACCTTTCCCGCGGGATGTGCTCATCCTCCCCCGCGGGGTGTTCACATCATCCCCCCTAGGGATGCTCACACCTTTCCCCCCGGGATGCCCACACCCTCCCACGCGGGATGCTCACACCTTTCTCCCCGGGATGCTCACACCTTCTCCCGCGGGATGCTCACACCCTTCCCCCCCCGCGGGATGCTCACACCCTTCCCCCCCCGCGGGATGCTCACACCTTTCCCCCCGGGATGCTCACACCATCCCACGCGGGATGCTCACACCGTCCCCGCGGGATGCTCACACCCTCCCACGCGGGATGCTCACACCTTTCCCCCCGGGATGCTCACACCTTGCCCCCCGGGATGTTCACACCTTGCCCCCCGGGATGTTCACACCTTTCCCCCCGGGATGTTCTCATCCCGCCGGGTTCCCTCTGCAATGTGCGTGCTTTTCCCTGTGCGTTTCCACACTCCCCCGTGCTTCCCTCCCAAACTTTGGGCCCGGCTGTGGTTCATTAGCCGGCAGCACGAGAGGTGAATTTTCCTGCAGAGGGAGCGTGTGCGTCTCTCTGCAGCAGAGATGCCCAACTCTGTTTGCTTTGGTTTAGCTGCTTTTTTACACTATCCTCTGCTATAAACTTGTAAGAGTTTTGTTTCCCCTCCCGACTCCCATCTGCTGAGACATGACTGTCTTAATGCTATGCCTGACGTTTTCCACCCTAAGATACACACGGATCTGGGAGAGGGGGATAAAAACAGACAAAGGAGAAGGATATTTTGCTCTTCTACAAGGGCTCTCCCATCCCATGCTACATGGTGTCCGAGATTGGAGGCAGTGGGCAGCAGGACGAGCCCTGCACTTCTYTGAGCTCAGGGCAGGGCTGGTGGGCATCCATCCTCCATCCCACCCCATGCCCACACCAACACATTTTTACACTGGGGATGCTGGRAACAGTGATATCAGTAACCAAAATGCCAAAGTGGAGCACAGTGGTCCTCCACAAGGAGCTATGTCGCAGACATCTTTTTATTAAAAATCCTTTTCTTAGGATTTTTCCTACCGAGAAGCTGAGAGGCCTCAGAGACAAAATGTAAACAATGATTGTCTGCTGCTGTGGGATGCAWCAGGTAGATTTTTGATTAGCCCATCTTAGATGTTTATAATTAATGGCCAGTCATGGCACAGTTGGCTCGGACAGAGAGTCTGAGACAGCTGCCTTTGTTATTCATCCCTTTTTATTCTTACCTTAGCCAGCCTTCTGAGATGAAACTTTTTCTTCTATTCTTTTAAGTATAGTTTTAATATAATATATATAATAAAATAATAAATCAAACYTTCTAAAATAGAGTCAAATCTTCGTCTCTTCCCTCATCCAAAGACCCCTGTGAGCACTGTCACAGAGCTACTCTGCAGATTCTTCCCCTGGAGCAGAGCTCTCCCAGCTCCCACTCTGTGCCACACTCAGCCTTAATGCTGCAATTAATCTCCCACTTTCCCCGTGTCAGGCATTTCAGAATTTCCCTGATCATCTTTCATTTTGTGCCTGGGAAATGTATTGAACATGATGTGAGGATGTAACCAGCTGTGACAAATGGTGGTGTAGATGTGAGGAGCACTGGCATACCAAAGGATGCAAAATGCCAAGGCCTGGGCTCCACCTTCATCTGTGTCACAGCACCTCAGCCACAGGTTTGTCTCAGGCAGAGCTGGGCTCASCCTCAGGATGTGTCCCTGTTTTTTATCAAATTGCTGTTAATGCTCATACATGCATCTCACCTGACGTGCACGTTTTGGACACATGCCTCACTATTAGAGTGAAATGGTTAAACTGCAATAGCTATTTTTAACTAATTACAGCCCTTTCTGTAAGGGAAAATGTACATCAGTTTTCATTGTGCCATGCTGCAAAAGCCTACCTGTGGGTTGGATTAAACTGATGAGACTGYTCTTGTGATTCTCCACTAAAATGAAACAAACTGGAAATGAAAGCWAAGAAACCAAGGTGACTGAGTGGTACGCTGAGGACAGATGTGGGCTCAGCCTCCTCCAGCTCTGAGCTGGCCAGATGTGTCAGCCAGATGTGGGATGTCCCTGCCTGAGGCCCCTGCTGCTCTAGGAATAATGCTCTGCAACTGCCTGAATGGGTGAATTTGAAAGCCAATGTCCTCAGGGGCTGAGAATATTCCYCCTCCTGCCCATCTCTGGGAAACAAATTCAGAAAGCACTGGAAGGTGGCCAAAATTTGTTCATGAATTCTGCCAAGATTGCAGTGCTGAGTTTTCTAGAGGTGGCTGTCAGTGTATACAGTGTTAAATATCTCTTTTTGTACTGGAGGGAGTTACTGGCCAGTCAAAAATTCAGATTCTGAGACCTCCATCTACCTCAGTAGGCTTGTGATGTGCAGGAAGRCTCCTTGAAAAGCCAAAAGTGACAGCCCATGTCCTGGGTGATGGAAACCAGACTGAAAGAGGAGCCATCAGTTCTGCAGGAGCCATGAACCACTAMCCCAAAGTGATCCCTGCAAACTGAGGTGAGAGCTTGAGAGTCAGAGTGGAAGGAGAGAAGGCTGGGTGAAGGGGGAACACTGCAGGAAGGGTCAGTCCCAAATAACCCTCGTGTCTGCCCAGAGTGAGAGCCCTTTTCTGCTTTCACACATGGTATGTGGGCACATGCCATTCTTCCACATTCATTTAGTGTCACCAGCCCCCTTGTGCCTGCAGAGGACAAGAATGAGCCCAGCATTATAATATCCATTATACACACTACAGAGGATTTTACAACGAATGTGACAATATCTGAGCACCCAATCTCTTTAAAAGTGAGAAAATAACCAGGAAACACTGGACTGAGTCCCAAAAGAGATGTCACTGCATTTAATGTGTATTTATGCAGCTATTTAGAAGCAAACACGAAGCAGTGACTATGTTTAGAATAAAAGGGAACAACAAATTTAGAATGTTTTAGTTTCCTCTCTATCTGATTAGCCAGGAAGAACAACAGACTGATGTGCTCTGAGCAAGCAGGAACATGCTGAGCCTAAATGCTCTGCTCCTTGGAGGATTTATTTTTATTTACTGCATGAAACAAGGAGGGAGAACAAAAGAGATTTGTTTTGAGCCGGCTGTGGCTTTTGGCAGCCCAGGCTGRGGCAGCCCTTCTGCTCACCTACGTGCTGCTGGACTGGCTGGGGCTTCCTGGTGCCACCTCCCTGCTCCTGGGCTGAGGTCCTCCATCAGCTGCCACCAACAGTGGCAGCTTTGCAAGCCAGCCCTGGGTGGGAGCTGTGGCACAGGAAGGGGCTGCAGCACGAGGTGTTTCTCTCCTGGACACATTTAACAGTGGAGTGCAGGTGAGGGTCTGTGGTGATGCTGAGTCAGGTGCAAAGGAGAGCTGCTTTATTGCAAAAACCAGGCCTTTTGAAGCAGTCAGGCCTTTCTCAGTTAMACAGTTTTAAATCACAGCAAACACAATCTAACCAACCACCACACACCACRAYGTGGTGGTTAAATAAATTGGTTTTCTAYCTCTRATTCAGCTGAGTCTCTTTCCCACAGTCCTCTTCTACTTAGCCAGAGTAACAGGCCTGAGCCATGATTTTACAAGGTCTTCCTTTTGTAAGGTTTTACTTTTATGCAACAATAAAACCTTAGGTGGAATAGCTGAGTGTGGTGCCTCAGGGTCCCCTGGCCCAGTGCTGTGAGAACAAAAATTCACTATGGACACACTCAGCAGTGATTTCTCTCAGTGGTGATTTATGGGGGCAGCCAGCAATGTTTCCACACTCTGTACACAGCCACGGGGAGCAGGGAATCCATGCATGAGATGTCTGGCATGATCCCAGCACAAGATACAACTGGGGAGACTTCCAGGAGCCAGGTTYTAAAGAAGGAAGCAAGTTGAAATTGGACATGAGCTCCTAAGTCTATAATGTGCCACCTCAGAAAGATGGGAATCACCAGCTACAGCTTTGCTCTTGCAGACCCTTAAGAGGCACAAAATATGTTGTGCTGGGGTTGAATAGGAGCTGTTGATGAACTCCTTGAAGTTGCAGGATTTCATTTATCTGCCCTTGGAACACACAATGGGGTCACAAAGCCCTGGTGAGCATCAGTGCTCAGTGCACCAGAAGATGTTATGTGTTACCAGGGCTTAGGTACTACATTGCAAGGGTGAGCAAAAACCAGTTTAAAGGTAAAGGYTTAGTAGCTTTTTCATGCAGCAGTTAAAATCCTACACCAAAAATCCTCATGACCTAAGTGATAAATAACACTACTGGGGCAGGAATAACAACTGCACGTAGCAAGTGCACCAGGTGCCCTTCTCAGCTGAGAGCTGAAGTTTGCACTGTTAGATCCTACATTTCCCTGTGCCAACAGGCTTTGGGCTGGGGGAGAGCTGGATGCTAACAGCCAAGCAAAGCAAAGCAGATCCCTAAAGAGCTTCTCTCTCCATCCCCCAGGTCCCAGTCTGGCCAYACCACAAAACTGAGACAAAATAATCAAACCAAAAACCTTAATCAACTACAGCCATAMAGCAATATAAACCCCAGAAAAATGGATGGGAAAGCAAGCCTAACCTGTCCTGAGAGCCCCTCCTTCCAGAGTGAAGCTGTTCTTGCTACAGAGTGCTGCATTGCCCCAAATAAAATGCTCACTCAAGTCACGCTAGGTTAGGTTTCAATGATAGCTCAGGATTCATTTTATGATGTGATGTATGATTATCCCTGAATTTTTGTTCCAGATGCAGTGATATCTCATARTGCCTTCCCAGATTTTGGGATAATGTAGGCAACATCCCATTAAAGCATCCCAGTATTTCTGTGCCATCTTCCACAGGCAAGAGGCTGGGAATGTTATCGGCATGGATAAGGAGAAGACTGACTGAGAAACATTTGTGATCCTGATTTGRGGAAATGCCTGTGTTTATCAGAGCATTACACCCTCCATTTATCTGTCATCTCTTCCCTCTTTCAGCTGACCAGTGGGATTTTACCCTGGCCAGATCTGGCAGGCTTTGTTTTGTGTGTTTACTTCTCGTCATCCCAGCAAACAAACACWCACAGCACACACTGCCTGGTGTATCCACAGAGCACACACGGACTATCATCCCTTATAAATGCACCAAAAAGGTCAGAGGATTCAGCTGGCATTGCAAATCAGCACCAGTTATGTACTCTGACAGCACCAGATGTCAGCTCCAAAATGAACTGCATCTGTTCAGCAGCACACACGGAGCAATGCATGAGAGGATGAGAGCAGACTCTGGAATGGCCCCTCAGAGCCAGGGCTGTGGGCTTGCATGGCAAATGCAGCCCAGCCCATCTGCAAAATCACCTTTGGGCTTCTGCCCTGGACTTGTCGCTGTGTTTAAGCTGAGATGAGAATGAGAACTGCAGGTARAATGCAGCAGACTGACCTGGGGCTGGCCTGAACGTGGCAATTCCCKTTCCCAGCTCTGAGCAGCTCAGGTCTGTGGTTTTTTTTTTTTTCCATCAGCTCTTTCCCATGCCAAATTCTGCTGCCACCAGCTAAGGGATGCTAACTGGGGCTTCCTTCCTCTGGTCAAGCCCTCAAGCAGCATTTTCCTTCCAGAGTGCCAGTTTTCACTGACCCCAAGGGAAGAGCTGGCTTGGCAGTGACAGCCAGGACAGGGTGAGCTGCCCTGGAGCATCCAGCCTGGAAGGGCTCCTCAAGGTCCCACCTTTGAGTTAATCATGTCCCTTGTGATAAAATATATGTTCACTGGACATGATGAGGATGGTTTGGCTTATTTTGTCTGTTGGGGGTTTTTTTAAGGTAATGGTAAGGAAGGTTTTTCTTTCTTCCCTTGCACATTGCACCTGACATGATAAATCTTAGAACAGTAATGAGAACAAGTTAGTATGGGACTATATTTTCTCTTCTCATAATGAGCTTTGTCATGGAAATAGATTGATTTTACGTCACTTTCTTTCCTCTTTATAATTTTTATGGGTAGAATGAGTTAGCAAAATTTTCTCTCTCATAAATTCAATATAAATTTGTCTTAGCCTACGTAAGYCTGTGTTTATTTTGGCCACCTATTTCACAGCTCCCCTGTTTACAGCATGGGAAAGAAGGGAAATGRCCAATCAATCAAAATCTGGAATACTGAAAAGGTCACAGCCATTCACACGACACCAGATCCCCTGCAGCATCGGGCATGTCCCAGCTGCTGCTCCATTCCAGATGTGCCTCCTTCTGCCTTCCCTGTAGCTTCCCCAGGCTCTGGAGAAACTGGGGGAAATTCAGATCTTACCAGAGCAGGAGGAACGGCGGGGAGAGGTTTCTGCCTCCTCCAGCCAGAGCAGATGTCCYGTCTGGCGCTGGCCATGGCAGCGCTGCCGTCCCTGCTGYCACCCTGCCACTGGGACTGCCAGCCCCACGCAGGGAAAATGCATTAAATACCCACCAACTCCATCCAACTGATCTTCCCTGTAGCCCCAAAAAGCTGCAGATTGKATTGATGAATCATTTACCCTTGAGTGTTGCACAGTTTTCTCCATCCTTCTGAATTTCTTGCTTACCACCTTTAATAAATCCTTTTTCCCTCCAATTCAACAGCTGCCACTGTGGCAGAAAAGCAATTTTTTTTTTCCCAAGTACTCATAAACAAATGAGGGGCTGAATTTTAGGTGYTCCTCCTTGTAGGGCTAAACTAGACACCTGCATATTCACTGGTGCTCATTTCTCATTGCACAGACTAATTGAAGCTTGAAAATCYTCTAAAACAAAAGCATGGAAATAAAAAGGGATTTAGTCTTTCTGCAGCTACGTGCAAAATCACACATAATGTAATGACTACAAGCAGGACTACAAGTTGTCTTCTGCTGCCCAAAGCAGCAGGGCAGAAGGTGTGGATGGCCAGCACACAGCACAACAGCCTCAGGAGGCACTGAAAGGTGGCCTAGTCCCTGCTAGGTGACAATCTGGGCTCTGGAAGTCAAAATGGACCAACAGTTTAAACTCACAATGAACTTCATCTCAACCCTCTGGAAGCTGAAACCCTTTGCAGTAAGACTTCATGTAAGAGATCAACCCACTATTAATGGGCTTTTGGATGACAAAAAWAATCTATTGGATGAAAAAAATCTATTCTCTGTAGAGGAGAAAAAAATAAGCAGGAGAATTGCAATTTTGCATTCTATGAAATAAAAGCAATGAGGGGATGAAGGGAACATGTGGCCACTATTTCACAAATTGAGTTGTGGAAGCCAAGCTCCATCTTTGCTCCCATTAAGGATTAACATCTGGAAGTAACAGTTTAAAATCCAGTATTGCTCTGAAAACAATGCACAGACACAGCTTCAAGTTGTTGGCTTAGCTGCATTTTACAGTTACTGTGGGCACTACACAACTGCTTTGCAAAACAGCCCCATCAGACACTGCAAAAGGGAGGGGAAACTGAGGCAGATCCAGGGACATGCAGGGGCAATCTCCCTCTCCCTTTTCCATAAGGATTAACTGCCCTCTATCAGCACYTCAAAACCATCACACTAATAAGTGAGAGAAGAGACCAACTCACTGTGGAGAAGGATTAATTCTTATCTTCATCTTTAAAGAGAAGCTTTAGGAAATGTGGGAAAAAAAATGAATGCAGCAAATACTGGTTTGAACCACTGGAAAATTGTAAAGCCCATTACATAAGGGGAACAAGTCCTAGAGAAGGAGAAAAATATTTTAGCTATTGMACAATGCCAGCATGCAGACAAATGGGCATCATCTGGCTTTTTGAAGGCATGAAGATTGGAAATTAGAAGTCAGCTTCCATTGAGAGAGAGGGAACAAGAAAGGAGTATATTTAGCTCCTGTGATGSTAATAGTGGCAGGTTTGTGTCCCTTTTCCTTCTACAGGGTAGCTGATTAAACAGCCACTGATACAGGGGATCTGTAATGTACAACCAATGCATAAGAAAGAGCTCTGACTGTGTATTCACAGGAGAAGATAAATAAAGAACTCGAGGTACTCTATTAAAAAAAAAAAACAACCAAATTTGTGGGGTTTTTTACAGCAAACTGTGTTATTTTGCCTCAGCACTGTTGGGAATTAATGTAACTGTAACTAAGCACTACTAGAGGCAATAGAACAAAATCCCCCAACCCAGTAAGCAGTGATGGGTTCATGCTGAAATCCTCCTCACTCTTGCTCCCACGAGTTCTGAAGTTTGGCAAAGTAAAACTTAGAGAAGCAAAAATCCTTCTGAATCCACCCAAACACAAGCCTGAGGGGGCACTGCAAGCACAAAACCCATGGGGCTTTCTTCACTAAAATTTGTTTTTACTCCTGGATGAATCCTGGCACCCACCTGGAAGGAAGCAGGGCAGGAAGGAACATGCTGAAAGSGAGCTCCTGGTTCCTGGCCTGTGGCAGTCTGTCCAGCTGCACACAACCAGCTAATTGACAGTTAATTGGCTTGTCAGACAGTTCTAAACGTTCCTTTCTGCCATAAGTAGTAGTAGGCATGGGGAAAAAAAGCCACCTGGGAGAGAGCTTCAGTTTTCTGTGTTGCAGAGTTTTTGGACAAATCACATTTTCTTGGCAGCTAACACAGATTTGTCTACAGAGCTGTTCACCTCAGCTTGTTAATATAGGGACCCTCAGATATTGTTCACATATGAATGGAGTTATGAAAGTGTGCTGTAATTTATAGACACCTTTCAGTTTACAGCTTTGATTTCCWTAGGCTGGGATTTGCTTCTTTAGGGAGTTCTGCACTGGCATTTGCAAAGCACCAGACCACAGCAGGTTGTGCAGGACTTGGCAGCTCAGGAGCCACAGTTGCTGTACATCCTTGCAGAGCCAGAGTGCTCTGAACAGGGGCAATAAGAAATGTTTACCCTGAAAAAGCTCTTTCAAACCTTCCTTCAAAAAAATCTGGTTCCTCTGCAGCATTTCTTTGCCATCTTACAGCCTGTAAGGAGCCACCCAGGACAGAACTTAGAGCAGRTATGTCCTTCATTTCCCAAATCAGGAAAAGTGCCTCTTGTCCTGATAATACATCTGGAAGAGGCCAAGTGATCTGAACATTGCTCCTTTCCAGCACCACCTTGGCTTTGTCTGGCCCCTCTTGCTCCCTCTCCTTTGGTGCACAAGGCATCCCAAAGAAGGGCTTGSTCTGCAGATGCTGAGCAACCCCAGCACATTGACTCTCCTCCTCCTCCTCCCTCACCCTGCACATCCAGAACTGGAGGACAATCCTGATCTCCTTGCAAAGCTGCTATCAGTGGCTGGCASTAATTTCCAAGCAGTGAAATGAGGTTTACAGGCTCCTTGGCAGGAACCTTTACAGTCCACAGATTACAAGGCAGTTGCTGTCACATCCTGTACCTCTAGAGTCACATCCACCTCTTTGCTCTCCTGTCACTGATTTTCACTGTTCACCCAGGTCTCACCTCTCTGCCCAGCCAATAAATGCTCCATGCTGGAGAATTTCGGGGGATGGGTGCACACACAGAGGGCTGGTACCACAACAARTGCATTATTACCACAAAAAGAAAAGGAAAAGGAGTTTGACAGGGACCATGGAGTGTTAGCTTGACAGAAACAGCCAATAATATGATTGTATCCTTTTAGTTCTCTTTGCTGTCTATCTGGTATGAAGATTCCTCTTAGRTTCATGCCACCAGAGCTGAAAATTTAAACAAAACTTACAGGATTTAACACTGCTTGAACATGGGTGACAATGATTTGCCTTCATTTTTGTTTTCATTAATCCCAGTTTTGCTGTTAGGTTGGTTTGTTTGATTGATAATCCTACAAATGCAATTAAACCAAAGCTGTTATACACGAAGGGCTTGCATGGATCAGATCCTTTACTGTCATATTGTGTTCTTTTATACAAAATGATTAGCTAGTAATTGGTTTAATGGAAGAAAAAACAAACAAAAACCTCAATGAAGTGAGTATTTCACATGCCATGCACGGCTGAAGTGCTTTGTGCTGGACACTGCCTTGTTCCCAGTGAACCCAGCAGAGATACACCAGGATGGGAGCAAGCTCAGATGCAGGAGCAGACAATGAACATTTGATGTAATTCACTGTGGTGTTACTTGTGAGCTGATGGCAGCATATTCCAGTAAATCATCTCCTGCCTCTGTGAGGTGCTCCAAGTGGTGCAGGAATATCCCAACTCTTGGTTCTCTGTCTGTGTGTACCACACCTCCCCAGACCTGCTGAACTTTGCCACGAAGGCAGCTGTGATAAATGGCTCTGTAAATCATGGGGACATTAAACTTTGGTTCAGCACCCTGTAACACCYCTGATTATCTCCTCACAGCTGGGTGGTCTGCAGTGGCTCAGCTCCCCCCAGCTCTGGTGCTCATCCATCTGGACCCTTGAGTCTATCYCAACCCCTCTGAGCACAAGTTTTGATGCTGCAGTGCCAGAATGACAGCAGAGAAGCCATTGAAGCTTTTAAAAGAATCTATAAAATCTTTTACATACTGCATCAAAATCTTMAGCATCATTTTGCCTTGGTGTCTGCTTAGAGATTCAACTCCATWCTGTTAATACCAGGGGAACTGAGTTAATGTGCCCCAGAAGAGGATCTGTCTCTTGTTTTGATCAGTGGCATGACCAGGGTATTTGTGTATTTTCTGTTCTAATGTCAGAGTGACTCRATGACATGCACAGGCTATTATTCAATAATGATGCCTAAATGGAGCTATCAGAAGGGTTATTATCCAGGTTATTAAAAAGCAATTCTTTCTGCCTTCAGTTTAACCATGAATTGCAGAGCTAACCATCATCTAGGTGAGGATGTGCATATTAATCAAGAGGCTTCCCATGGTCTACCTAGATATCCCAAGCCTGGATAGTGATTGATTTACTCTGCTCTTAGATTAGCACACAATCATCCAGGGGTGTTGAGCATCTGACCAGCAGAGTTAATTCATGATGCTTGGCATCCATTTTRCAATTTCCTCACATCTGTTCTTTCTGGCTGAGACATTACATTTCTTTTAAGAGCMCAGAAAATGGCACATGGAGAAATGTTTGTGGTGCAGGCAATGGTCCTACTAAAACCACTTTCACTTCAACATTTTCCTGGAGAAATAAGCTTTCTATAGAACAATATGCCACATGCATGGAAATATTTCCAATATGCATGGAAAATGCCAATAATTTTTCAGCAATCATTTGTAGCTAGCTGTCCAGAATTACATTCCTAGGCAAATCAAAATTAATCAGGTTAGTTCCTAATGAGCCTGTGAGCGCCATTTGGGCTGAGCACCAACTTTAGGGAAACACATTTAATTTCACTTCTTGCCTTGCTAAGGTAGAGGGCAGCTCCACATTGCTGTCACAGGCTTGCAGCAAAGCCTGGRTGCAACAGGAGCTGCATCTGTTGAGCCATTTCTTTGAACAGAGCCATCAGCTGCCTCAGGACTTTGCTGCTGACTCTGCACTGTCAGGGCACACGTCTCAGGCTTGCCAAGACTCTCACAGTGCTGTCAACCTGACCAACACATCCTGTATTAAATGCTTTCCCATTTGCTGTTATCATCGTTTTCACAGGCTGCACTTCAGCTTTGCTGTGCACTTCTAACACTCCCAATATTGCATTTTGCAAGTGAGGAGAGCAGAGATGCCCATGTGTCCAGTCCAACTCCTTTCCCTGGCAGCCTGAGGGTGACAGCCAAAATTACAAATGGTCACTAAAGGCAGGCAGACTTTGCTCTGGTTTATCCCTCAGTTATGTCATCAAAACWGCTCATCCTGTCCTGGGGAGCTGTCAGGGATGAAGTGTGCAGAAAAAAATGTGAGGGTGGATTTAATAAAGATTCTTCTGAGAAATATTGTTTGCAMAATCAATAAAAAAGCTTTGGAGGGGCTCTCAGGGCTTTTGGGCAGTGATTTGAGTATAAGGAGCTGCTACAAAATGGGAGATACAGGCATTTCAGAGGGGGCACTGAGATTCACYTCCTTAGGTTTAGGTGTTGTGTGGCAGGTGCTGATGGAGAGCCCTGTGCTGTTTTTTAAACACTGCTGTGAAGAGTGACAATGATTACCCTGATTTGGAACAGCTGTCAAAAGTGAGAGGAAGGGAAGAGTCATCATTTCTATGCAGAAAGACATAACTATTAAAAGTGAAGTGTATTCTGAATTTCACACCTTCCATGGAATCAGTAGCCTGGAAGCTGGATTCACAGTAAATAGAGCAGGGTCAACCAAAGCTGCCTCAGTGGAAGCAGATGAAAAGCCTTGTGGAGAATCATCTCAAAAACCTACACGCTCCTGTTGAATAATTCAGYGCTTGGAAACTCATGTTTAGCTGTTTCTGCTGCTTATAAAGCACAGAATACTAGGACTCTATATTTCTGATGTTAGGGCATAAATGGAGGTGAGCAGCACTTTGCTCTGAGGAGGTTTAGGTATTTTATGATAAAAATTCCCCTGTACAAGTACTCTCCCTGTTAGTGGGACAGACCTTACTACACACAGCACTGTTAGAGCCCTGCTTCCCCATCCACCAGGCCCAAAAGGGATAATCACTTCTGRAAAAGCATCTTTATTACAAGTTAGGATGCACTTCAAGCTCCTACCATGGAATTCACCCCTTGGGAACAAATAAAGTAAGAGAGTTTTGMATCCCCCCCTTCAGAGCTGAGTACCACACACAGATATCCCATCCTGCTTTAGAGTGAAGCTGTTGGATTAAATTCTTCCTCTTTAGGAGAAAACCTATTTTTAGAGAGGATTTAGCCAACAGAAGAGCACCCAGCCCACAAATCTCTCCAGGGTCCAGCCTGGTGGGAGCTACGAAGATGKGATGCTGGTCTGGCAAAGCATTTTAGGTTTGCCCAAAATAAAAGTTTTGGGGAGCAGAGGTGCTGAGGGCTCTGTGTGGAGCTGAGCTGCCCCCAGGGTGGGGTTTGGTTCTTCTCATCACCAGGGTTTGCTTGAGCCCAGCTCAGCAAAGTGGACTCCTGTGGCCTGATAATTTATGCCTTGTTATGCCTCAGCTCTGTAATTCACCAAAATAAAGAATAACATTCCTGTAACAGAGATTAATGGCTGTCAGGCTGCAAAGTAATTTTTCAATATGAAATGGAGCAAAACTTACATTTTTAGCACAATTTCCCAGTTCAGTGATGCACCTGGTAATAATTATGATTTACATTAACCATAACACCATCCTTCTTATATCAACTTGCCTTAGTGAAGAATGAAATAGGCTCTTGTTAAATGTTTCATGAAATAATTCAAATTACATATGCTAAAATTTCCCAGCTTCCACTAGCCAGGCTAAAAATCAACAAGAATAAAAATTATTTGCTGCTGTAAACCCCTGATTCTACGTTAAGAACTAGGCAAGTAGATTTCTAAGAGCTCTTGTAGTTAATTATAACAACAGCTGAGAAAACTTCAAGTCTAAAATMATGATGCAACTGCAAAACTCATTTTATGCAGATTTTCCATGTGCTGAGACTGAGTTCAGGCTCACTGTTTTTCCTGTAAGAATTTGCCGGTAACAAAACAAAAGAGGAACAAAACCTCTGCCATCCACAAAGTCAGCAAAGTCCATCCCTTCAAGACCACCTAATTAATTAACTCCCAGGCAGCAGGGCTGCAGAAAAGCAAAGGAGTTGGTAATTTGTTGCTTTGCTAATCTAGGGCCTGAGTGGGTCCCTCATTCTCCAAGGCAGGATGAAACACTTTCCTAGTGGAGTTTCTTSCCAATATACAATAAACTCCTACAACAAAACCAACAGACAATGTCTTTTCCCTGGAATTTGTGAGGAATGCAAAAAATTTACACGCTAAAGCACTACATGAGAAAAAAAGGCACTGGAACAGAGTGAATTCTTTGTCTTAGAAACACARATAAATGAAATACAGAGCAAATGGAACCCTAAAGAGCAGGTAAATTAATTTGAATAATGGGATTATGATTTATGATTTTCCTATTGCAAGAGCRAGCTTCAATTCCACAACCTTTAAATATTCACTGGTTGCACAGAGGCTGCTCYGCTCCATGGAGCACCAGGACCCCAGAGAGGATTCAGGGGAGACCTCAGGCACCATGAATGGTCCTGGGTTGTCCCCTGAGGTCCTGCACCTCTGCCAAGGGGAGCCCCTTGGCCAGTAGCTTCCAGAATCCAGAAACCCTCCCTCCCCATAGATCTGCTCCCTTCCACTTCACCAGTCCCTGGAGCTCCTGCTGGAGACAGAAATGCCCAGGCTGGAGTGCAGGATGCTCTGTTGGGCTGCAGGATGCTCTGTTGGACTGCAGGATGCTCCCCAGCACATCTCAGGAGGCTGCTGCTGCTGTTTGGGGAGCAGCAGTGGGTGCAGCTCACCCCAGAGGAGCAGCCCCAAACCCCAAACCCCAGACCTGCCCCAGCCAGCTGCTGCCAGCGTGGCTCTTGGTGACAGGGACAGCTGATTTTGCCTGGCACAGGGCTGCAGAGCTGCCCAGGCAGCAGCTCAGCCTCCCCAGCCCTAAGGGCTGCTGTATTCCTCTGGCTCTCTCAGCCCCTATCAGCTGAGCTGGGTAACAGGCTGGTGCTGCTGCCTCTGCCAGAGTAAAGTTCAGCACTGAATCATTAATTAGGATGACTGGATACTCTGGGATTTAAACTAGTGATTAATGAGCCTCTCCAGCTCTAGCTCCATGTGAACAACTATCTAGTTCATGTTATATTTAATTTATTTAAAAAAACCTCGCCAAGGCAGTAAATCTTGCTCAGAAGAATTAGTGGAGAAAGAAAGAACACACTACATTTATTACATTGCTTGCAAGATTACATTCACACTCTCTTGCACAAATTYGAATGTCTTCTTTAGAGAGATAATAAAATTTACGGTTTAAGGGTTYCTTTGAAAATCTGTTTAGATTGGAAATGGGGAAGGGGGTAAAGAGGGTAAAGGTGATAGGGTAAAAAAAATGGGTATGGCAAATAAAGCAAAATAATTCAGATGAAGCAAAAGTACAGCACCTTGTTCTTATTCATTTTGGTACAAAGCTCCCAAGCCCTTTGTGGTAAGACAGCATATTCTGCCAAACCAAGCAATCCACTGTTAATTACCTTGCACAGGAAATYTGAATTGTACTGGCTGCATCACACAGGTGCCCAGACATCCTGGGTTTCCTGGTGGTTTTTGCTTTTCTTAAGCAAAGGTTACAGTGTGGGGGTGCATGGCACATGCATTGGAAACACAATTTGAGCTAATCTGTTCAGAGCATTAATCCACTCCTAAGCTCCCTTCTCTCCTGGAGGATATAGAATCAAAAGCTGGGATCATGGCTGCTGGGGCAGTGCTTCCCTCACATCTGCAGGCAGACACCAGGAACTCAAAGGCCACCAGCCTTAACTAATTCCTCTAACTGTGCTCAGTGATCTCCTCACCAGGAGTCAGTCCAGGCTATCTGCAAATTTCCATATGTTTGAAGTTCCTCTYTCCTCTTTTATCTTTGTCTGAAAGCTGTCAGAACGCAGCCACAATTTCATAGGGTAATGAGAAAGAGATTAAGGAACGCACACATCTGTCACCTAAATACGTGCAATAGAACATAAAATAAATAAAATTAGGATCCCATAAAAGCAAACAGCAGCAGCTGAATTGCCAGCTCGGGCGCCTCCTACATCAGGTTAACTCCTGCACCCCCACTGCAGCAGCAGCTCCCAGGGKATTTTCATTATTTTCAGCCCTGTGTCCAGGGATGGAGGTGAGAAGGACAAGCTTGCTCTCCATCCAGCCCATTCCCCTTTGCAAATGGGGCATAACCCAAAGCCCTTGTGACAGCTCTGCCTCATCTTTCATGCAGCTGAATGAAAACACCCAAATTTCAAACCAGCAAAAAMCCAATTTCAAACCTGCAAACCTCAAAGCAGAGTCTTCCTGCAGCACATTAAAAATACACCATTATTAAGTGTAAAATGTTGTTCTTTGGGATTACTCCGGTATTATCTGTGGAAACACTATCAGCCCTCAGCTTTCCTTATCTGTACAAGACTGAAGAGATCAACCCAAACCTGTTCACAGGCAGGAGAGGTCCAGTTYTCCCAGTTTGAGCTGGGATGTCCACACAGCTCTCTGCACAGGAGGCAATGGAGACTGTGAAAATGGGCTCATTCTCTCTATATTTCAGCAATAATGTCCCAGCAAACCTCACATTTTCAGCCTTTACCCAGAAATGGTTAAGCTCCTAAATAGGACCCATTATCACCCAAATGAAGACACATACCAGTAAGCTAATTATGTTTCTTACCAAACTCGTGAATAATTAAATATTTTATTGCGATGTTACAATTTGTATTTATTATCCTCTGCTAAGGAGTGAAATTAAACATAACGAGGTCTGTTAGTGCCTCTCTTCAGAGACAAGCCTGCATTATAAGCACCTATATCATTGGCACCAATGGTGATTAATGGCTTTAATTTACTTGACTTGCATATGTTGGAATTTGTGAGGGGGAGAGAGAAGGAAACTCAGACTGTTAAAATCCTTTTAATTAGACTAATAATGCCAAGTTTGCATGTGTTAACTAGGGTGCACTATTAATTAGTTTTAGTAGGCTGTTTTGTGAAGGGTGGCACTGCAGCATTCAGGCCTGTCTTGTGATCCCAGGAGAGATGATAAGATGACAAACAGAGCATGACATTACACACAACTGCAAACAAACAGCCTTTAATCTTTCTGGGTGAAGAATTGGGGGTAATTGATGRGCAAAACACTTGCTGCACTCTGGCTGCCTCTTCCTCTCATTGCCTTTACTGGGTTTTATTCATCCAGCTACAGCACAGCCTCCACAGAGCAGCCCATCCTCAGCAGTGGTAAAGTTGTAGTTACAGATCTCAAGCCTCCCAAAACTGACAGCTGAGGGCTTGTTCACACACAGAGTGCTCAGTTCTGGGGTTTCACAGCTAAAATAGTTCTTCCAGTGCAGGAGGCAGCAGGTTGGACAGCCTGGTCCCACTGGCAAACAGCTTTTCCTGCAGGTACCTGAGTGCCCTGAGCATCACCACCAGAGCAGCCCTGGCCACCTCCTGTGCTGTCTCACCAGGGCCAAACACAGGAAGGAAGGGACAGATTCTGCCTCTGATCAGSTGGCAGGTGAGGAGAAAAGCACAGAGCCAGGCAGAGGCTGGGAAGGGAGGAGAGATGTCAGTGGTGAGGAGGGAGTGTGAAGCTCCATGGTATCAGTTTGGCTCCTGTTTGCACGGAGGTAAGAAACACACAGTGACTTAAAACAATCCCTGAGTGCCACACTGACCATGTCCCATTGCTGAAGACAATCAGTGGGCAGGTGAAATCACCTTGTGTTAATCCCTGAGTGCCACACTGACCATGTCCCATTGCTGAAGACAATCAGTGGGCAGGTGAAATCACCTTGTGTTAATCCCTGAGTGCCACACTGACCATGTCCCATTGCTGAGGACAAACAGTGGGCAGGTAAAATCACCTTGTGTGAGCAGCTGGCCCCATGATCTGTGTGCTGTTTTCAGCCTAAGCAAAGACAGATCAGGAAAGCAAAGCCTCAGAATTCAAGTCTAAACAAACAAACCCCATCATGTTCCTGCTCTCTAAAGCAGGAGCCAGGGCAGATCTATCTTGCAAAGTTCACAGGAAGGGTTTGAGGCAGAGRAGTGCTCTCCTGGAAAGGCTGTTRGATCTATTTGCTAATCTGCCTGTGCCAGGCAGCCCTCTGCATCTCAAAGAGAGGTTTTCCTGCATCCTCCACCCCTGTAATTCCATTTTCACTCAGATGGAAGCCAGCACTATCATCCTTCTGAGGCACTGCTCTGCATTGCCAGGTCAGGTGTTTCTAGGGAACATGTACACATTTTTCAAACATTTCCATTCACATTTTTTCCCTCCACTGTATCAAGCTTTCCTGATTCAAAGTGCACTAAAACAAAGGGAAAGGTCCCCATGACAGTGACTTTGGGGTCAGGTTCCAGGTAAAAGCAACGCTTTGAGGATGAGGCACCCAAACCCTGAGATCATTTACTGTCACCATCTGCCATGCCTTAGAGATGAGAAAGCCATCAGCAGTTTAGTCCACAAATAAGCAGAGGTTAAATTAAAGCTATAGACACACAGAACTGTAAAAAAATGCTGGGGAACAGTGATAGATGTTTAAAAGGGAAGGCAGAAGAGAGGAGAGACAGTGCCAGAACGTGTGCAAGTCCCTCTTTCTGTGTCTCAGCTGACATCAGAGCAGCCTGGGGCTGCAGTACCCGAATTTGTCTGAGATAGGGAGACAGTGCCCAGCACAGGTGAGGGTCACAGCTGAGCCAGAGSCTCACATCCAAYTGCCACTACCACAAAACCTCCAGCAACACCTTACTGCAGCCATTAAGACATTACCTGACAAGTGATGTGTCTGGCAATGCTCTGCCTTGTACTCAGACTCCCCCCCAAGTGATGAGTGGGGGAGTTAGTGGCAAATAAACCCATTTTTTCCCCATTTACCAGCTTCCAGGCTGTGAGCTGCCTTTTCAGTCAGACCTTGTCAGCCTAAATAGCAGCAGACTCTGGAGTGCTGCTCTGGGATTTGGAAGGAGACACTCCAGATCCTTCAAGGAAAATGGGTTATGGCCGTTCACTGCTAYAGCAGCACATCCCTGGTTTACACCTGGTGCTCTGCTCACAGCCACAGTTTAAAATCTGCCTGGTAATAAGGAATGAGCCTGCACATTTCTCCATAAATACAGATAAAAATGTGTTTTGTTTGGCACAGGTTCTGGCTGCAATGAGATTTTGGTYGTGACTCAATCACCCATGGCAGGCAGAGATTCCAAAATTGTGATAAAGATTTCTGGCACAAATCCCACCTTCAGGAGGGGAATCCAAAAGGTTTTCTCTGTAATGTTTTGAACACTCTGAGGCATTTTATCCCTAGCTGGGACARGGTGAACTCCCAATCATGCTTGGATGGTAAGAAATGTTTCAGTCTGTCTTTAACCTTTCTGATAGARTTTTGGACTCCAAACCAAGTAAATTGTGGGTGAGCAAGTATTAAAAACCACAATGCTATTTCACATTGCAGACATAAATTTAATCTTAAAAAAAAGTGAAAAAGTGTGCTTGTAAAGAATCTTCAAATTCTAGCAAAACAGACACACAGGATCCACAGCTCGAAAACTAAAAAATCAACCACACCAATTCTAGGCTASACTCTGATCTCCAGAATTTAGTTTCCCAACATAAATGAGAGAAATAYCAGGTCCTTCCACGTAGATGAGGAAATATGCTTATTTTTAATTCCTTCTGGCAACTAAAGAATACCTATCACAGCTGGAACAAACACACCCAGAAGAAGATACCAGAAGGAGGTTATGATAATAAGCTTATTTTCATTACAGTAGGATTATATTTTAAACCTTTCATTAGGCTCTTAAAATTTCAGAACATGCTTCTCAGTGCCTACATTTTTGAAAGACAAAAGAAAAACAAAAAGAAAAGGAAAAGTCTGACTCCTGTGGATGAACACAGTTTTGTTGCATAGAGAAGATCTTTTTGTAAAGTTACTTAATTACATTCAGGGGACATCTAAYTCTGATTATGACTAGAATCCTGCAYGTCTTCATTTACAAAGTCCTGTTGGAGTCTGTGTGTCCTAAGTACAGGCCCTTTGAAGCATTGCTAAGYGGGGTAATTTGATTCCACGAGTTTTCTTGTAAAAATTATTGTCTTTCTGGATGTCTAATTAAAATAAAGATGTAATAAAGAATTTATGGTTTTAATTAGAGCATAGATCTTAAAGCAATTATAATGTGATTAATAATTCCTTAACAGGCTTCCTTAGACAAGATGAAGAAAAGAAGATTTGGGCCCCATGAAAAATCAATATGCATTACTCAATTACATTAACGAAGCTACACAAARCAGTCTAGGCCCCAATTAAATTGCTCCTCATGTTAAACTGCCAATGGAGTCTGTGCTTACCAATGAGTCCATCTATTTGTTTAGTCATTGTGGGGTTTTTGAGCCATGGGGGTTTGTGGGTCTTTTACTGGAGAGATGCAGAACACAGATGTGCTTGTGGCCTTATCCTGCCTGGGTTAAGGTTCAGAGGGCAGGGTGAGCAAGGTTTGCTCCAGGATCAAAACCCTACAGCTGCAGGTCCTCAATACACRCCTTGGAAAGCATCTCCAGGAGCCATAGGCAGAAGGTCTGCACAAGGGCTCCCTTGCTATGTACTAAAATTAAAAATAAATAACTGAGCGAGGACACAATACAAATCCACAACGAATGGTGAATCAAAGCTAGGCAGGAAAGATTATTCCCTATTTCTCATAAAAGCAGGAGCTCTAGATAGCCTGATGAATGTAGCAGGGAGCAGGTATGAAAGTAACCAAAGGAAATACAACCCCAAGAAACATGCCCAGAAAAGGTTCTGACAAAAATATCTTTTAAAGATCGAGGACATAAACGGATTCAAAAGGGGAGGAGGGAACTCAGTGACAGGCAGGTTTTCTCCTAAAGGTCCAGATGCCAGTTTGGTGAAGCCCTAACACAGGGATGGCCCCAAGACAGGAGAGAGCACCCAGACCTGCCCACCCCCGTGTTCTTCACCATTTGCACCTGGTTGCTGCCAGGGACAGGACACTTTTCACACAGTACAGCTCTTCTCTTCTTCCTTGGCTGTTTTTTAGGTGATGGTTTGGTAAATCACAGTGATGAGAGGGGCTTGGGGAGAWGAGGATTTAATGCACAGCTTGGGTGTCATCACTGAAATTTCTACCAGAAATATTATTTTACCTTTCATTAATAACCTGGCTGAACTGGTAGAGCAGAGAATTGGATAAGTTCATGCTTAACAGATCAAATGAACTTTAAAAAAACTAACATAGTTATACACTCAGTCATGCAAAGACAGCTCTGACCAAGCTGCCCAGCAAATGAAGCCACACTAATTTAAAYGTACTGCAGAAGGAAAATGATCTCACACCAAACTTCTAATTTGTCATTCTGTAATATGGATTGGGGCTTGGAAACCCACTAATTGGCCATTAAGAACACCTTGTTATAGAGGTGGACTTCTTGGTGTGTGAAGAGCAAAACTCCCAAACTTCTGAAAGAAAGGAACCACCATTCTCTCCAAATGAAAGCAGAGGACAGTGATGTTTCATTGTGTTCAGTCTCAGCTACCACAGAACTCAGATTTATTTTGGCCCTGTCAGCCTGGGTGCCTCCCTGAGCCTCCACTGCTGTCTGTGAGTGATGCTGCCCRCACACAAAAGTAAAGATGTTGTTAGAGCTATCTCCAGATCCCATTTCCTGGGCACCTCCTGTGCTCCTTTAAAGTTCTTAAAGCTCCCTTTAAAAATGCATCATCCTTCAGCCAAATGACTGCATGAATTCATGGTGACTGCAAAGAGTTGGTCATATTCAGAAAGAAAGTATTAAATTATTGTGATGGGGGAAAAAATTTACTATTTTATTCCAAGTTATTGCTGTGATTTCAGTTACTTGAAAATCTGATTCTAAAAATCCTTTAAAATCCTTTGAAATGAGCGCGAGGCATTCCCAAGATTTTCCTTTCATGGTTTTGTCTCTCCTGCCCATGATATTTGGCTTTTCCCAACGCTCTGTGTGACTGAGGGATTCACCAGCCACAGGACAGGGAGGCACAGCACATTTCCATTGCAAGGACAGCTCCTGGCAAGGTCCTGTGCTCACTGCCCTGTCCCCAGGTTCTGTCTTTGCTTAACCATTATTTCTTTTCATATCTCTATTTCCATCAGGAAACCATTTGCCTTGGCATGCTTTTTCATCTTCTCATTTACATGTCTCCTGCAAGACAAACTCCAGCATTGATTTTACCACAAGATAATGTTAATAGGATCAATAAACCACAATGACTACATCAAAGTGTCTGTTCTTCACCCTCCAGGAGTGCAGAAGGTGCTTTAGTCTTAMAGTACATCCAACAGAGCATCTCTCACATCTCTCTTCTTGTCTACTCTTATGCATGAGAGACTGTCTGTCTGCCAGGTRGAAAATAAATTACTAGCTTGTTGAAATAATTTAAATTTTAATACTGCTTCAGCACATATTAAATATTACTGATGCAATTAAAAAATAGACAATCAGCTCAATGCATCTAAAAATGGGTGTGGTGTGCCCTGASAGGAATAAATGAGGTCTGGTGGGAAGACTATTGTAAGCACAGATTTCTCCTTCATCTAAATTATTCTCAGCTGGTAAAAAAAAAATCAAATGTCCTATTTCATTCAGCCACCATTTAATGATTTTTCTGGGGGGAGATTGGTTCCCTACAAGCCCAGATCCTCTAGGATGCACAGAAGGGTAATTTTCAACAGAGTAAAGGAAATTATGTCCTCCTYAGTTTCTTGATTGCTCCATGTGTTGTTTAAGTGGCTTCTTTCCCAAAGGCCACAAAACAGGAATGGTCCTGGTTAAAGGAATGGACTAGAGGATTTTCACCAGGAAGGTTGCTCGGGCTCCTTCAAGCACTGTGCACTCCCAGGAAGAACTCACATGGTCCCGAACTGGCCATTTTTTCATTATTCTTTTTGTTTGCAACCAATATCTGACACTTGAACTCAAGGCATTTTGCAGACAGCCATAAAAGACCTGAAAGCCAACCCAATTATTTTTCTCTAGGTCGTATGAAGTGTTTCAGTGAAATGCTAATGATTTAATTCAACTTTCACATGTAACTGGCAGGTCCTGTGGCCAGAGCAGAGTCTGGAGGCATTGCAGGGYCTTGTCCAGGTGAGAGCTGGCCTGGGTGACACCCAAGGACATCTCTGTGCTGGGGTGAATGGAAACCAGGTTTCTACCTCAAAAATAATCCATTTTCCAGTGTCTGATAAGGGTAAGCAGGTGTAACTCTGAAGAGGTTTAAAGGTTTAGACAGAGGATGTGAAGGCAGCAACTCAAACCTTCCAGGAGAGCCTGTGAAACAGGGCAGGGCTCAGCACCTTTCCTGGGGAATGTCTGTGAAAAATCCATGTGAAATCCAGCCAGCCTGGGTAAATCAAGCCCAGCAGCCTGCTTTGTGAGACTTTGCTGGAGATAACAGCTGAGATTTATAAAGCACTTCTGTAATTCAGCAACACAGTGCTACCAAAAATTCTTCCCTAAGGGTTCTTGTAAATCTAAAACCTCTAAAAACCAGATTTTCTGACACTTTTCCTATTGATTTAAATAGACTGTGTTATCCCCAGAGCACTTTAAAAGGCTTATCAATTTTTCTTCAGTTTTTTATTTGTACATGCCATAGAAAGCCAAGGCTTTAACATTATACATAATGAAGCAGATTTACTCTGACAGATTAAGTTTGCTTAAATTTAAAACAAAGTTCAGGACTTTAAAAACCTAGATGAGATGTCATCATATGATAGGATGCCAGTTTAGCTCCATAAATATGTAGTTTCTCTCTCTCTATTAAAAATATTTCTGGAAACTCAAAAAAAAAAGTATCTGTGCTTCTATTTAAATATTAGGAGCCCCATTATAAAAATTCTACCCTAAAAATAAGTTGACAGTGAGAAAAACAGCACAATATGCTCAGTTACACCAGTGCACATCAGTATTTTGGAGAGGGACTGATTTTTTTAAGGTCCTTTGGAGCAAACTCCTGCTCCATGCAAGAGCCAACGTGCTTAGCTCAGGTCAGCTGTGTTTGTCTTCCCGAATCTTGAAATCATGAAATAACTTCTGATTTATTCCAAATTTACCTTGGTGTAGAGCTTGTCTACACAGCAAAACTGGGGAAATGTATCCACATTAAAAGTAGACACCAGCRTAAAATGAATTTGTTGAATCATATTTACTTTTTTGTAGGGATCATTATTCATGACTAAAAGAGCAATAATTTGATTTTTGTTCTCAAAGTGAATTAAGGTAAGCTCAATTAAATCCAGTCTAATTCTGTATAAGACTGTCTTTTCAGAGATTTAACGCTATTCAGTGAGCTGGTTTTAAAAGATACTTTGGAATGGTTTTGCTGAGGGCCTCCAAGTTAGACCAGGGACACTACATATACTGAAAAATTTACTTAAACCCTTCTGTGATAATAATAATAATTTTTTGGTCTTATGGATATATTTTTTCTCTTTTTCTTACCATATAACCCTAAAATAGCTGGTTTTAAATTAAAATTTTATCTGAAGGAAAAAACTCAATTAAACACTCAGAAGAATACTGCAGGCCTGCTCCCAGTAATGTCCAAGGGAGATGGGAGGAGCAGCCCCACGCTGTTCCATGGGATTAGCCAGGTAACTGGGGACTGGGACTTAATTTCATTATGCAATTACAATTTCCCTTGATTTCCTGTGATGATTTAGCTGTAGGTTGGCTTTCTAATGTCTCTCATAATGACTTAACTAGCTCTGGGAGCACGAGCAGGATGAAATCAGGACGGACAGGACGTATTCAGCTAAAGGTCAAACTGTGGCCTCAGCAAAGCCATCATTGCTGAGGTTCCCACCTGGGTGCAAAGTCCCCACCAGGGGCTCTGGCCACAGTCTGGCTCATGGAGCCTCAAACAGAATCTGGTCAAAGTGCAGCTGGAGAAATGACTTTAACCTTTCAGTAAGTGTCCAGTGCTAAGCAGATATGAACAGCATCCAAGGCAAAATGTCAAAGCAGAGCAACTGTGAGCAGTGGGGGAGTCATGGGGGGACATCAGGGCCAAGTCACACTCACAGTGACAAACACTGCCATTTCTTTGTCTCCYCCTTCTATAAGAAAACAGACTTTTTAACAATATGGGCAGCAGATTCCTCTCAAAAAAAGTCAGGGCTTGCCAACATACTGCCACTCTTAAATAATTGCAGTAATTGCTTCCCCAAATTCTTATTTGTATTTTTACTACAACCGCCGTTGAGAAAATCAGACTTTTCAAATCCACTTTTAAAAAAGTCCTCTGGATTCTATTCACAGCCTCATTATCCAAACGGTTTGGTTCACACAGAAGCTGTAATCCCTGTGTGAGGCTGTGAGTGCTCAGCAGTGGCAGTGAGGGYGAGCAGAGGGCAGGGCTGGCGCAGGGAGAGCCCCCAGAGCAGCTCCCTGGTGTCCCAGCAGAGCATCCTGCCTGAGTGCCAGGAGSATGTGCTCCAGCTCTGTGGGGAAAAGGCTGATCAAAGCTCTGATTAAAGGGGGATCTCACGGGGTCAAACTGRGCTCCTTTGTTCTGCTGGCTGGTCTGAAAAACATTCGCACTCAATAAAGCTCRCTCTGCTCTTAAGGACATGCTGGCAATTAAACCCTTGCTTGGCCAGCTGGACCAGCTCAGATTTACTTTGGAAATGCAGAGGAAAAAGCTACATCTCGAGTCTCAAAACCTGAATTCTYTCAGTGTCATTCACTTCTTTTCAAGGTGTTGAAATTTCATTTTAAATCATATTTCCATAAAGGCTGGTTATGCAGTTAAGCCAATAAAAGAATACATTTCCTCAGCCACTCAGCACACTCTTATAAACATTTAGACAATTTCTTTATGCCCTTCAGTCAAAACTGCAATAACAACGGCTAATCACACCAGAAATGCAGCAGTCCCCATCACACTTGAGGGTGCAGCACTCACAAAAAACTTGACTTCAACAAAGTTTGGCTAGAAGCAAAAATAGTTTTTATGACTATACAAACTCTAAAGACAAAACCAAGCCTGTTAAATGTGCACACAGGCAGGGAGTAAGCTGTGATATTCATAAGTAATGCCAGTTTTTAAGTGCAGTCCTCATCATTTAACCACTGCATCTCCCTGAGGGTAAAAGGAAAGGCAAAATCCAGTCCAGCAAAATCACAGCAGAAGTGAATCCTGTTTTCCAAAACCTTTGTTTCTCAAACCAGAACCTTAAAATTGCTGAGCTGTAGCAACATCCTTTGAAACAACCCACCYAAGCCTGGTCAATCTTATTTCTCTGCCCTGCTCCACCTAACCTGCTGCAAGCAGTCAGAAGTTGGATACAGGAGGCAGAAACTCAGACACAAACCCCCTTTCTTTACCAGGATTCCCAAAGACAAATCTTTCTCACAGGGCTGACAAGCCCTGCTTACTCTTGAACACAGTACAAAGTCCCTACAGACACACATGCAAACATTTTGCATATTTTCTAGGTATTAACAATGCATTTTGCAAGATGTAACCAAGCAATTGTTTTTGCACTGAAACATCTCAAATTTCTCTTTTCCTTCTTGCTTTTTTCGTCAGATTTACACAAACCCCATCTTAGACATAGCATAAAATGTGGAAAAGGTCCATTACCCACTGCAATACAAACCATTAAAGAAAACGCATTTTTCCTCCACTCTGTGGTTTTACACAAAAAAA
>JACDOX010000045.1:2551515-2794985 GCA_014549065.1 Cardinalis cardinalis | reverse complement strand
TGATGCTCCTTCAAAAAGTCTTCATAACAATTTAACCTACTAATACCAGTTCCTCAAAAGCAGTGACAAAAGAATAGAATTATTCTGAACATTTCCCTATTCCCAGACATATGCAAAGCTGTTTGCAGGAAGTTTCACATCTCCAACCTGCATTCTCAAGGCCCCACAAAGCTGCTCCTCCAAGGAAGCCAGTGCCCCAGAGTTATTGGCTGCTCACCACTGAAAGCCACATGGATCCCAAAGAACTTCAACCACAGCCCTACTGAACCCAATAAAAAATAGAAATAAAATCAATAAAAATAAAATCTGACCTTTTACACCAGAGTTTGCCTCTCGCTCCGCTGTGCAGGAAGAAGCTGGGCCAGAAGACACAAACATGGACAAGCCCCAGGTCACAGAAGCACCTGAAAGCAAAAGGAGAGTCCCCACACCCTTTTTAGCCTTTACAGGGTACAGGTTGGGCAGGAGCAGGGGGATTGGGCCACACGGGATTGGTCAGACCCCAGATCACTCCCTAACTCAGAATCTCTGGGCTGGGAGAGACCTTCAAGGTCATCGAGTCCCACCCAGCCCCAAGAGCTCAACTCAACCCCGTACTCAGTGCCACATCCAGGCTTTGTTAAACACACCCAGGGATGGGCCCTCCACCACCTCCCTGGGCAGAACATTCCAGAACTTTATCACTCTTTCCATGGAAAACTTTTTCCTAATACCCAACCTATATTTCCCTTGGCACAGCTTGGGGCTGTGTGCTCTGGTTGTGTCAGTGCTGCCTGCAGAAAGAGCCCAGCCCCAGCTGAGCACAGCCACCTYTCAGGGAGCTGTAGAGAGTGATGAGGGCACCTCTGTGCCTCCTTTTCTCCAGGCCAAACACCCACACCTGATGAGCAGGGGTTGCCCACATGTTGCCACTGTGGGATCAGTGCACATGGCCTTGCTTCTACCCCTGAAAATCAGCAGCAATGCTCCCACTGCCTGTGGCTGCCCGGGATGGGGACAGCTGGGATGAACACTGCCCTGGTTAGCAGGTGCTGCTGCTGCTCTCTGCACAGAGGGGGGGATGAAGGAGCACATGAGAGCCAGGGAGAAGCCAGATGTAGGGTTAACACCACCGAGTCCCAGTGACYGGAGCTCCTGGAGCTGTAATAAGATTTATAACATCTTGCTTTGTGTGCTGCTGCTSCCTGTGCAGCCCCTTATCTCAGGCTGAGGAGCTCTGAGTGGAATAAAGCCCCATCCAATGCAAGTTTGGTGGTGAATCCACAGTGAAATCATGACCTAGTGTCTAGACAAAGCAGCCCTCTTCCAGCCTGGCCTCACAGGTGACAAAGTCAAATTGAATTAAATAAATAAAAGTTATATTTTCTCTCTGCTTGAGGAGTGCTGTATATCTGTGATTTATGGAGTGTAAGTAGGCAGTCCACCCATCTTCCCACCAGATTAACATCATGAGAGGATCAGAAATGAAAMGCCATATCCTGCACCCAAGTAAGCCGTTCTGAAGAGGAAACAATTCATTAGTGCCAGGTAATATTGTCACAGGCTGATTAGGTGACACAGTGCATTTCCCCAACCAGCTCAGAGCTGCAATGAAGACACAGCGAGGTTCCCTTTCACTGAAAGCAAATATTAAAACAACATTCATTATCTTTTCATGGAAGGGAAAGAAAACAGTGACCTTGGCAGAATTTGTCTCTCCTTCTCAGTCTTTCAGAATAAAACTCAGCCAAGGCAGCGCTTCTCCCCCAAGCCCATCAGRAGACAAAGCACACAGCCCTTTTAACCACTGAAGATGTTTTGAGATGGACTTTTCCTACAGGGATTTCAGGAGCCCCACTGCAGATGCAGAAGCCAGCAGAGTGAAGCAKGGGCCACTGAGTCCAGGAGGGAAGGAGAGCAGTGTGCTCCAGGGAGCTGCTTTAAACCATTATTGGAGATCTGTAGCTGAGCTCTCCAGCGGCCTGCTTCCAGCTAAAAGGCTTCCACTTGAGTGCTTCAGATCATGTCAGTTTGTTTAAGATGCATAATTCATGAAGGGTACAT
The DNA here is from genome assembly GCA_014549065.1 of Cardinalis cardinalis. Taxonomy (NCBI): domain Eukaryota; kingdom Metazoa; phylum Chordata; class Aves; order Passeriformes; family Cardinalidae; genus Cardinalis; species Cardinalis cardinalis. The sequence continues at coordinate 2,792,942 of JACDOX010000045.1, read as the reverse complement.
AACACCATCCTTGAATAACTTTTCACTCAGCACCTGCTTGACAGGGAGAGAGCTGACAGAGCAGTGTGACTCCAGAAATCCAACATTAGCACGCTATGTGTCCCACARAGGGACAGGGATCACCACACTCTCTTAACCCTTCTGTGGGATGAGTGCCTGAGGAAGCCAATTGCACTGTCTCATGCCATGATTGGGACTACTTCAGTTTGTTGCCATTATCATATACATGAAATGAAATAAAAACAAAAGAAAACGGAAGTAAATGAAATAAAAGAACAACAAACGGTGTGAAGAGTTATAACTATTTGCATTATAGTCCTTGAAGAGAMTATCTAAAGAAAAGTGTCTGTTTTTATAGGCTTTAAAAACAAATCTATTGCACACCAAGGCCCTGAGTACAACCCTCCCCACTCATGCTGAGCAGTACCTTGTAACTCAAATAGTCCCACTGAAATCAATTTGGGATTACAGAATGCAAGGCAGGAAAGAACCACCTGGTCTTCTGGTAGCAAAATAAGACGTGTAAGGAACAGATCTTCAGCTAAAATTAATGTGATTTGCCTCRTTGTGCCTAATGGAGCTGTGCCCATGCCCACCAGCCTGGAGCCCACTGTGACAGTGTGCTGCTTGTAGAGCACTTGGTTTTAATTACCAATGGTAAATACTATGTCCTTAAACTTTATAGACCTTATATATTTGCCCTACTTTATTTTGTAGATAAAAACCCAACTGTGGCCTGATAGGCAATTTGGGAATGATTTATGGACTGTCTGCTGTTAGTAACAGTTTGGAAGTTGCTGTGTGACAGAAGGGAGGCATTTTTTTTCTAATTTATTTTGGGAGATAATGGTTGGAATAGAACTGTCATATATTGCTTTCCCTTACAAAATTGAGAATTTTCTTTTTAGCAAGGCTTTAGAAAAAAGGAAAAAAAATAGGGCAGGACAAGATATGARGAGAAAAATGGACACAATAAAAAGAATGTGGGGTCTAGTGCATGGTAGAGGAAGAGCACAACTTTCATGATTTATGCTGTGGGCCAGCAGTCCCAGCAGTGAGCCTTGTCCCTCTTGTCCCAATCCCAGGATATTCTCTCTAGAACTCCATTTATTTTGGTTGCTTTATCACTGGTAAAGGATTTATGCCTCCTGCTCTCAGGCTTGATGTGAGATTTGGATTAAGCACAGACATCTCTCCAATCCATGTAAARGAAACAGCAAACAATGCACACACAACCAGGAGGGGTTAATTTTCAGACCCAGAGTATTTGGAGATGGTCACTCCCTGGTACACAAAGCCTCCAAAAGAGACATTTCACACAAAGCAATATTTTGCCTCCTGTGTACTGCAGAGCAGTGAAGTGAAACAGGAATTCCACCCAGGGCATTCTGAGCATGCACATTTTAAAAGGAGTAGGTTTTTCCATCCAGGAGTTCAGAGAGCTKTTGTAATTGGTGGCTTCCATGACCTCACTGTGATTTCTGCCCTATACCAGAGTGCTGAGCCTACCTGAAAAGTGATTTGTAAGTCAGTGAGGAATGCTGAAATCCACAGACCTGGAGTATTGACGTGCACTTTATCCATCCTGCTGTTACTCTGAAAGCCAGCATGCTTCCCTGCTTTTACAAGGGTCATTTGAGACTTTTATCTGAGTCAAATCCTGCTCTTGCTTCCTGCAGGGCATAGGAGAGAAATGACACCAAACATTGTTCTCTTACCAAGGGAGAGAGATTATCCCTGTGGCATGGGTGCTTGGTGGGGACAGCCAAAACAAAAAACAGTAGGAAAGAGTGTTCCATTCCTCCTGCTGAGGTTGCCTGAATGAGAGCTGTTGTTTGGGAAGGAAGAAGTTCAGTGGGCCTTTCAGTGTAATTATTTTGTGTTTTTCCCTGTGTAAATCTGGGCTGGTGGGGCAGTAGGGGCCCCCAGGATGCTCTGGCCCAGGATTCCTTCCTCAGTGTCCTGTCCTGGAAGGGGCACAGCTGTTGCTGGCAGGTGTTGTGGGGTTCCACCAGTCTTTGGCAATGGAAACACCCCCATGAGGAATGGATAGCTGGGAAAACAGCATAAGTGAACTTGGGGATTAGGGACTGCTTTTGGGCACCATTAGAGTCCCCCAAGAGGGAGACTGGCAGCAGAGCTGAAAGCCAGGCTGTGTCTGTGCCATCTGGAGGGCAAGTTGGAGAGGAGGGTGGGAGCCCAGCACTGCACTTTGGCCTCCAGGTTATCCCTGTTACTGCTGGGCCAGGTGGGAAAAGGCAAAGTGACTGCTGGAAGTATTGAAGCAGCTTATGGACTTCTCCCATTGAAAAGCTTTTGTTCTGAACTGTTCCTACATGTCTCCTCTGACCTGGACCAGGGGCAGGTATTGAAGGGTTTTTTAAACCCTTTTAGCTCTGCCAGATTTCTGGGGTTTCAGATCCCCATTTAATCCAGCAGCAGCTCTGCAAAGGGCCCACATTGAATTATTTGCTTTGATCCATTATTGCCTGTTTCAGCCCCTGTCCTTTCCTGCCTCTCACTAGTCATCTGATTTAATTGCCTGATGAGGAGACTCTGCTCATATCAAAAGGCTGCCTCTGTGCAGGACCAAACCTTCCCCCAAGGCACTGCTGAAATATAAATTGAAATAGTCTTCAGAAGTTTACAGAGTATTATGAGATCAGTCCAGATCTCACCATTACTTATTAATTGTTCAATTCAAGAAATAACTATTTGATAGAAAATGGGGTGGAGACCTGGGAAAGAATGACTTTAATGAGATCTCAGTGGTTGATATTTGGAAATATATTATTAAATTTCTGCAGTGCARCACTGAGATCTCCCAGTGCCTTCAGGAATAGTAATAACACTGTCTGCTTTCATGTCTCTTGCAGGGTAGACACTTTAGAGGTCAGCTAAAAGCAAAGGAGGCTTCAGAAATGGCTTACCAGGGTTATGCTCTGCTTTGCCAAGGGGTGGAAGAGCCTGGTTTGCCTCTGGAAGCTCTTTACCTCTAGCAATGCTTTTCTTCTTTCCTTCTCTTCCAGCTCTTCTACCTCATTTAGTTCCTTCAGCTCCACAGTGACATGTGAATCACCCCCTTCTTAAAACTAAAATTAAGAGTACATTGTCTTCCTATAAATAAACAACAAAGACRGGAGGCAGGAGAACTGCATCTCAGCCCTTTCAGCCCTTGAGAGATGTAACACGCTCACAGCAAATGGAACAGGGGGTGCAGGGCCATCCCACACTGCATTCCAGCAGGAGGATGTGTGGGGAAGAGTGCACAGAACAAAGCAGCTTCAGGTACCAAATCTCATCCTGGCACACACACATGAAAAGGATGCCAAAGAAGAGAAGCAGTGGGGTCTAACTGTCCCAAGAGTTTGAGATACCTGGGGTTTAGGTCTGTTTGACACTCTGCTGGATGACCTTGGACAAGCAAACTTTTTTGTTCCACACTTGCCTTTCTCACAGTTTGTTTTTCCTYATCCATTTAAATTGGAAGCTCTTAGGACGGGGTTTGGCTCCTAATGTGTGTTCAAACAGAAGCTGAGATGGAGAGACTTTTGTCTCTGTTGTGAGGCTCAAGGTGCTACAGTAATACAAACAATAATAAAAAAGAATGAGTGATGCAGTATAATTGCATGAATAATACCTTACATTTTAAGACTGTTCTTCCTGCCAGATCATCTTTGTGCTACTAAGTTCTGTTTACTCAGGGAATATTCAATAAATAATAAATAAAACCTCAGGCTGAGACTCTCCCAAGCACAGCAAGTAATTTGGGTGCATTGTCCATTAAAATTAATGCAAAGAGTGTGTGTCTAAATCCCTTGGCACTCCCAGAAAATTCTGAGCGTGAATATTTAATTTCTGAGCCAGGCAATTGGCAGGGTGGTCTCTGCATCCAGCAGACAGGGGGCAGAAATGAAGAGGAGATTGGGTGTTGGATGGAGAGCTCTTACTCACCTGAGCAGCTTKGCTGGTCCCTGGCTGCTTTTGCTCCCCCTCAGCCCTGTGGGAAGTCACTGGGAATCCACCACTGTCACAGACATATTTGATGAAAAATCCTTTCACTAGGATTTTTTTCTCCTGAGAAGCTGGGAAGTTTCAGCTTCTCCATGTTTTGCTACTTTAGAATGTGATCTGGAGMATTGTTTACCCAGCACGTGAATTGTTTTTACTYGATGACCAATGACAGCCACCTGTGTCGAGGCTGTGAGCAGTCACAAGATTTTATTATCATTCCTTTCCTTTCTCTGCTAGCCTTCTGATGTCTYTTTTCTTCTATTCTTTTAGTATAGTTTTAATATATCATTTTCTTTTAATAAATATATATAATAAAATAATAAACCAGCCTTCTGAAACATGGAGTCAAGATTCTCATCTCTTCCCTCATCCTGGAACCCCTGCAAACACCASCACACMCCCCTCTGTCCCTACAGGGCTGGGACAGYTTTGCCTCCTCTGGATTAACAGATGAAGCAAAGAAAAGAAGATTAAAAAGGAGAAACAGCACCTTCCTTGCATGCACTGTGCCCTCTATCTCTTCCATCCCCACTGCTCCAGCCTGAGCTTGTGCTCCTGAGATTGGCAGTGATGCCCTTGCTTTTGGCCAGGGGCAGTGGGTACTCACAGTGGAAAGGGCAAACAGGGAGTTTAAAGCAAGTCTGAGCCACCAACTCTTCATTTCTCATCTCCAAATCTCCTAAACCCACTGCAAGGGGAGAGGACCAGCAGCAGATTTCTTGTAAGTGCCACATCACTACACACAACGGGAGGGATGTGCTCGGAAAGGTGCTCAGTGCAGCTTTGGGAGATCACTCTGTGTGTGTCAGCATGACAGACACCAGCCTCCAGCCAGCTCTGAACACATCAAAACCACACTTCCCTGTGCCAGCCATCCCACTCTGCTGGGGCACTGCCTCCCCAAGGGCAGCAGGGAACGCTGCCCCTCTGGGAGAGCTCCACAAACAGCTCCTTGCTCCAGCTCTGCTTGTCACTATTGTTCCTTCCCAACAATTTTGCCACCCTWGATAAAAACCTGAGCCAGAGGTAAAACTGAAATGAGCTCTCTCTGACGTGGGCATACATATTTAAGCATTTCTGTCGCTCTGTGTTAGAGTTGGAGGCACTTTAATGTTGCTGCTGAGCTCCTTGCTTCTTGCACAGCATCAGGCAGGAATGTTGGGCTATAAGGTTTCAGGAGCTAAACAAATCTCCCCTTTTYTACCCTTTAATGGTGGCCATTAAACTTATATTATCAGAATCACTGCAAAACAGAGCAAGTTCTATAATTCTGTAAGGAAATGAGGCTGACAGCATCAGAGCAAAATACACATTAACAGAGCCCTGCTCATGACACAGCTCCTAAACACACAGCTCAGTGAATATTCATGATCCATTTTTGAGGGACACTAAGCTTAAATTTTGATATTGTAGCTGAATCAACAGTTCTTGGGCTTTCTGGGATTGGAGTAGCAAGGGAAAATAGCAATTCTCAGTGCTGTTCAGGGCACCTTGCTCTCAGTAAACAAGTTTCTCTACAGAGGGGAAATGCAGGTAGAGCTGTATTTGAAGAAGTCAATTTTGAATATTATGATGCTGAATTCATCATTAGAGGACAGAACAGATGGTGAAGGCTCAAAATACAGTCTCATCCCTATGCAAAGGGATTTCTACAAATGCATATTAACTTTTATTGGAAGTTTCCATACACAAGTAAATCCCTCTGTCCTGGACTGAGCACATCCTTTAATGCACAGCATTTATGTGCATCACAATAAGTACTAAAAATAGCTGATATTCATTGCAGTTAGAAACTATTTGGTCTACTTTGAGCATAAAGCAGGAATTCTATATGTTCTGTTTTTTATTTAAACAACACCTTCCATGTCAGGAACACCTTCCCTGACACAAATAGGAAAGTCCAGTTCTGTGTATGTCAGTGAGCCCCAAATAAAATTTTAATGYTCAGGATGCACTTTGAAGAGACTGGTCTGCTTAAATATAATACACAACTGTGCTAATATCTTAGGGATCTGCATACCTATATTTTCTCTAGTAGAATTTTTTTTAAGTCTGCAAAATTAACATCACTGCAGTTCCAGGTGAAAAAGGTCTGAGACACATTTCAAAGCCAGTTGTGTGACTGCTCAAGCAACAATTCTCTGTTTCAAGAGAAGTCTGTCCTGCAGGACAAACTAACAAATCAAAACTCCAGAGGTARAATATTTCAACACCTGTTCTGAGCAGAATGTTTCAGAGTCTTCTAGCAACTAGGAGGTGGTTTTTTGGAGTGTCCCTGGAACTACTCCAATAAAATTATATATTTTCCTCATCTCTTCATTTTATTTTTTGTTGTTGTTTTTCCAAACAGCATTTAGTTATCATTCACTGTACTACAGAATTTTGCTACRTTGAAATGAATTAAACTATCCTGGAGAATTCCCCCAAAATTTGGTATTAAATCTATACCCAAACTGAACTCAGAAAATCCAAATCATAGAAATTATCTAGAATGCTTTTACTTGACTTTTCTTGGATGCAGAACTGGTAAATACATTTTACACACAAACTTTGTATTAGTTCATTGGTGCTGCTTATCCATTAGCACATCCCTGGACAGAGCTCAGCAAATTCACCTGCCAGGTGTGCCAAGCCCTCTGAGGCTTTTCATCACCACTGTTTTGCTTGGAGCTCCCTTTCCATCCCACCTGACTACTGAATCTCAGGAACCCAAAAGGGGCAGAAATTGTAGGAACAATGATTCTCTCTCCATTATTCTCTTCAGAAGACAAAGACCCGGCCTTGTCTTCTTGTCTTTCAGGAAAGAATTTGCCTCAAAGTGAATTCATAATACTGAAAGAGGAAAGGGCTTTTTGTTTTTTTGTAATGGGAAAATCCTGCAAGCAGTTCAGCTCCTTCCAGCAGCCCTACAATTCCATCATTGCAGGGGGGCGAAGGAAGTGCAGCCCCACCACTCCCAACACACAGAAAAAGCTCAATCCCTCCAGAAAGCCATTAATTACAAAACAATTAAGTGTATTAAAATGCCATTATATTTGCCCCAAAGAAAACTGTGAGGCACCAATATCATATAGTGACAACCCACAGTTTTCCTATCAATAAATRGAAATCAATCCTGTTGATTTCCATGTAGTTTCACAAATTTAAAAAAAATCTTTGAGTTTTCTGATGAATCAAGGTTGTTACAGTTATTCCCTTGTCTTTCTTCTCCTCTGCTGTYGGAGAGGGACAGATGGACCCCTGGCTGAATGATCACACCTTCAAAGAAAGCAGACATTTCACTTTGGCAGAAAGTTATTTTTGTCCTTTGCTACAGAAAGACTGAGCTAAATTCTACATTAAACTATTTCATTTAATAAGGCCACAAACTCAGTACCAGTGGCTGCTGCCTTGTGAGTGTGTGTATGTGTATAAAATGAAGTGCAAACCTCTGTCTCAGCCTAGAAGAGGAAAGGGGTGCAAAGGGAGGGTCATAGCAAAGCAGTGCAGAACGTGGGGAAGTCAGCCAAAGTGCCCTTTCTCAGAAATGGCAGTCTTCCCAGCCCTAAAGCCTTTTGTGAAAAATAAAATATTCTATTACATTATTTTCCAATTTCAGCTGCCTCCCTTGCTGGGCTCCAGGGTGGTGTATTTCCAAAAGTTCAGGAATATTTTGCTGCTCACCATCTGCCTCAATAGCTGCACATATTGGACATCAACACCAGGACCCAACATCTGTGGCCCAAGGGCACCAAGCAGCCACCAGGGTTGTACCAGTGGGGATTTCCATGCTCCAAATGCCTGCAATATCTCATTGATCACAGCATTATGGGCACACCAAAGTAAACTTCCCTTCCTCACTCCCCTTCCTTCTCAGCTAACATCAGCACAAAWCTGACTTGCCAAATGAGGATGGGCTTGGGTTTAAGGGAAAGTGTTTCACTGTACCCTGAATTTGTGGAAATGTGCAGAGGGGATTTCTTGGCAGTCTCTCTTGGGTCATGTGTAAGTCCCCACACACATGGCATTTGAACAGCCCTTTCTGGGAGCTCAGAAGGGATTCCTTCTCGTGGAATCACTTTTATTATTAAAGAGGAGAAGTATTTCAGCATAAGGCTGCTAGAAGCAGCCAACCAACTCTGCATTTGGCTTAAACAGGCTCATGCTGAAGCCTAAAGTGCTACAAACCTCCTGCACTGGGCAGGCAATGCCTTACCACAATAAATGCTTTTGGGAAGGTTAAACCATGTAACCTCAGAGATTCCCCCTGAAAATACACACTCATGTTCAAAAAGACCCTGATATCTGTTCAGAAATATCTACTTTGCAACTCTTATCTGGCATTTTATGTCCTGACAATCCAGAGGTTAATTTAGAACAGACTGGATCAGGCCAATATATCCTATGGCAAATGCTAAGCAATAAAAAACCCAACCCAACAAATGAAAACCRTGATTCTTAAGAATAGCAAAGCTGAACTGAAAACTGTGAAATATAGAAAACATTTTGAAATTTCTGTTTTCTCCATTTGCACATTTTATTGTGAGACCTGATGGGAAAAACCTTAAAACTACACAGCTCCAGGCTGCTTTATGCAGACAACATCATTTTAGACCAATTATCCTGAAAATATTTTGGCCTAAAGTCCCAGTTTGCTTCATGGCAACTTCCTGCTCTTCTCCAAGTAAATAAACAAATTCTCTGCATCTGGAGTAAAGCAGATGAAACATGTGAACTCTAGGTGTTGCTGTCACACAATTTCTTTGCTAAGAACTCCCTGAATTCCAAGTTATTTGCTCAAAMCTCTCTTTGTTGGCTTTCTGCATGGTCAACTGGACCTCTGCACATTGATTCTGCTCCTGCCCACACCAGAAATGGGCCATTCACTCACATACACAGAGGCAAATAAAAAAAACCCATGATCCATTGTGACCAGGACAGAAAGAAATGCCTCTACTTCAGYTTGGATAGAACAACATCCCTGATTTTGGTGCAGCTGGGAAGGAGGGGAAAACAAAAGCTGAAGTCGTGTCATCCAGTAATTAAACTGAAATTTCTYGTAGTTTGTTTCCAGTCTCTCTCTWGAGTGTAAAACCCCAAAATACYCCACCCTGGAACGGTTGTACACATGTTAATTAGCTGTATCACCATGGGGAGGATCCTMTCTTCCYTTGTTAGGCTGAAATCTGCGTTGGGGAAGGAGCTCAAAGGCGGCAGATCAAGTTCCCTCTCCATTTCAGTGGCTTACATTGGTTTGCACCATGGGAGAGCTGTCCCTGTGGGGCTCAGAGCAGGAGGAACATGATGCACTCAGGGCTGTGCACAGCACAGAAAATCTGTGWCAATTTGCAGCTCTTGTTAGAGACCAACCACAAGATCTGAGTAACTGCTGCAGGGAGCCTGTGGGGAAAGGGCTGGTATTTTCAGGTCAGCTAGAAGCTTTTGTGTTTGGAAGTGAGAGGGAAAAATTGTTCCTCTTGCTTTTATGAAACATGTAATTTTCCATCTCCCTTCCATGCCTTAATTGGACACAGTTGATGTAGACACAAGCCYAGCTCCCACCTCAGGCTTCTGTTTCCAAAGGTCACAGATTTCCTGCTGATCCCYTGCATTATGCTATCATCTCCACCAGAACCTGAGGAGGGGAACGTTAATTGCCTGTGACTGTAATTGGCTTCATGGCAGTTGTCAGGCCGGTGGCTGGGGGCACCCACCCCASAACAGCTGTCAAACACCTCACCTGGCAGACAGGCACTGAGAGTCAGCACTGTGCTCCAAACAGCACTGACATTTCCTCTGCCCTCCCAGGCTCTGCCATCAAGACAGAGCTCCTGACATAATGATTCTCAAAAGGGACTAATTTGAATTAGTTTCAGCTGGTGCAAGGCAAGGATGCAAACACGAACAGCCTGTTGGCAGCAAGTTCATCCCCARTCCCCAAAGAGAGTCCTGCTCCCCTGGACCTCTGTGTCCTCAGGCTGTGATGAGATCACTGAGGTATCACTGACACAGCACCAACACTCCTGGTCCAGGGCCGGTTCAAAAAAAGCCAAAATCAAAGTAGAAAACCAATGGACAGTGAGAAAACCAATGGACATAGTGTAATTGGCAGTAATATCAGACCTGGTTTCTCTTCTGCTAAGTCAAAACCAGCCCCTCCTTTGAAGCCAAGTKCAGCAACTCAGGTCAATCAAAATATCTTCAGACAGAAGCTGTGCTCTCTGTGTTACCACCAGAAATACCAGAACTGATCTCCTGCTCTCCTGATGTAATATGCATCAGAGCAGAGAGGTTCGAGCGGGATTTTTAGATCCATATCCACCAGTTATACAACAGCTCTGTGCTCCTAAAGAAATTGCCTTTTCTCCCTGCTGGACAGGTCTCCAGTTTGCCTTTAGCCTGATGGGATCCTTGCCCTGGCGTGCCATGTTAATGAAGAAGTGAATTCAAAATGGAACACTTAGGAAAAACCCTTATTTCCTGAAGCCCAGCATATAGGAAACTGGTAAAAACCCTATTGACAAAATTACTAAGTAAGACCTAAAAGGCTTGGAAGGTGACATATCTGTCTGTGGTCATGGATTTAAACAGTTTGCTGCACATTTCTACTGCAAAAGGTAAGAGGATGATCAGATGAAACTCCTCTGAAAACCACAATTCTCTATCTCAAGTGTCAAGCATGCAGGCGCTCACATGTACAGTTTCAGATTAGAATTACAGTTTCACCTAGTTACAGAACACAGCAGAATACACATACCCAAATGTTGGATACAGCTATACTTATTTATGGGTAAAAATGAACGTACCCCTTTAGACACCTCCATATTTACACAACTGCAGGAGAGAAAGCAAACACACACCATGAACACACATGCACCATTGAAGAGAGATGCTTCAAGCAATGCAACACCAGAGCATGAGAAACACAGCAGGACTGGAACGTGTTTTTCTCCCGAGTCCCACAAATTGGATTGTACAAGAAAAATCCAGCCCAAGAGTCCCATTTGTTTATTTCAGTGGCACAAAGACCCTTCCCTGTGTGTGCAGAGCGTGGCTGGAGCAGCCTATGCTAATCAGTGCCACAGCTGTTGGGGAAGGTAAGAGATAGGGCTGAGCTTGCTTKTCACCTCAGTAAAATTAATCTTAATTATAGCAACTCATTCACGGCATTAATGTGAAATACACTGTAAGGCTGAATGTAAATCACAAATTCAACTCAATTTATACCTGCAGCAGCTCTTTTCCACATGGCTGGGGAAGGTGCTGTAAAAGCACCACGAGAATGCCTCTGAAGCCTTTTCTCTCAGCTCTAGGAGCAGGAGGATCCAGTGCTAACCAGCAGATTTACTCTTGGGTAGAACATGGTAACACGCCAAGGGAAGCCAACAAAACACGCCCCAGACTGCAGACAAGGCCATGCACATGTTGCTTTGCCATTTGGACCTGGCTTCAAACTGTGAAGCTGGAAAACAGAGAAAGAGCAGCAGAGCCATGACAGTGACCTCCCTGTGAACCTGAACTGGGCAGCACTCTGCTCCCTCCCACGCTTTAATTCATATTTCTSTGCTGACTGTAATGCTGTGTACTGGCCCCAACAAGAATGAAATTAAATATTTATGCTTTGGTGATGAGATACTTTGTTACCCCATAAAACTTGCACATATGGAACTCTATTAATTTATGCTAATTCCTTATTTCTCTAGAAGAACCTTTCTCCTCATTAGCATTTGATCGTTTAATACAACTTTACAGCACACACTAAATTGAAGCCCATAATCTTCTGTAATTGAGGCTTTGTGTGAATTCATTCTCATTTTTCAAAATAAAAAAAATACAAAAAAACCAAAGAGGGGGCAGGGAGATGTGTGTGGCAGCATTGCCTTGGCCTGGCCTGGGCAGGATCAGCCCTGCAGGATGTGCTGGCAGTGCCAGCTGCAGCAGCACAGCCCATGCAGGAGCTGGAGCTGCCCTTGTGTGTGCTGAGGGGGCATTTTGTGCTGGCCTCAGGGTGGGCAGGACCAGCCCTCTCTGGCGTGCTGCCGGTGCCTGCCAGCTGGGCCCCAGGATGGGGACGGGAAAAGAAAGCAGAGATGGAAATTGCAGCCCAGAGAGCAGCCCTGCAGCAGGGCAGTGCCCAGCTCAGCCCATCCCAGGGACCCTCTGTCTCACCTCGGCCTCCTGCTGCATCCTGCCATTAATCCTGACACCATGTTTAGGAGTCGGGGAGGAAATCTGACCTGGTATTCCTGGAGGGGAAATTAGTGCTCCTTCCCTTGCCATAACATTCCTTTTCCTTTTGYCCAGTGGCCCAAATTCACTTTCACTTAGTCACAGGTCTAACTGAATTAAACAAATAGCATTGGCTAGTGCAGACCTGTCCCCTTTGACTGATSTCTGTCCTGGTGCAACTTCCCAGGCTGATCTGTGTTTGCTCCAGGCTCATCTGTAAATCACAAGCAAACCAAAAGATTTCCCATTCCAGGAAAGGAAGACAACACTGTTTTTGTCTTTCAATATGTGGCTTCAATCAGAAACCAGCAGGGAGCAGTGGGATGCAATGCTGAGTTTCACATTGCCTTACCTTCCCTTTGTCTCACCTTTCCAGTATCAGCTGGGAATCTTCGGAGCATTGAAGAGACAGCTGGCCAGCTGCTGGATTTTTTTTGAGCAGCACTACAAAAAAAGTCTTGAAATCTCAAACATCACAATAAAAAGGCATGATGTACACACACACACACACACATATATATATAAAGTATGTGTCAAATTTCTGTCATTGGCCACAGAGGAACAGCTTAGTGCCTCTGGAAATACCAGTTTTGTTTCTCACAGCACTGTTTACTTGTTTTCCAGGAGACTAGAAGAAATGCAYGATTGCAAGAATTCAATCAGTATTTTCAGGTTTCTCAGTGCTTCTGTGTGTCCTGCACACAGTGMAATGAGGGTCAGTTTTACCTCTAGGAATTCTCTGCGTTGTTTTTCATGACAAGAGGAACTCGCACACACACTCATGTCCAGCTGTCATTGAACTTGAACTGATAGGATTGGAGGTGCCAGTGTTAAATGGAGCCTAGGAACAGGTTTCAAAATGCAGACTGCCTGATTTTCCTWATAAGGATTCTCTCATTCAGGCTAGGAGATTCTGATACACTTACATCAAWATTATTTTGAGTTTTAATTGTAAGAGTTGTCAAGTAACTGCAGATTGCAGCCTGGGTTTATACATTCTTGACATTTACAGCTGCAAGGTTTAGACAAAGGCACTCAGCCTCCACCAGCACAGCTGAGTGATAGCTCAGAGCTAGACAGAAACCATCCAGCTGTGGAAGATTAATAATTGCAATGTGCAAAAGCCCCACTTCATCTTTGGGGAGGAGTTCGTGAGCACTCCCATAAATGTTTCCTTAGGACTGCACAGAGGGAAGCRCTCTGAATGCTCTCATCTCTTCTCAGGGACACATTGGCAAAGGCATAAACAATGAAAAAGCTAAAAATATCCATTGCCCCAGATACAGGAAACACCTGCAGCCAGCAGAGCACTTAAAACTCGTTTAAGTCTCATTGAGTTTGGGGAAGAGTTAAAAACACAGCCACTGGCTGTTCTTGAGCCCAGGTGTCAAAGACAACATCAATTTGTTTGTTTTATGGGCATAAAGCAGTGACTTCAGCACCAACTGCTGTAGCCTGAGCAGACACATGGAATCAGCAATTTACTATCAAAAAGACTCCACATTTTTAAGTTTAAAAAGACATTTCCTATTTAAATGCATCTGCTTGCACTGCTGTTTATTTAAATTGTCAGTTAATCAATGAAATGYAGTGGAGCTGGGAGCACATCACAGCAAATCAGTGTAATCACCTTCATCTTCATTTTACTTTAACTGGACTCATCTCTCCATTCAGCCCCTGACCAGAGGCAAGTCAGAAGTGAAAAAACAAGAAGTATCTTTTACCAGACGGAGTGATATATCCATGTTGATCCAGCTCCTCCTTTTGTGGGAGCACATCTTTATGTTCTAAAACACTCCCAGCATCCTTTTCCCTGGGGCAACGAGAGGAAGGGATTGGATTACTCACCTAGAAATTAACAGCACAGCCTAAACCTTGTCTAAACCCTTTACCAAATATCTCTTCATGTCTCCTTTACACCTGGCTCAAGGCAGGAGCCAGCTGCACCAGCGAGCAGCAAAAYGCGCTGGGGTCTCTGTGGAGGTGACAGCACCCAATGAAGGCAGCTTGCCTCAAATCAGTCCCACCATCATTCCACTGGCCATAAAATGACACAGTAAGTGCCTCTTAAAGACAGTTACCACAGGGTTATTGCTGCTTTCCAATTGGGTTGTCATCACAAGTGTTCAGGAGTGAAAGATACAGGTGGGGAACCCTTAATTCCTTAGCCCTGGCAGGCTGGAGCTCCCAATGCTTGTTCATTTTGCATTAGCAAGGAACATCAGAACATCTCAGCTCCCCACACCACGTGGTAAATTATTCCTGGAGCACTGTGCTTGGTAGCCTCAAATTTAATTACCTTGTGATCTGCAGGTCATGTTATTGCYCTGTGGTTACATGATTATCTTTTTTTTTCCACACCTATTTATATAACCTATAAAAAAAAAGTGACATTGGAGTGAATTTCTATAAATTGGTCCCAGGCACACTGTTCTCCCAATGTTTGAAAAAAATGAGATTCTGCTCTCAGTGAGCATCTGCTGGCTAATCCTCTATGCTGTTTTAAGAATGAAACTCATGTCTCAAGGCACAATGCTTTTTAGACAAAGCCAAAATATTGATGCCAACATGAATTTTAGCTTTAAGCACAGATAGCTGCTCCCAGATCAGCTTGGGTGGTATTCCCAGCTGGAGATAATCCAGAACAAGTTTATCTCAAAAGACACATGCAGATTATGAGTTTGATCAGTAGTTTATCAGTATCTTTTGTGATGTTCCCTTGCATTCAGCATACTCAGCCCTAAATAATAACACAGGTTTTGTGGATGAGAGCTAAAGTCCAAGCATAGAAAGGTGGTCAATTGCTGCATCCTTCTTTGTTCAAAAATAGCCCTCTTATCAAAAGTTTTCCAAAAAGGAAGAGTTCTATACATGGAATTTGTGCCAAACAGTTTATAGGTATATTCATAGGSGAAAGGTGTGTCCCTCTTTGTTGTCCAGAGACACATTCCACAACTGTGGACAGCAGCTGAGTTGCAGCCAAAGATCTGTCCCTCTGACTGAAGTGGAACATTTGACATATGAAGACCTTTATAAATTTTTCCCCCCAAAACTATAGGAAATTATCTCTGCTGGCCACTTCTGTATTGTATTTAACCTTATAAATATTATAAAGGTTTTCTTAATATAAAATGCACTGAGATATTAACCTTTGCAGCAAAGAATGCATTGAATTCTTTGCTGCATGGTACTTGATTAATGCCACCCATTGTTTTTAGTTCTGGAGAACTTCAGCGTGTGAGTAAACAATGTATAACTTCTTAGTACATAAGGGAAGAAGCACACRTATATTTTCATTTCAGGCATCATCTTTTAAATTTTCTTTATGCTGAAAGCACTATTAGGTTTTCCAAGTAAATATTAAAAATACGTGCAAGTATGTTTTGGGGTTTTTTTGATATTTTGACCATTTGTCTGATTAGGGGAGGAARAAATATTTTCTCTGCCCTAGAATTTTGATGATGAAATTTTAATCCAGAAGAGAAATTAATTTCAAGCAGTGAGTATTGAAGTTAAGTATCTAACTCTCATCACATCTGGCTTTTAGAAATATCTAATTCCTGTGCTGGGGCAAACTCTATAGGAGGCATGTGAGCTCTCAATTGTGCATTGCACTTTTTGGTACAAATATTTTTTTTGTCTGAGAGATCCAAGTTCCTAACAAATTTTACCCCCCCAGTTTGCTTTGTGGCCCTTTGGGTTACAAATACCACAAGTATCAACATGATCTGCTCAGTAATACTTTGAGCAGCAAGTAACTCCCAGGATTGGTTCCAGATGAAGCATGGATTGATGATTTGCCTCAAAACTATGAACAGGTTTTTCCTCCTTCCCTCCTCACCCTTCTTCCCCCACTCCTTTGTGAATCATCAACAAACACCAGATGCCCTCTGAAATATGAAAAAAGGGATGTACCCCTCTGAAAGGAATTTCTGAGAACCAGGTAGATTGGATGCTTCCAAGCAGTTCTGCTTAGGGAAATGGGTGGCTGCTCCTTTTTTTACCTGAGAATCTTCAATCAAGAGTGGTAATTTGCACACCTGAGGGAATAAATATGAAGCAACTRCAGCAGAATATGCCCAGGTGGAATCCACAATCAGGACTCTCTGGGTAGAGAGACAAGAATTTTTCCTCTCTTCTACTGAGGTGGTCTCACTGCTTTTTATAAAACCAAAGGAGGCTTTCCCACTGTGTTCAAAAAACTCCAGGGTTTCATCTTTTGCAAGAAGAAGAAGTAATACATTAATAAGAAATTCTTTTTCTAGGCTGATGCAGACTTGTTTCAGGTACTTGCTAATTGACAAAGCAAGCCTCAAGAGCCATCTAGAGGTTGTTTGGCAAGACTCATCCTTATTATTTTAAGACTGTGCCTTTCCCATGTCAGAAACAAGCCCTAATTCTTTCAGGTTTTGCCCTTATGTGCAGCATGGTAAATCAGGAAGACCTCTAGTTATCTCACTTGAACTTCAGCACTGCATTGAGGTATCAGAGCAATCTCCCTTCACCCACAATGCAGCTGTTTTATTCATGAGCAGCTGCATTCCTGYGGTACAAGAAAAATATTACAGGAGGTGAGGCAGAAAGCATTTGGCATGAGGACTGTGATCTTGTGAGCTCCAGACACACTTCAGGGGAGAACAAGGACCCAGCAAGGGGATGAGCAGACTTTGCAAAACTGGGATTTGCTCAATGATGATGCTTTTGGAATTCTCAGGGTGTTGTCTGAGCTGTTCTGGCTTCCCTTTAAGTCTGTGTGGAATCAAACCAAAGCCAATACCCTGAACAGGGGCTGTGGTTTGCAGAGGGATGGGAAGAGAAAGAGGTTTGGGTGGGTCTGTGGGTTCACTGCCACAGGTTACAGAGAGCCAAAATGTGCAGCTTCAAACAGACAGATTCTCTTTGGGGCAATCATGGGAGATGTGTTTGAGGTCCCTGGATGGCTCAGAAATAAAGGAGAACAGGGTTTTGCAGATAAGGTGATGGAAACAGCCCTTCAGTCCTAGCAGGTGTTTGTYTCAGTTTGCAGCTCCAGTCTTGGGTGGACTGTGCTCTTATTCAGATTTCAAGACATCTTCAGACTTGAGGGTTTTTTAGTGTGATCAATGGAAATAGTTTTYTGTATTGAGTTTAAATCTCTGTTTCTCAGAAAAGAACTAGTATGACCTTTCACTAAATCAGAGTGAAACCATTTCACTTCYTGGCACCCTTTTTTCTCCAGAGAGGAATCCAGTGAAGTTCTTGTGTAAGTTGCTTTGATGTTATTACCTYTTGTGTTTATCTCAAMAAAAAMCTTGGACTTGAAGGTCTAAACATAYTTYTCCAAATCAAAATTTCCACTGACATGATAAACACAACTATACCTATTAAAATCCTTCTGAGTAGGAAGCACGTTTGCATACAGAAAGAAACACAGCAGGAATGTTATGTATTCACTTTGGGTTAAAACATGTACTCTGGATTCAGAGGAATCTCTTTGATATTTCCTGTGTAATTAATCTGCTGGAGGAAGTACTTGAATGCCAGACTGGAACAACAGAAACACAAAGGGGATGAAGTGCTGATGCAGCTCAGTAAAACTGAGCCCACAAAGCTCTCCAGAGCTACACAGATYCAGAGACTGCCTGCTCCAGGGAAAGGACATTCCTGCAACTTGCWTTTATTTGGATTTTCCACCGAGGCTGAGTTTCTTGGAGAACGAGACTGCAGCGAGCAGCAGGAGTGGTTTAATTTCAGGATTTAAACCCTCCTAAAATGTTTCTAAAGCGATAAACCAGGCAGCTGCCTAATGGGCTGCCAGGGCTGCCCTGGGCACCTGTGAGGTCTCAGTGCAGAGGCAGCCCAGGCTCAGCTCCACTCCTGCATTCTGCACAGCCYCAGCACGCCCCAGGTGTGGAGGAGAGGGGTGTGGCATTCACATTCTCTGGAAAAATCCCYTYGCCCAGGATTGTTCTCCTGGGAAGCTGAGAAGCCTYAGAGAAAAGGGAAACAATTCTTATCTCAYTTGCTTCTCCTGTGTTGTGCCCATGTGGAATGTGTTTGGAGACTGTTCACCCACAGGTGATTGTTCCATTGGATTCTGGTRYGARTTGTTTTGGCTTTTGTGAATTGTTTTGAGTTTTGTGAATTGGCCAATCAGGGCCAAGCTTTATCAGGACTCTGGAAAGAGTCACAAGTTTTCATTATTATCTTTTTAGCATTGAGTAAGTATCCTTTCTGTATTCTTTAGTACAGTATAGTATTCTTTAATATAATATAGTATTAATAAAATACTAAATGAGCCTTCTGAGAACATGGAGTCAGATTCATCATTCCTCCCTGCAAATACAATAGAGGGGAACTGGTGCAGATGCTGCTGGGTAATGGCAGGGGCTCTGTGAGCCCTGGGAGAGGCAACCAGAGGTTTCATCAATACCTGTTATGAATGAGCTGAAGTGAAATGTTTCCATCAGGGATTTCTGCCTTCAGGATGCATAAACTGGCTCGATCAAAATGCTGAAGGTAGAGAGAGACAGCAAAGATAAAGACTTCAGGGGAGCTGCTGTTCTGTTTATGCCAGATATTCCAGCCATGCCTCTGAGTGCCAATGAGAACAGACAAATAATAGAAAGGTGAAAACTGAAAGTCATGGCTAAAGTGTTTCTCCAGCAGGGATGTATTTCTCTGTACACCTGAATTCAGAACACTGGACGTGAAAAATAAGAATTAGGAGTTCTAACCTTTAGAGAAACAACTGCTCAAGAAAATGTGTACTTGTAAAAGATGTCAAAACTCAAGTTGACTATAATGCAACAGCCATAYAATAAACAAAAAAGAACAAGCAAAATATGAGAAACACAGCATGTGTAAATAGAACATAGAATAAAAATGCATGTGTATATACACACACATATAYATGCAATATGAATATGAGGACAGCATCTGCTGGTAGCTCAGCTATGCTGCGCAGTCAACACTGCAATATATAACCTATCAACTTGGTGAGATTTTAGAAATTATTTAATACCTGTGTGCTTTCTGTCAGGGGATCACCGCTGTTTATTTTATCATGTTGAGGAAAGACAGCTTAAAATTGCATTTTACATGAGACCGTTGAACAATTTTAGGCAGGATCACTGATTAACTGGGTGGTTTGCTCTTCTGATCCTGCCTAAAATCGTTCAAYGGTCTCATGTAAAATGCAATTTTAAGCTGTCTTTCCTTAACATGATAAAATAAACAGCGGYGATCCCCTGACAGGAAGCACACAAGTAATACTTCAGACAGTTCATAGCATTTAGCACCTTTAAATGAAGTTGCAGCTTGAAACTCACCACAAAACTCAAACAAACATCACAAATCAAGAGTATTTGTCTAAGAAAAARATTGGTTATTTCCTCATTTGCCTACTTAGATGGATTTAATAGAGATATTYTTCACTGAAAAGAAAAGAATAATGTTGCAAACCCCTAAATCTGAAACTCCAGGCCTTAATGGTTAAACCATTATGGGGTCTTTATTCCACATCCTCACARCAACCATTGCCCTCAGATAACATCCAAATCCCTCCACTGAGAATAAACAAGATAAAAAAAAATACATTAGTAGGTAATGAATTATGGAGAACAAACTAAGCCACCAAGTAAACACCACACCTTTTAAAAAGCAGGTTTTTGGTGCCTTTTGGAGTCTTGAGAAATGAGCTAAGCTAAGCTGCCCACAGTCTATTACATGTCTGATTGCTTCTGACAGGGGGCAACACTTCACACAAAGAGCATAAAACACCCTTAAACATCAGAGAAAAGCAAGAAAGAATTGCAGATGAGAGATTAAAAGGAACGTCTTGGGCTGGATGTTTGCTTCCCTTTAGTCAACTCACATCTGTCTACAGCATCATCTAGGAGTGATGAGGTCAATGTCTGTGCTTCAGAGTAAAATCAGGCTCTTTTCTTCAGCCAGGGATCAGTGTTATCATTCTCAGCTACTCCCAGAGAAAGGAGTGAGATTCCTGCAGAGTAAGGGAGCACTCAATGCCTGCAGACTGCAGGTGCATTTATGTCCAGTTTCAGAGGTAACATATTCTCAAAATTATTAACAAATGAGATGGAGTTTTCCTTTCTGTGACACAATTGTAAGACATTACTTTTTAATGTTCTTGTAACACATTTGCAGTCCCACTCAGCCCCAGAGGATACTGCAGAGTATATAACAACAGCAAAATTTGTGATATATAATCAAAATCTACRGCTCTCAAGGAAAAGCATCCTTTAAAATTTGCCATGCTGCCAGCTACACTGAGCCCCACACTTTATACAATGGAGACCAGCATGTGTATTTGAGAACAGCTATAAGTAAATATAGAACCACATCCTACCTGTAGATTTTTGCTATATGATTTTTCCTCTTTTGCAGGCCCCTGTGTCCACAAATTGCAGGCTAAGATGTGGTCCAAAGCCAGGAGAATACTTCAGAGCTTTGTTACTTTCTTTACTTTCCATCTCYTGAAGCACAGCAGTCTAACTGTGAGCTCAACAAGATGTTTAAATTCCAATTCTGTGAAGCTGACAGACCAAGACAGAGGAGGAAAAACCACACAAGAATGAAAATTCCAGCATGTGCCAATGTATAAATGAAAAGGTGTCGTGATCCCTTCTCCAGACCGTGATCTCTGTAACCCCCTGACTTTGCCAGCCTCAACTGAGGCTCCAACATTCCGTCTTTCCCAGCAGCATCTTGGCATGACACCCAGTGATCCTGCTGGAGGATTTTCATCAAATTCAGATGTTTTCATCTGCTGCTTTTTCATCTGTGGCACCAGGTTGCCAAGTGCATCAGAGTGGCTTTTATCAGCTCACAGTCTTGTTTGTCACGAGAGGAGACGCGGCTCAGATGTACTGAGGAAAAACTCTGCACAGAAATGTTTGTCAGGRAATGTCTGTGCTTGGAACAAGACTGTCTGAACCAAGATGGAGGGCCTAGGGCTCTTTCTGATTATGCATTTTGTRGATTTTTTAAGGTTAAATTTACATTATATGGATATCCCAAATYAGCAGTTGTTGTTTTAATACCTGGTGCATCCACACACATTTTAATCTTCATTTCAAGGAACTTTTTGCAGAATTTAACCCATAATTTCCATACTAGCACCTTGTGATAGTATTGTAGTTCSAGATCACCTATAGATTTCAATATTTTAACACCCAGCTATGAGATGGGGTGCTGGAAATTAGGATATTTATGATGCCAAGTGGTTGCTTTGCACAGCTGCTGCTCCACAGACTGAACTCACCAGAATAGCAACATCCTTCCCAGCAAAGTTTGCTATTATCCTCAACAATCAAGTCACTTCAATCAAATCATTGAAGCTATTAATGTCATCATGTTAATTAAAATACATTAATGTTTATACACTGAACTTAGAAGCAGATAAAGAAGAATTGCATATATTAAATTCACTTAGAAAATGAAAATTTCTTTCAAATTGAGTTTGAAAGGAGAGAACAGAGCTACTYACCAGTTTGGTTTGACAGAGAGAAATATTTTCAATTAAACAAAGAAAAAAGATGTTTCTGAAAATTTTTGAATCCTTAGTTCTAGTTTTTTTTTCTTAAAAATGGAATGCATTTCACTTTGCTCTTCTCATGTTTCATTTTGTTATTTCTAGCTGATGCTCCTTCAGTTTCTATTTCAAGATTACCTTTTTTTTCCTGTAAAATTTAATGATTTGCTTTGATTAAACAGCCTGAAGATGAAAATACACTGCTTTGGGCAAACTGATTATTTCAGATGAAGCCAAAATAACTTTCTGTTGGGGTTTTTCTTCACAGAAAACAAAACAACAATAAACAATAAACAGTGTTTTCTACCTCAGCCACCCTGTTCTTCAGCCTGGCTGGCACTTCCCGAGGGCCCAGGTGAGATGAGAAGAAGCAGGGAACTGAGATTTGGAACCCTTGAACTTGGATCTTGCAGGACATTTATGAAATATGATGCAAGAGTTCTACCTGTGAAATCTTCCAGTTCAGATTGTTGACATTAAAATTGCAATAGGTCCAGCTCAGACCAATATTTCTGTTTATTACCTCTCCAGCTGCCTCTTTACTTCAGCTTTAAAGGTCTCTGGGCAAGAATGTCTGACCTGCAGGTGAGACATTTCACTTCAGAAACCTCTSCCCAGTATTCTTCCTCTGGTATTCCCTGGTACCTGTCCCTGAATTTCCTGATTTTCAGCCCACGGCCCCTTAGGCACAGCCAGCTGTTTCCTGCCAATGCCAGAGCATGTATGACAGGCAGAACATGRTATTAAACACATTTTATCCGTGGGCTCTTCTGGGCTATGTCTTCTGTGCCTGGGCTCCTTGCCAAACCTCTTGGCACATCCCTGCCTTTTGCAGCATCCAGGATGAATTGATGACTGAGACAACTCATATGATGGAGTAAAGTACCCTGACTGGAAGTGACACCTGTGTTCAGGTCTAAAAACTGGTGAGTTAGTTAAAAATCAATTTTCCCTATTAGCCAATCAATAACCTAAAGGCAGCTTAGAGGTCACTGGAGCAAAAATGTGTCCCCTGAGTCGTGAGCTGGGATCACAAACAGCCCAGAAACCAAAGCTCTCCACCCTCCCAGTGCAAACACYCTTTTTGTCTATAAAAATGCAGCAAACATGGCAACAGTGCCCTGGGATTCCAAGTGAACCATCCTGGAGAGAATTCCACTTGAAATATTTTTATCCTTTTTTTTTTGCTCTCCTGCATTGCTTTCCACTTGGCTTAAAGTAATCTTTACCTGGTGCCTTCTTTTCATGATAATCCTGGTTTTAGCCATGTCAGGTATGACTGATAACATGATAGAAAAAAAAAGACAAAACCAGGGGAGGGATAAATCCAGAGACATTCTGAGCAGAGGACTTTCAGTGGGTGGAGTCCATTGTAAAACACAGAAATCTCTGCACAAAGTTGAATTGRAGGATTTTTAAAGCAAGTCTGGGCTTTAAAACCCTAGCAGACATGAGAAAGGTACTGAATAACTGCACAGAAAAGCCACAAAGACACAATTTCCACTGACACGCTGTGTTGCTCTACATAGACAATTCTCTACACCACAGTGTAATTTATTTGCTTATTTCACATATTTTTATAATATGGAGTCTAAATACCAAAGTATTTCATGAATGGGGAGCAAGCCTRAGCTTCTGACCCACATGGGGGCTTCTGGAGATTTTTGTGGTTGGATTTACTCTGTTCCTTGACTATCTCATAATCTCAGAATCCCAGAATTTACAGCTYCAGAATAGCTGTAAAATCCTGAAAGATCCAGTTAACCTCATTTAGAGAAACAAACCTTTGTAAGGCACAGGAATAAAAAGTGATAACCCTTGAAAAAAGGCACTCCTGTCACAGCTCCCTTCCCTGGTTATAGAATATTTTTTCCTCTTTTGTTTTGGACACCCACAGAATAACTTGGAGGAAAATGGTCCCATGGGAATTGGTCTTGAACACTGCTAAAAAATTATACCAACTGCACAGCAAGCACTCGAGCTGCATGAGGATGAATGGAGGGGCAAAAATCTCTAATATTCCCTGAAAGTTTTCTGAYGTTTTTATGGAGAAATTCAAGCCCATGTGTCTGCTAAAATATCCATTGTTGTGAGTAGTTTACCTCCCAGAGAAGTTCAAATGCTCTTTTTATTTTGTGACAGGGCAGAAGTATTCACACCCATCAGGCTTACACACAGACAAAATCAATTTCTGCTTTTCTGACAAAACTCCATCACTGTAAAAATGCTCCATTAAATGCCTGGTAATAACATTCTATAGATGTTTTATTGAAAAAACAAGTTTCTCTAAGCCAAACTGCACACAGCATACTGGTAAAAATGGGAAATAAAATGTTCATGCAATGGAAATATGTCCAAACCAGAAAACAATGGTGTTGAAAACACAGAGAAGAGCTCAGTAAATAAGTTTAGTCCAGACTATAAAATTCTAGTGGTAATAAAAACAAACTGGTTCAGGTGGTTGGCTGGAATGAAATCAGGGAGATTGGCACCAGGAAAATGACCTTTGGTGCTCTTTCTCCTTGAAAGCTGTGCTCCCTTCTCATATTTACTCTGTCAGTAGCTCAGCTCCCAGAGGATCTGTGTCAATATTTTTGATAACATTTTTGTATGACTTTTCTTAACAAAAATTTATCTCAAACCCGCCAGATTTCTTCCACTGAAAGTACACTGGAAATATTTTGTCTCTTTTTAATTGCAAAAATATTTTGGTTTTGGAGCAAAAGCTCCATGTTTTCCACAGGGGAAAACAAACCTATTTTCTAGACAGCTATCCCCCATCAGCTGTCTCTCACCAGGCTCCCACCCTCCTGGGAGCTGAGCTATAGGAGCACATCAAAGCAGACAGACCCTTCTCTCTAGTTGTAGGAATTGGGTTTAGTATTTTCTCTTACTTTGTTGACAATTTTCAAGCTTCTATTTTTAGTTTMTTTCTTTATCAGTCTTCAGTTTTTAGTATAAATTGTCCCTGGTCTCCTGGTTTATATTTCATTCACCTTTCCCCATGGTGGTTATATTGTTGTCTCCTGTGCTGGTCACTGAACCTTGGCTCTTGCATTATTTCTGACCTTCCTGCTGTAGTAAATTCCCACACAACCTTTGAATCCTCGAGACAGAAAACACAGTGTCTTTGAGGAGACTGTCCAGGCTGGCACATTTTGGGTTTAGGAATGTGTGCAGCCTGGTGATTAAATCCCTGCTCTTGTCCAAGGTCTCCAGCTTTGCCACACTTACCTCTGTGACCCAATTTTAAGGGAATTCGTAACATTAAGTTACAAAACTCTGAGTTATCTCACCACCTAAGGGTTATCATTATCCCACTCCAAATCATGTATATATTTTTTCTTGCTTGGAAAGCCTTYCCTATTCAATTTATCCCAGGGAAACAGGGCAGCCCTTGAGATAATCAGGCTGGATGCACTCAGTAGCACTGGGAAGCTAAAGATTGAGTTCCAGGGGACTGAGCTGGTACTGGTGGCTCTTGAAATCCTGGACTTGGAGCAAGAACTTTGACTCATTCCAAGGCTGCAGAGATAATTCCTCTGGATATTGCACAGTGCAGCAGACTGGGCTATGGAGTGCTCCAAGATCCTGTTTATTCAGTGTGTAAAATTTACCTCTGGGGCCCCAGCTGAAGAACAGACAAAACAGTCTTCCCCATAAAGTTTTACAGCTGCTCCAAGGGTCCTCCACTAAAAGCCTCCACACCTGTGAAAAGGAGAAGAAAAGGAAAATATATATCAGTTCCCAGTTCTGAAAAGGGAATAATCACATTTATTTCCTTTCCTTTCATTCAAGACTAATGATCTTTAGAATAGAGACCACGGTGTCAGGGGGGTCCCTCATGATGTGCACGAGGGATTGCTGAGAAAATTTGGTTTGGAGCTGTGAGCAGGATGAGAGAACCAACCCCTCAGTACAACCACCACTGTGCACACCTCTGAATTTGCTCTGGCTGTGGRGGAACTGGCTCTGCCATGCTCAGGAGAATGGGATGGCCCAGGAAYGTGGCTGTGGAGCTCTGCCTGGTCCTCATCAGCCAGAAAGATGGTGATATTAATCCCTGTGGGTTAATATARCTGCCATGGCCACTCCCCTGCTGTGCCCAACATTCAGCATCACGTTATAAACCACATTCAGCTCAGGGGGGCCTGCAGGGGCTTTATTCAAGTGGCTGCTCCAGGAAATAAAAGCAAATCTGCAAAATCACAGTGTATAATATATTAGAAATAGAATGCAATTCTCAGGGGGATCTTCACTGAGACCAGTGGGACGATTGAGGGGAATATGATGAATGGCTAMTGCCCTTTTCTTCTTCCAAATAAACATTTTTGTCCCTCTCCACTGGAGCTGGGCAGCAGATGCAAAATTACAGCACAGAAAAAGAGCATAATTTGGCCATAAAAACATTGCAATAAGTTGTTATATAACTGAAATGCCACCACCTTTAGTGCATCCACCCACTCATTTTACAACCAGTTAATATTTTTCTGAACTTACATGTTGTATTCTATCCTGCCGCCTCTGCAATCTTTTTTGCCTATTTTTCTGCCAAAACCACAAGAATAAAGCTGTCAACATTGCAACTAAGCCATCTTTCTTGTCTGGCAAATTGTCTAGTGGAGACTATAACCTCCTGGCTGCTCCACTGCATAATGAAAGTATCCTGTCTTAACAAAACAGAATTTAAATATTCTTTAGATACAAGATATCTGCAGGCTTCTGTGCAGAATCAAGTTAAATATATTTCTCTGACATTTTTTACTTTTCTCCAGTGGGAATGGCACAGGCATTCATATTAAGCTGAACACGTATTGACAYACTTAGAGAGATGTTATATATGGCTTTTCAACTGAAATATCTCCAGGTATTTGAACTGCAATAATAAATATGGCCACTCCTGGGGGAAGGAAGAAGAAGCAAGAAAATTCCCCAGAAGAGTGTGATTAAGAGCTGAAGTGAGCCTCTGGCATACAGTAGTTATGCTTTGAATGTGATTGGGATTTATATTTTCAATTAATGCTGGAGCACAATTTTAGAAAGTTATTAGCAAGCTCCTGGCTGAAGAAAACACAGTTCATTTGTGCATTCYCCCAGATTAGCTTTATCATTGTGCTGTTTACAAACACAAGGCTGGATCCTCTGAGATGTGTGTTGGGGAGGCACAGATGACAGCTGCAGAGGAGCCACATGGACCAAAAATGTGGCCTCATCTGTGGGGTAGTTTTCAGTGGAYTGGAGGAGCTGTAATTTTACATTTGAGAGATCAAAAGAGAGAAACTCATCAGAGAAGAAACACCAATCTCCTTTTCTCTGCTTCTCCATGCTGTGTCCCAAGAAAGGCTCTGGGCTGTGTGTCCATCTGATGTGAATTTGCTGGATGTACAYCACCAAGGAGTTGGGCACTGCTGAGGTTCACTTACAATTTACAAACTAACCAAGGCCTGATGTGCCTGTCTGTGTGGGCCTGTGCTGCATATATCTATATACATTTACATCTTGGTATTTATATATTGATAAATATAAACACGCCTCAGCTTCCTTTTTTTTTTTTTCAATTTTCTATAGACACAGCTCTCCCCATCTGCCTCCTGATTTCAGAATTTCAATGTCCTCTGTATTTGTTGAGGCCCTGTCACCTCAGGCAGGGTCTGCTCGTGGGGCTCTCCATGCTCTGCACACCCACAGAGAGCCCAGGAGCTGCAGTCTGGGCCCTAAACTTGTCTTGGCTCACTGAGCTGAATACAGCTATTCATWAAGGCAAAGAAAATCAGGTGCAAGCAGCTGAGGGCTTGGAGATTAATGAAGCATTTGGGAGGGGAGGCGGGAGAGTTTTCTCAAGGCAGTYCTGCCCCAGACAGCTGGGGAGGGGCACAAACGCCCCCAGCAAACGCCAGAACCTTGTCCTGCTCTGTCCTGGTCACTCACTGTCCCCKGCTTCAGTCAGGCCTCTTCTACAAAAAGTAGTAAAAGTCCCCTGTTCACTTCTGTCAGGTACTAACAAATATTTATTCATGCCTCATTATGTAGCTAGGTCAGTGTAAATACTTTGGTTTCTAAGGATGGCAACAATCATTCTTTCTCAGAAGAAATACCCAAATCTCCATTTAGACTGGGTGTTACATAAATCCTCTCTCTCTGGGTTGAAGAACAAATGCAAGGGACAGCAGAATTACACCTCCTCGTTTCCCTGTTGCCAGCAGTGCAGTATTTCAGACAGAGCAGTTTTCTGGGAGAAGCATTTTCCCTTTCATTTCAAAGAGCAGCATTTCAAAGCTGGTGCCAGGCCTGAACCAACACCGTGGCTGCCAGCACATCTCACTGCCACTTTGGCAAAACAATATCTGCCAGTGAGGAGAACATCTCCCTGATGCTCAGGCACAACTCTGCRACAACAATGGAGTAATTAACTTTGGAAACCAACCATTTCAATCCGTGCATAACAAGAGCAGGAGAAACCTTGCACCTGCATTATCTGCTGTGTCCCTGAACCAAGACATGCAAGTGCTTTAAACTTTGTTAATTAAGATTAAACTACAGAACACACAGCTGATCTGTGTCAAAGAGATTCTGCTTCACTGTACTATGTTACTTGTGATTCCTGTCAAGGCTGTGGGAGGTAAAATCTCTGAAAAATAACCACTTCCTTCAAAATGTTGGCCTTGTGAGAAGCACTGTGGCAGAGAAGTTCTGCTTTCCGCAGGCTTCACATGTGTCTTGCAGTTCAGCAAGGCTCCTGGACACAGCCTTCACAATTTTGGGATCTCCACTGAGGCTGTGAGCATGGAGCAAGAGAGAAAGAGGCCAAAGGCAGCTCTGTTTCCTTCAGATCCAGGGGTCTCTGTGCCAGCTGCCTTCCGCCCACAGCAATGAGAGACCTAAGACAAAGGGTTTGSAGCAAGTTGGGAAATTTTCTGAAGCATTTCAGGGATGTCTTTGGTTTTACCCAACAGAGCCACTGGAAATGGAAAGGAAAATGAAAACCACAGCTTGTGGGTGCTCTAAAAGCTGATGTTAATCCTCAATAGCCTCCAGCATGTTCTTACTATTACTCTATATTATGTTTTACAGTTTCAGAAAATTGTGAGTAAAATGTTTTTTGGCTTGTTTGTTTTTCCATATGTCAAAGGCAAAGCTTTCCCCTTTGCTTCCATTGAATCTAAAACTGACAAGGCTGCTGTTCTTTAACAAATCATACAGCACCTTATTCTGCCAAGACATCTTTGTTTGTGCACCAGCCACATCAAATGCAGTTAGTGCAGGGCTGGGAATACTGTTTATTAGTTAACCACAGCTGCAGAACTAGCAGATGGAGCAGAGCACATTTTTGTTGAAGATCACARAAGTAATGACTACTGTTCATTTCTTTTTCATTTTTAATCTGTCATTGCTTCACAATGGAGTTGCAGATTTCGTTAGAGACTTCACAGACTGGTACAGAAGCCACAGTATCCATTACATTTAATTATTCCCTCATTTGTTTGAACAGTGAGTGATTTTATTAAATTGAATTATTTTCCTCTGCAGCTTACATGAGAAAGGGGCATTATAATTACAATCAGGTTGGCATTTTAAAGTTATAACATTTGTAAGCTACAGCAAAATTTTCCAAAGCCCTGTAGAAATTATATGCATGTTTAAATGCCSACAAAATTTGCTCACATACCACCTTTAAAAATTCTTTCTCAGTTCTGTGAGCTGAAACTGAGATCCCAGCTGAGGGGTAACAAATCAAAATGATCAAGTGGGCTGCAAAACTTACATCCTCTGAGAGCCCCAGAGCAGAGACAGGGATGCAGTGCCAAGGAGACAGCAGCAGCACTGGGCTGCTCCCTGTTACTCAGAACAATTCCACTGGCTTAACTAAAAGCAGCAAGCAAAACAATAAACAAGAAAGAATTTTTAGTCTTTTCATTTCCAGCAGCCTGTCCAATGAAGCAAGTGTGCTACCATTGGTCTTACCAGGATTTCAGGTCATACCRCTTCTCTTATTCTGATGAAAATAAAAACTGCAGAACTGCTCTGACAATGGCATGCACGGGGGATTTATGGCGTGCACCATGATTTCATGGCCAAGTCTCTCAGTGCTTCAAAGAACAAATCATTTTAGTGTTTTTAGTCCTCAACCAGATGAAGATGTTGAGCAATAAATGCCAAATGACATCAGCCATTGTAGCTACAGCCAGGGTTGAGTGTCTGTCTAGAGCTGAGGCTTCATAAAACTTGAAGGAAATCAGCCAGGGCAAGCAGAACCATGACAATGACAATAAAATTCCTAATTGCCAGTTTGTCACTCAGCCACTGGACAAGAACCACCAAGATCAGAGGTGGGAGCCATCTCTGTGGGCATCTCTTTTATTACACTGAGATCTATTGCATTGGTCAGGAGAGGCAAAGATGCCCTAAGCCTCTCTTCCCCAGAATCACCCCAAAATGTCCTTTTCAGCTCACAGTAAGCCTGCAAATGTGTTTCTGCACCAACTAAATGTCCCTCCATGACAAGAGAAACCTTTGCTGTCCATTKAAAGAAGCTTTAGCCACCACCAAGTAAAGGCCTTTCTGCTCAATAAGAAGATAATGTAAAGTGCAGGTTCCTTCCATGAGGAGCATTTTTCAACCTGAGTGTATTTCTCTGCTTGAAGGTACTGGTATCTTGAAGAAAAATGGGAGAGGTTTCCCAGACTCAGAATTACAGGAGCTGCTAGGATTGAGACTGTGAAACCAAGGCTCTGAATGCACAGAATCAGACTCTGCCAGCAAACTGCTGCTCTGTGCTGTCCTAGGGATGCTCAAACCCAGCCCAGACAGTCACTTAACCAGAGCCAAGATGGCTTTGCTGTGAAAAACAACCTGCCTGCACCTCTGGCCTGCAGTGCATGGCTCATATCCAATATCAATGTGTTATTGATGTGGAGATTCGCAGCAATGATAGTCATAAAAAGGTGGATCTTTCATCACCTGATGGATTTGAAGGAAGAATGAATCCCCCAATCTCTCTCTGCCAGGCTTTCCCCCTCACCACGCTCTGACATTGCAGCTGAACCAAGTGAGGCATGAAGCACCACAGCTGCCAAAACAATTCATTTTAATTAATTCCACAAACCAGCCAAGACAGCCTCACTTTAAGAGTGGGGGAAATGCTGAGGGTGAAACCCTGCAACAGAGTTCCAAATGCAGGTTTAGAGGTTTAGCCAGGTAGTTTTTCCATCAAATAAACTTTCCCGAGTAGCAGCTGGATGATCTCTTTGCTCTGTAGAACCTGAGCATGAAAAACTCACCAGAAGGTTGAATCCATTCATCTCTCTAAGATTATTTCTTAGAAAAAAAGATGAAGCTCTCTTAAGCATCAAAAAAAGAAGAAAACAGCATTGGGGTCAAAACATTCTTTGAGGACTCATGGAATTCAGACACAGTGAATTCCTTCTGTTTCTCCTCCTCATGACATTTGTCACAGACACACTCAGCCTACATCTCTCTGGATAATAATCTCTGTGGTGTGAATTTGCCTTGCATTCTAGCAACATGTCCTCAGCAGATATGTCCAACCTTGACTAAACCAAAGGAATCCAAAAAAATCAGTGGATCTACATCCAACTGATAAAAAATTCTACATTTTTCTTCCCACAGCCTGCTTGCAATTGCCACCTACTTTCTAACCTTTTCCTGTTTTGAATCAAAAAGAGAACACAGTAGTCAGAGAATCGAATTACAAAATAGTGAAATAAGTCAGAAAGCTGCAAAGCATCAGTCAGAACATAACATTGTCTGTGACACAGGAGATTTTTGATGCCCCATTTTCATGAAAAAAAATGTGCAGTCCTAGTGGCATCCAGTGTTTTCACAATGCACTGGTGAACTGTGTGACTGCAATAATGAGTGCTGGGCTCCTCACCTGTCCTCAGATTGGCCTTCACACCAGTTACACAAAAAGGGCCACAGCAATTCTGCCAGAAGGAAATTCTCTCTGAAATGAGCACATATGCAGCAGAGAAAGACAAATCCCTTCCATGTRGAAATCTGTAAACAATGAACCCAAATCAGTCATTTTAAAACTATTTGTGTTTTACTTCTGTGTCTAATAGGATCCCAAGTGTTTGTACAAGCTGGGCTTATCAGTTTAAAGCATCTTTAACTCAGGAATTCTAGAAATCAATCAAAAACTAACTCAGTCTCTRGGGCAGATAAATCTTAGAGGACATTTATGGAACTCTGTGCTCTTGAAATAAAATCATCTTATATATCCACATGCCAAAATGGGCCACCATGCATCCACATTTAATGAGGTCTTTGTAGACAAGCTGGCATAGGAATATTTTCCAATTAAGATATTTAGGTGTGACTTTATCCAATACAGATAAAAATACATCAGATATTTATATCAGGTGTAGTAACAGAGAAACACACACACTAGAATTTATTAAATGATGACACTAAAAGTTTATAACTGGCAGTGTTATGTACATGTCATGCACAGCCTGAACATAAGACATCATCAACACATTCTCTAAAAGTGTCATTTTAAATCTGAAAATAATTACTGTACTACACTTTCTATGATTTTAAATAATTTAGCACATCAGCTAAAACTTCAGTGCTCTCTTAAAAGTTATAGCTCCAGTAATTTCTAATTGAGAAAAAAACCAGCTGAAGGCTATATTTTGCTTTGGGCTCCTAAATACTAAGAATTTCTCCTTGCAGAAGGACTTAAAGGGTCTGGGATGAATAAGAGATATATCTGATTTATTGACTTACAGAAGTATTTGTAAAATAGAGTTGGCTGCACTGRTTGCAGATATGTCAGATTATGATTGTCAGAGGCATCCCCAGGCCTGCAGGTTAATAAGGGCAAATGTATTTCTAAATTTCCAGATGTATTTCTTAGCACTTATGCATGCTTTTGGCTACTTGGAATTGCTGCCAGGGAAGGGAATCCTTGAAGGARCAGAGTGGTCTTCCACAGAGCCCAAATCAATGGCTCTGGGAGGGGAACCTCTCACAGGAGCAGTGCAGATCCTTGGCTAATTTGCTCCTGAAAACCTCCCACAACAGAGTTTCTCATCTCCTCTAAGCTGGTTTATTGTATTAGCTGGGAATGTCCCAACAARGGCRGGAATGATGCRTCTGACTCCAKGTTCTCAGAAGGCTAATTTATTACTTTATAATACTATATTATATTAAAGAATAATACAYTAAACTAAAGAATACAGAAAAGACACTGACTGAATGCTAAAAAGATAATAATGAAAACTCGTGACTCTTTCCAGAGTCCCAACACAGCTTGGCCCTGATTGGCCAATGAGTGAAAACAACTCACACWGGACCAATCACCCGTGGGTGAACAATCTCCAAACACATTCCACATGAGCACAACACAGGAGAAGCAAATGAGATAAGAATTGTTTCCCTTTTCTCTGAGGCTTCTCAGCTTCCCAGGAGAACAATCCTGGGCGAGGGGATTTTTTCAGAGAATGTGAGTGCCACACTGGTTTTGCCTTGTTTTGCTGTCCTCACATTCCTGGCTTGCAGGGGATTCAGCACAAGGATGTGCAGCACTGGAGAACAGCTCCCACAGCCCTTGAGGGATGCTGCCCCTCTGCTGTGCATGCCCAGGTCACCCTGAGCACAGCCTGGGACAGGGGGATGGAGAACAGCACCCAAAACCTTCCACAAAACACTCAATTTAAAAGACTCTCTCACAACAGGCTTTTCCAGAACTCTTGCCAGTGACTCAAGCTGGGAACCCCAAAACTCAG
Organism: Cardinalis cardinalis; assembly: GCA_014549065.1. Classification (NCBI taxonomy): domain Eukaryota; kingdom Metazoa; phylum Chordata; class Aves; order Passeriformes; family Cardinalidae; genus Cardinalis; species Cardinalis cardinalis. The sequence goes on along the minus strand of JACDOX010000045.1, from coordinate 2,759,432 downwards.
CCCCTCAGAATGACACATAGCCCTGGAGAGTGTCAGCCAGGGAGTGCATCATATGTGCTCAGGGAAGTCAATGCTCATTGAGGCAATTAAATATCATGCTTTATATTGCTGTCACTTGTAATTTAGTTATGCTGGAAATGAAGAATGGGTTGTCTATGCAATTGCTATCATAAACATCACCGGGTCTGTGTGGAAGGATTCACAATAAAACACTAAGTTGCCATTATCTCAGTGGCAGGTCTGTCCTCTCACAGAGCAGTAAGTAATAACTCTTTCACATTTGCAAAAGAAAGCAATATTTGCACTGCAAGGATGTGTCCTGTTAGTTTGAAAATAATGTCAATAAGGTGCTCTCCTTAGAAACATCTCCAGCATCCAATTGTTTCCCAATCACAATTCATTTACTCAAGGACTGCACTCTGCTAGAGAGTAGGAGTGATCCTGCTCTCATAATTACTGCTCCTATGTGCAAACACTGACAGCACAGAGGCAATTCTGCCTGATTTAGCCAAGTGAAAGGTTAATGCTTGGGAGCTGCAGCCAGAGTATTTCTTCCAGCAGGAAGACATTCAGTGTGCAGTAACACTTTCTCCCCAGCTCCTGGTGAGCCCTTGTGCCAGGCCTTTGCTAAACATGGTTCAGAGGGACAGCAAGAGCTGGCACACAGGGACAGGAGCCTCCCTGGACCATCCACACCTGATGCTGCACAGCAAAAATCCCCATGAACCTGTGAAAATCTTTAACAGTTCTGATTCCCCCTTCTGTGCTGAAATGTGCCTTCCTGGCACTGCRCCAAGAGGGATTTAGGATAAAAATAATTACATTTTATCCACTCCAAGAGGAATTTCAGCCAGAGACAAGATATTTTATCAATTATTGGTTTGGGTTTTTTAAAATCTATGGCCTCAAATGCAGCACTCTCACAGTAACAAGGCAGTTACTGAACACTGGTTTACACTTTTCAAGATGTTCCATCGAAGGAAAAGCACTCAAGGGAGTCAAGTTACAAATTTTTTTGGTGGACAGTTATTGATCTTTCTCAACTTTTAAGGTCATCATTGGAAAATACAGGGTATTTATCATGTCTGAAACATACTAGAGAAAAAGACTAAATTGAGTGATTTAAAAAAAAACGAAAAAAACCCCAGGTTCTTGTGCTGTCCCAGAMTAGAAATAAATTGAATCAACAGCTATGGAGACAATCAGGATGTATATCACACATACACACACACACTGGCAGCCCTCCCATATCACCTGGTGCAGGTACAGAGTTATTCACATTCACACAAGACCCACACTGAATTTCAGATGCTGCCTTCTCAGGAATACAATCCTGTCCTTCAGGAGGTGAAGGATCCTTTGGGATTTCATTCAAATCCACATTTCTCCAGGCAAGAGGAGATCTATGGTGTCCCACATGTGATGGCTTGGAAGGGACTGATCTTTAGAGAGCATTATCCACTCCTCTAAAACCTCTTTGTGTCGTGTCTCACACTGAGGAGCCAAAAATGGATAGAGCTCAACACTCCTTATTCCCAGGCTGCATCATGAAAGACAGAGGCTAAATCACATCCTGCCTTGGGAAGCTAATTCAGGCTSTTGTAAACCAAAATAAACAAGGGTAGAGGTCTAATATTTTGCTATGTTTATTGAAATTCTCAGCGTCTTTCCAAGGGGGTGATGCTCTCCTTTGRTAAAAGGCAGCTGTAATTGCAATAGGTGTTAGGTGGCTGTCTGGTRTATCAATTGCTGCATCCTTCTCCAGTGAGATAAAGTGAAGGGAATTGAAGCTGCTAATGATCATGAACATGAATACATTAGGAAACAACTAAGTTAGTCCTCATGTGCATGTGCTGCAGCACAGCTGTGAGCAAAATGAGCTTTTTCTTTTTTTTAACAGTAACCCCATTTACTCTGCCATCAGGCCAGCATGTTTTTTTATCATTCTCCCATAGCCACTGATAATTACCCAATATATTTTGTAAACTGCAGGTCTGTTTTCAGAGCAGAAAAGGCACTTAGGCACAGATTGACTCCAATTGGCTTCGCTGGCTGCTCCACAGAGGAGCAGCCATCATATGACTTTTAATCTCCTATGAAACAAAATGATTAAACTGTCAATATCAGCATGAGCCACCATGACGGCCACCCTGATGGAATGGTGCCTCCACACTGCTCCTAATAATATGTATGCAAGGAATAGATTTTTCTTTATAATGCATGTAATTAGAGTACAGGACAAAATGTTCTGTTCAAATTCATGACATGCACAACTAATAGAGAAGGAGAGAATGAGGCCCTTGGCTATTTATTTGCRTGAAAAGGCTCTAATATAGGATATACTTTAGAGAAATTAGTTTTTAATCTAGGTGACTAGATGAGATTTTAACCCTGAACTGGTTTTGAGCTGACCTGGGAGAATTTATGCAGTCATAAATGTGATGCCCTGGAAGCCAGACGGGTGTCACTTTCTCATTAATTTTTGAATATCTTGTGCAGTCAAGGGGAGCAGAAAATCAGTCTTTTTAGAGGCTCCCCTTATGTGAATTTGCTCTGGTGAGACTGAATCAAAAAAAAAAAAAAGCAGATAGAAATTTTAGAAGGAATGTATTCTTTGTAAATTTGGGCGTTGGAGGAGTTAGGTACATTGATTCAGCAGTGATTCCCCCTGCTTGACCTGTAGAAAAGCAAAACCCACAGCTGTAGCTTTCCATGAATACATTAAGCAGGGCAAGTTCCTCTCCCAGCACAAGTCTATTACAGACACTATTGCTCTGCAATTTTAACATAACTGATCCAACAAGTCCTTGAAGGAGCATTTCAGAACACAACTGCTGCTTAAACAGYGCTGCTCATTTAATGGCTGATGCAGGAAATTTGTGGTTTTTACTGTAGATTTTGTATCAAGTCAGGGCACACACCTCTCATCCCCTGGGAAAGAGAAAGTTCGAGCACATCTGAAAAGGACCTGCAGCTCCACCACCTCAAACCTTGATGGATCAGCGCTAACAGCATGAAGTAGGGACAACAATAATTTCTATTGTGTCAAACCATTAAACAATTGCTCATTCAGCATCTGATTAGCAGCTCTCAGCTTGAGTCAGATCCTGCAAGTTATTTTTATACAAAACCAACTTTTTAAATAAGCAGCAGGGACTTGGGAGGCACCCCAGTGGTTGCTGGTGGTGTTTGAGGTGCTGGGTGACCCTGGGCATGCATCAGGGCTGGGATTTTCCTTCCCTGTTCCTTTCCTCCCAGCACTGCCATCAAGCTCCAGCGGAAACTCAGACCCCACCAATTCTGGGAATTCGGCATCTCACCCTTGGGAATGCTCAGCACAAATCTGGCCACCGCTGGAACCAGCAGCCAAACACTTCAGACAGGCACGGAGCAAACCTAATGAGCACCGGAGCCTCGCAGTGGTGAAGGACACGGAGACACAAATTATTTCTGTAAAAGTCACCACATTAATTAGCGAGAATGCATAATTTCCTTCTGGTTTTAGGCTTTGAGGAGGGCAGAGAAAAAAGAACCTTTGATGAGTGGGGAAAGGCAAGGGCAAAGTGTTTTCTGGTGGCTTTTTGAAGGAACAGGTCACAGCAGCAGGGGGAAGTCAGGGGTTTCTGTGCTGGCTGATGAAAAGTTTCTGTGAGCACGGCAAGGTGGGAGCAGGCCAGGGCCATTTTGGACTTTGCCTGAGGCTTGGGCAGTTTCAAAGCCAATCTATCCACAAATTTCTGTGCTAATTGCTAAATCTACTCTTTTGGGGGAAGCCCACCTTCCAGTGTGCCGTTACCAAAAAGTAATAATGTTTTTTCCAATATTTGTCTCTTACTGAGAACTCTCCCAAGTCAAGTTCTACTGGATGCTCACATAAATAAATGTTTTCACAAATGACAGCCCAGAAAGCTGTGTCAGTTCTCATTCTCTTTCCCAACTTTATCTTCCAGCACTGCCAAGAGCTCTCGTAAAAATACATATTTTTTATCTTGGAAAATAAAAGCTAATAAGGATAATAGATAATTAGAGAAGATAATGCAATGATTTATTCCTCATGACATCAGACAAGGAAGGTGAGTCCTGAAAGATTTATCCTTCTTGGGGAACTGAGTCAAGTCTTAAATAAGAAAATAAACCCATATAAAGAACCTCAAAAATGACCATGAAAGAAAGATAAAAACTCTTACCTGATATTTTATCTGAGCACATGTGAAGAGAAGGAATAAAACTAAAGTGTGGAATATTGAAACTATGTAAATTCAGACAGAAAAATGGGAAAATTAAAAGAAAAAAAGAAAATAAATGGGAAAATAAAAGGAAAAAAGGAAAACACCTGTAATATATGTTGCTCAGGCATTGTGAAACCTATGACTATCCAGAGCAAGGCTGACTTATTTCAAAGAGTCCCTTGAAGCATCACCCAGCTCTTCAAGCTGCTTTTCTGGAGATCAGCTTTTATAGCAGGCAACCCTTGAAAACTCAGTGCAGCTGAGTTCCATCACCTGGGAGCTCAGAGCTGACATCAGGAAAAGGGGCCTCGTCACCAGGTCCTTTACACCTTTGATAACATCTTTGTATCTCGTGCCTGTGTGTTCCCRGCTCAGTGCTCACCCTCTGCTGCTCTGGAGGAGAAATGTAAAAAAAAACCAAAAAAGTTCCTCGTGAGCAAATCCACATTGTGCAGAAACTGGTGAGCATTCCCTGCTGACCACAGCCTGGGAAAGGTGGAATCCTGGGTGGAGGAAAATACCTCCTGATTGCTGTGAAGCCCAGAAGCAACAGCTCTGTGAGCAGCTCCAGGGCTTTCCTGGGYGCTGACACATCTGCACAGCGCCTGGCACATCTGGAATTTCCTGCAGTGATCATGCTTGGGCCACCTGACACAGCTGGATTTTTGTTTTGTGTTTCTGTTTCTGTAATTCTATGCTCTTGGCTGTCGAAAATGGGAAATGCAGACAGAAATGCTTTTAGGGAATGGTAATGAGGGGCCATGAACACAAGTTCATACATCCCTTGCATCCCCAGCTTCCTTCATGGGCTAATTACTATTCAGGGTCATATTTTGCTTTCTGAGCTGTTGGGAAACTTGTTGGAAGGTGTGTGCTGAAGCTACACTGTCTCATTATGCTACTTGCTTCCTCAGTTGGAAAAATCATCTCTGACAAGCCACTTTCCTGGGTGCAGAGCTCAAAAGATGCCAAGAGGCTTGGGGCTCGATGAAAGGTATTTGATGTCAATTGCATTTGACATATGCAGGTTTGATATGTTCCTGGCTTCTAAGTGATGCCAAAAATGCAGTTTATGAGAATAATATGAAGGCAGAGGACAGAGATCTAACCTCCTCCAGATAATTGCTCTGAGTTGTTGCAAGGTGACCTTCATCCCCACACAGCTTGTTGGTGAGAGTGCAAAAACATTTATCCCTCCCAACCTTCCATGGGCACATCAAAACCAGCCTGTGCTGCTAAAAAAGCATCTCTGACCCTGTGTCTGCTGGGCAGGTGGGGGACGTGGTGGCCTTTATCCAGGCACTAAGGGAGCTGTCCTCTGGCTTCACAGTTACTGCCTGGGTGGCTTCCTAGTCCCCTTGGTAAGACCAAAAATGTGGTTTGTAAGGAGAGAAACCTGCAGCATGAAACCTTCCAGAGGTGTAAATCCAGCTGCCCTGTCAGCCTTGTCCTTCTGTCAGCAGCTGTCTGGGACCTGGGCACTGACAAGCAGGTGCTGCTGGCCAGCACAGATCCCTTTTCCTCCAACAAGCAGGGAGGGAGGCAGTGAGAGGTGGATCCTGCCCCTCACACCCTGCAGAGCCCCCTCYCAGAGGGCTGATTTCCCCAGCTGAGCCCTGAATTGCACCATGATGTGGTTGTCACAGACACATTTTATGAAAAATCCTTTCCTTAGGATTTTTCCTCCTGAGAAGCTGAGAGGCCTCAGGAACAAAATATAAACAATGGTTATCTGCTGCTGTGGAATGCAACAGGTGCATCTGGGATTGGTCTCATGTGGTTGTTTCTAATCAATGGCCAATCACAGTCAGCTGGCTCGGACTCTCTGTCCAAGACACAAACCTTTGTTATTCAGTCTTTTTCTATTCTTAGCTTGCCTTCTGATGAAATCCTTTCTTCTATTCTTTTAGTATAGTTTTAATATAATATCTATCATAAAATAATAAATCAGCCTTCTGAAACATGGAGTCAGATCCTTGTCTCTTCCCTCATCCTCGGACCCTGTGAACACCATCACAGACACCTGTAAAGGCTGGGGCAGCACACACAGAGCCTTCCTGCCTGAACATTTGGATATTTACACAGAATTTTGCTCCAAGGTAAAAAAGAGCTTTTCACACCATGTTCCCTAAGGTAGAAATCAACAGGAAAAAACCAACAAGAAAAACAAGCTTCTCTTTCACTGATCCATTTTCCTTGGTGTCAAAGCAGCACAGAGCCACCAGCCAGGAGTATTAATGATGTTCTGTCAGGGCTGGGCAGCACTGGCAGCCCCAGAGCCCCACTTCAGCACCAGGAGGGCAGAGAGAGTGAGTCTGTGCCTGCCTCTGCTCACTGAGCATTTCCATAGGTGTCTTCCTGCTTCCAACACTCCAAGAGTGACCTCACCTCTCCCCACATCTCATCAGCTGCAGTTTGTTCCMAGCAAATTGCTTTGCTGCTTAATGAGGGCAATTTCCATGCTTGCTTAGATTTTGCATCTCTTACTGTTGGGGCCAAAATTAATCTGCCCTTCCTTTGGGAAGAACAGCTCTTGTGCTTCCTCTGGGAAGAACAATTTCTGYGCTCCAGCTGTCCCTGCTCTCACAGAGCTGCCTGCTGAAAGCCCATCTTGCCCTGGTGAGATGCAACTGCTCCCAGAAAAGACACAGACAGTTCAGAGCTGTCTTTGAAGCCTAGTTCACTTCAGAACTTTGGAAAACTGCTGCCCTAAATCTCACAGCTGGAGTCTGGCTGTGGCTGGGATGGACCCACAGCTGCTTTTTAAAGCAAAGTGTAAATACCAAAGCACACTTCAGAACTGAGCCCTGTACATGCCAGAAGTGGTACTGCATGCCAGGGATATTTTGCTAAAATCTCCAGAGCAGGAAATTGCTATTTTCTACAATAAAATTCAGAATTCTAGCCTGTTTTTGCAAGCTGCAGTTCCCAGCTATTCCAATTCATTTCTTTTACCCATCATTGCAGTATTTTACTGAGAGTGTGTGTACTTGTAAATGCTACACTCATCCAACTGTTCAGATTTGGTTTGGGCTAGAAATTACATGTGCACATAATAAGACATAATCCTGGTTTGAGAGCTGCAGACAGATCAATGGTAGGGTACAAAACCCCACAGTGGAACTGCTGCAGACATTTTATTTATTTCACACAGGTCCTCCAGGAGCTCCCCAGCTGGAAATGCAAACATCAAACCTCAAGATGACTTTTGAAAACACAGGCCAAAGAGAATGAGCAATTTGCCAAAGACACACAGGGAATTTTCAGAGCACCAAGAATGGGAGCAAAATATCTGAAGTGAAGCTTAAAATGCTTGTCCCAAAACTCTCCCTGGTACAACACTGCACTGCTGATTCTCTGCTTTCTTTCTTGGGTATCTCGCTCCAGCTTCCTCAATATCTTTTAATAACACTAAAAACAATGCAGGTGCTTCTATTTATGAGTAGGAAACTTTCTTACAAGTTCACAAGAACAAAAAAAGCAATGTGTGTTCCCAGGCACAGTAAGATTTCTGAGCAAGCCTTTTTTATTATTCAATTTAAGCCCAAGTAAAATATATAGCTGTTTCAGATTTGGGTCCTCTCTGAAACATGCCTTGTAGAACAATGTTTCTCTCCCCCTGTAATTCTGATTCCACAACACCAGTTTTATTTGCCAGGCCTGGCAAACAATGATCTATCCATCCATGTCATGCATATTATGTCAAATTTATTACGACAGCTTTCCAGCATATTTCCAGTCAAGGTTTCATTCTTCTTACAGATTCTGCAAATGAGCAACAGTTTTAGTTACAAATGCCTCCCCATGAGGCAGCACTCCTGACAATAGAACAGAACTTACTGTATTTCTTGCAGAATTGTGACACCCATACAACCAATCATTGTGACACACTGCTGAGGAACACRGTTTTGCTCTGTGGTTGATATATTCCCAACTCAAAATGAACAGGAGGGATACTGGGAGTCATTCARGCCTTGATTAGTACTTGGCTGGGTCACTCATACATCTTCATGTCCAGACAGGAGAAGACAACCCAAAGAATCAGCTGCCCCCAGCCAGGGCCCTGAACCTTGGGAGAGGTTTGACCACAGGACAAAGGATTTTTGTGGAAACTTGAATATCAAACATGCATGGAGCAAACCATGGAGCAGAGAGAGCTGCAAGGTGTTCCTGACAAATGGTGGGAGTGCCAATGAGTGTCTGGACTAAAAGATTCTGCTTCCTTTTTGTTTTGAAAGCACTCAGAGCTTTATTAGCTCTGACCCAGCAAAGCTTTAGCACCTGCTTGGAGTGAGGCTTGCTGACTCACATGCAGGTAGATAAATRAACTGGGGTTCATTTGGGCAGGAAAATGCCCTGTCTGGTTCTTCCCAGCTGGGGAAGCACCCAGTGCCAGTGCAACATTATTTTCAAAGAGGAAATGATATTCAGTCCCCGCTTTACAATTCTCAGCTATGGAACGCTCTGAGACCAGCWCTGAGCTGCACCAGGAGTAAAACAGCTCCACAGCAGCCCCTCACAACACTTACAGTCTTCTCCTCCCTGCTCACAGCACTTTTCCCTTTCTGTGCCTGGAAACCCAGCCATGCTCTCACCTCTCCTTTGGGTTTGCCTGCAGAGGAGCCTGGAGCAGCCCTGCCTCTCCTCTCTGCTGGACAGCTCTGTCCAGACACCAGGCAAGGGAGAAACGTTTGGGAAAAGCTGGTTTTGCTTCTGCTGAAGATTTCCCAATCCTTCCAACACTGCAAACCTCCGTGCAAATTGTTACAGCCCTGGAATTTCTGTTGGCAGAGGTGGAACAGGGGGCTGAATGCTCGGGAGCATTATTGCCCATCCCTGTGCTGCTCTGACAATCTGTGTCTCAGGAAGAGCACAGAAATGCTGCATGATCAGCATCAGAGCCAGAGAAGAGGATTAATGTGATTAGTCATAAATGGAGCGAGAAAAACTCATTCTGGAGTTTAGAGGAGTTCTGCTGGAGAACTTGCAAGTGCAAAGATATTGAGCATCCAATAGCTATTTAACCTGGTGTGCCAACATTATTCTGCTTTGGAAGTTTATACCAGCAACTGAAAAAAGCTAGATTTAAATAGCTGTCAGAGAAAATGAAAAGGCTTCACAGCTCGAAAGGTCTGAAGAAAATAAATGCAACCACTAAGGGTATTTTTTAAATCATGGGAAAATGACATTGAATAAGCTAACAATGGTGAATTTCATACAGCAGTAAATAGGAATATCACTCTTCAGCCATGGGATTTACAAAAGAAACCAATGTCATTTGGCAGATAGCAAACTGAGGTACAAAGAAGTAAAAAGAGGCTTTTTCCTGGTACCCCAGGAGGCCAGCTGGGAGCCAGGAGCAAAAGGCAGGCATGGGCAGCAGCCCAGTGCCTTTCTCAGGAGCAGCACTGCCCATCCACACAGCTCTGGGGCTGCTGCTGATGCTCAGGAGCACTGCAGGGCTCGGGGCTGCAGGGGCTGAGCCCCTGCCCTGCCCTGCCCTGCCCTGGGGTGAGCCCGGAGCTCTGGTGCCCTCCAGGGGAGCCCTCCCTGCTCCGAGCCACACAGGGGCTGGCAGGGGCTAACCCAGCCACAGGGCAGCACTGAATTTGTCTCCCAAATCCCAGCCCTGCCAGGACCTGGAGCAGATGTTCAGCTCCCTGGGAGGGTCACTGAGCCCTGTGGATGTGCTTTGAGGGGTGCCAGGGCACGGGGAGGGTGCACAGCCTGAGCTGTGMAGGGGAATCCCACCAGGTGAGATCACCCAGCACTAAACCGGGGGTGCAGCTTACCAGAACCAGCTCTCCAGCAAAAACAGCACCAGGGTCTAATCCTAAAGCAGGGTGACAGCTCTGAGAACCTAAAGAGTGCTGGGTGACAGCTCTGAGARGCAGGTCCAGGGGGACAAGGTGCTCTCCCAGGCTGGTGTGAGCAACAAACTCCCCTGCAGGTCCCGGTTAGGACACAGCTGGAAGCAGGTGAGAGTCAAATAAACCCCTCAGAGAYAAAACTGAACTAAAAACCCCCATCAGCACCTGTCCCTGGCTGCTCAGGGAGCACAGCTTCTSCCTCCCAGCCCTGCTCACAGCAGAGCACATGCTGGAGTGGTTTCCTGCTGTGGGATGTGTTTGCAGAGCTGGGCCTGCGGGGGCCATTGATCACATCCGTGGGCAAACAACCTTGTTGTTCACCAAGCACAGAATGCATGGATGCAGAGACGCAGCCTGGGAGCTAGCGGGGTTTGCAGCCAGCAAATTCAGGGSATGACTTCAGTATAAAATTAAAAGTATAAAAGTAAATAAGGAAAGAAAAATGTTGACTCCACCTCTCTCTGAAATCCCTTGGAACCCCACAGCTTCTTGTCCAGTCAAGGACACGGAGCAGCTTCCAAAATGTAACATCACATGTTGAGTACAGTTCATGCATCCAAAGYCTTTTTATCGAAACAGAACAACAGCAGCAAAAAATTCCAGGAAAAAAAACAGGCACTGGCTCTACCACAGGAAAATTCAGTTTTTGTCACATGAATCAATCAAAACCAGGACAATACTCCTTTGGTTTCAGTATAAACTGCTATTTCCTAACTTCCAGTGAATAACTTCCATTCCAAATGGTCATTTATCTTCAAGAGCAAAAATAAGTCTTCAACCACAGTACTTCAAGTGCAGATTATTTTCCTCAGAGGGAGAAAAAAAAAAATTCCCTTTTCCAGTCACCTGTGAGTAAAACAGTTTTTTTCCTAATTCCAGAAAGGACTCTACTGAGCAGAAAGCTACCTGTGGCTGCCAGATCATGGATTTCAGGTGGTTTAAGGCTGGGTTTTTGGTTTTGGTTGGTTGGTATTTTTTGTTTGGTTGGTTTTTTGGTTTTTTTTGGTGTTACATTGAATTTTGTGGTCTTTAAATGTGGTGGTATGTATAAGATCAATATATCTAATTAAAAYCCCCATTAATGGAAAATTCAATAATTCCAGGGTCAGGAATGACTATTAATTTGCTGAATATAACTGGGATAATTTAAAATATTCTCAGTTTCTGAAACAATGGAGAATTCTTGGCCATTCACAGGATTTGCCTCTAATGATTTTTTTGTTTTGTTTTGTTTTGTTTTTTTTTTATTTCTCCAGATTTTCATATTTTTGGATATTTCCAAGACTGACAAACATTTCCCACAGTATGAGAGCTACAGGAAATAAAGGCCAAGGAAAATCCATTAAATCCATATTATGGTTTTTTTTCCTTTAGCTTCAGTGAAAGCAGCAGACTGACCTCTCACTTCAGCAACCACTGAGTATTTAAGAGACCATCAGGAATTTAASAAGCCAAGTGCTTTATTTATCCCATAATTAAAAACTGCCCTTCCCAGAGGGCACTCCCTTCCCACTCCCTTGAACACATAATTTTTTTCCAAAATACATGTCAAGATGTTATTTTCTCTTAAATCTCCTTTAAACTGTCCCTGGGTGCAAGTCTCTCTCACCCTGGGGAAAGGATGTAGCTATGTGTTGGTTGTCCCTTTTACACCAAAATTGCARTGTGTTTGAACAGCAGAACACTGTGATTTTCTGTTCCACATGGAAATTGGAACCTGTGCTGTTGGAAGTTGGAACCACAGCATCATGGACAGGAACTTGGCTGACTTGTTCCTCCTGTTGGTGCCACCTCCCCTTTTCTCTTGTGGAGGTGGGGAAAATACAGAGATCAGAAAAAAAATCCAAAAAAAGTAAAAGGAGAGAAAAAAACTCAGGTTTCTTGAAATAGATTCTGCCTTGCTTTGGGCTGGTTTTGATTGGCTTCTGTATAATTAGCTCTTGCTCACAGTTTCTGTGATAATTGCACTCTCTATTAATTGAGCATATATTGTACTCCATGCAGTCAGCAAGTGATGAAGCTGTCAGTGTTTTGTTAGCTATTACACTGCCTGATTCTTATGGGCTGTTTGATATTAGTAACAAATTAGCCAATTTATACGTCATAAATAAGATTCAAAAGCCCTGCTTTATCAGCTGGAGAGAAAAATACTGTTATCTTGGTTGACAAAATGCTTGTACTAAGATTCCAAGTGCCTTTTGGCAGGAATTCATCAGAGCAGATGTATTCCTTCTATCAGGCACCATTTGGTTCAATTATTCTTAATGTTTAATGGCAGAATAATTGAACCAAATGGTAATATATCCCCCCATAAAATACTTCCATCAAATGCTTTAATTGCTGGATCTCTCTAACTGCAGTGTCTGAGTGCTTTATTCTGCTTATTGACACCTGACAGACCATGATGTAAATACATTACTTTAGTAAATCTCTTGATGAGCCTTACCAGAGGTGAGCACTAAACCCATGCAAACAGGTTCTCCACTGGTAAATGGGCTGGGGAGCTGGAACAAACAGGGGGGAAAGCAAAGTGCCCCAAAGCTGCTTCCTCACAGTCCCAGGCAGTCCTGAGCAGCCACCCTGCAGGAGGAGGAAGGCTGAGGGTGGCCATGCCTGGTCTGTGCTTTCAAAACCTGTTCCAGACATCTTCCCCCTTGCTAGGGAGCATCTTGGTCTAAATGGCAAAGCAGTTTCTTGTTTCCCACTTACCAGACATTTAAATGCTTGTGCTCAAACAGTTCTTCCTTGGGYTGAACCTCCCAACACCCACAAGAGCTGTGACAGCAATAACCTGGGCTCTGACCCACACTCCATGGAATGGGCAGRGGCTGAGGATGGAAACGATGGCTCCACACGCTCCTCACCCTCCCCTGGCACTCTGGGATGCCTGGACAAAAGCAGCAGGAGGAYGGGGTGAGCAGGGAGGAGGTGCAGAGCCAGGGGAGAAGCTGCAGGGAGGGGGTGGATGGCTGTTTGCACTCCCTGCTGGATGCAGGGAATAAATCTGGAACTGAGGAAGGATCATAACAGCAAGGAGTGGTTTGCAGGTCAGGGGGAAGACTTACCAAGCAGAGGGGGATCTCTGGCTCCCCAAGGCACTGCCTGGCTCTAGTGTTGCATTTTTGGCTACTGCTGGGTACAATGGTGCTCACTGATCAGGGCTCCTTGCTGCCAGGCAAAGGATGCAACAATCCAGGCACTGTGCATCCAGAAATGGCCAGGAGGCAGTGAGGAGATGAAGCCACCTTCTCCCTGCTCCTGGGACATTCCCAGAATCAATATCAACAGGCTATCAATAGCAACAGAATTCAATATTCAGCTGAGGTAAGGGAAAAGCACAGAAACACCTGCCAGTGTTACAGATCCATTTCCTGCTCTCCACACCACCAAGATCAGTGCAGGTTCTGACCCGGACACGCTTGTGCAGGCAGGTGCCACCCCAGCTTGTGCCAGAACAGAGTGTGCCCAGGAGAACAGAGCAGCAGAGAAAAAAGCAAGAGAATTGAGTCCCTCCCAGGTCCCCAAAGAGCCCCACTCTGCTGAGACACCTGCTCTAACTGCAGACACTGAGCAAACACAAACTGCAAAACCCCCTGTGCAGGATTCTGCTGGGATTCTGAGAGGATTAAACAGAGCAGAAGGAATGGGGAAGAGATGCATTTGGAAAGCTTCTCAATTAGTTTCTAATTGCTGGCRCCCAGCCAGGCTGGCGATGCAGGGAAGGGAGGGGAACCAAGGGGCCRCAGCAGTTGCTCCCAGGGCAGAGCTGCCCCAGTGCCAGCAGATCAGAACCACCAGGGCTGCAAGGACAGCCTCACCCTGCACCCCTATTTGTGCTTTAGGCCTGAGGAATCAAACATTACACTGCTATGGATGTATTCACTATTCTGTTTTTATCAGYCTGGTTTTTTTTTTTACTCTTTCTGGGTAAAGAATTGAATGAAGATTCAAGGGGTGAAGTCTGTGGAAAAATCCTAACCCACTGAAGTTTTCAAGATGCTATGGCATTTATGTATACTACAAGAAAAAGCCCCTTCCAGTGSCTGAAGGAGGCTACAGGAAACATAAATGGGACAATTTGTCAGGAAATGTAGGTTTAAACAGAAAGATGGTAAATTCAGATCAGATATTGGGAAGAAATTTTTCCCTGTGAGGSTGSTGAGGCCCTGGCACAGAGTGTCCAGAGAGGCTGTGACTGCCCCTGGATCCCTGGGAGTGTCCAAGGCCAGGCTGGATGGGGCTTGGAGCACCCTGGGACAGTGGAAGGTGGTTGGCAGGGAAGGTTTGGCTGCATGATCTTTGAAGGCCCTTTCCAAGCCAAATCATTTTGTGRTTCTGTGAATGGGAGTTATTGCAAACCATTAAAGCAGCACCTGCTCTTGAATTGCCAAATGAATGTTTAATTGTGATTCACGTATCCTGAATTAGGGATGGGGATCCTGGGACATCACAGAGACACTGCCCAGCTCTGTCCTGAAGGCTGGAAGTGATACAGGCACTTTCTGAACCACCTGCTTTTAATACCCATCTTAGCACAGGGTGTGTGTGGTTCTGGTACACAGAACACACAGCAGAACAAAGGAACCCTACACACACATCCTGCAAACGTGGGCTCTCCTGCTGTTACTGCATTTTCAGATCTTTGAAAGATCTGGAAACAACCARGGAAGAACTTAAGCTGTGATGTGAAAAAAGCTCAAGCTGAATGGTGAAAGCTGGAAACCAAGAATTGGAAGGAGGCAGTGCTCTGGCAGACCCCTCTGTGTCCCTTCAAAGCCCTTTTCAAGGGGCAGCCCCATGACATGGAGATGGGAATTTCCCAACCTGAAAATCCAATGCAGCTGCCATGCAGAACAAGCCAGGTTCAGCAGATGGAGCATGACAGTGAGAATCCTTCAGGTTTGAGGGCAGAAATTTCTGCAATGAATATAATCCAGATGATAGTGGGGAAAAAAAATCATCAAGATGGTTTCTGTTAAGGAAATCAATAGGATTGAAGCTCCAGGGCTGAGTTGGGCACATGGAGAACTGACAGTCCCAGTGCTCTGCTGTTGCCCTCAACAGTTTTGTCCTGATGGGGAAGCACTCAGCATTCTGAACACTGGAATGAGAGCAGCAGTGTCCTGCTCCCACCATGGAAAACACAGAAAAAAGATTGATTCTTTTGCAAGTGACATTCTGCACATCTGAGAACATTTCCTTTCTGCTCTGAGTGCTCTCTGAAGCGGATGCAAGGACTGACTGACAGATGTTCAGTGGACAAGCTGTGGAGGTGTGTTATGTCAAGCATTCCACCAGGGCTACAAGACAATAGGGATGGAAAATTAAATGCAAAATAATGTCTTGCTTCATTTTCCCCGTGTTTTGCACACACTTGTTTAGAGCACATCTCAAAAGGGATTAACATCTTTGGATGACATTCCTCCTGCTGCACAATATGGGAAAAACACTTGGGAAAACAGCAGAAAAAGCCTCTGGCACTGAGGGCTTTCCAGCACTTCAGGAATACAAGATCTAGGCTGAGCAGTGCTAATCAATGAAGCTGGACTTCACTGAATGGACAGCATTAAGAAAGTCCAAGAGAAATAATGGGAGTTTGTCTGACTTTGTATTAATACTGGATTCTTTGGGCAAGCTCTGATAATTTCTGTTGACATCAGAAAGGAATGCTGCAACCAGGATTCCCAAAAGGTCCCTTAACCCATGTCTGCCTCAAAAATGGGAAAAAAAGGGGCAGAGAGAAAATCATCCCACCAACTTTTCCTTTCACTGTAAGGAAAAAAGGGAGGGACAAAGTCCACAGCTCATCCTGCCCAAACATCTCCAGGAGCTCCTTGCACAGAGCTGCCAACCCCAAATCACTTCCCTGGCACCCATTCAGGGGCAAGTCAGGACATCCCAACGATCTGTGCAGGGTCAGAGGAGTTTAGGCCTGACAAAGAAAACATTTCCACCTTCCCAGTAAAGTCTGAGCTTGTCTGTGCACGGCTCAGAGGGGCAGGACAGTGCTGCTCTGCATTCACCACGCAGAGCCCAAGGTGGCAGAGGGAGGATGRGCCCTTTGATGCTCAGCACTGCAGGGCCCCCACAGCTGCAGGGGCTTCTGTGCTCAGCTCTGGCTCCCCCCAGCCCAGGATATTGCAGCAGTGGGGTTCAGCCCCCAGTGCTGCCCATCCCCTTTGAACGAGGCCCCTGGTCCCACTCTGCTCAGCCACAAGGTCAGTTTTGCTGAGCAGGCAGGTGGGGCAGGGCAGCAAACGCCATTTGTGCTCCCTCCAGGGTCAGGGCTTTAATGGAAGACCAGGGAGGGAGAGTTGTTACAGGGATGGGGCTGAGAGTGCTGCCCATGTTCAGTCACAGAGCCAAGCAGAGCAGTGCCCCTGATCCAAGTGGCTTTTCCTGACCCCCTTTGCTGACCTGAAACAAAGGAGCAGCATCCCTCCTAAGGACTTGCTGCAATGCCCTTTCTTGCCTGTTGATTTTTGTGTCTGTTTTGGAGCAGCAGTTGGCACCTAGCTCTAAAGGGGCTGCCACATGCAATTACAGAGAGAAGGTCTTGAAGGACACAGTGCAGAAGCAGAGAGACATTTGAAATAAACTTAAAGGGAACAGCTTTGTTTAGCTCTGTGCCCTTTGGCTGCCCTGTAATTCTTTATGTCGATTATAATAGAAAGATCAAATTTCTCATTTTCTCACCTCTGTACCAAGAGAAATGCAAAATTTCTTTCACTTGATCTCTGTGAGCCCTCCTATCCCAGATTTGCTTACCAATACTTTGTCACTGTCACCTCCTTGACGATGACCTGCTTGTATTCATCCATGCATTCACAAGAGTTGCTCTGGTAAATACAAAGGTTCCAGTTTCCAAATCTGCACATCCCAACAGCACTTAATTCATGGAGCAACCTATTTCTGTCAGTTGCTTCCTTCTGTCYAGGCTTGGCAATCTCTGTTAGATTTCATTAGAAATTAGCATGGATTTAATTGTGAATTGAGGGCCAGGATATTCCCTGGCCCATTCAGAGATATGCCATATTTCAAAGATATTCCCATCTTTGAAAACACAAGGAGGTCCAGGATGAGGAACCTCATTCCTCTGTACCAGGGATTATTATCTCATGGCATTGCTTTTACTTTCTCCTTCTTGATGATGTGTGAGGACTCCAAGGACACAAGGAGGGCAGATGTGGGAAACCATCCCAATTCCAGTGTGAGGGATTTTCCTTGCAGGCAGAGTGAGGYACAGCAGACAGGAGAAGCAGAGCCCTTCCCAAGGCCAGAGAGGATCYTCCTGCCATCCCCACCCCCAGGCAGCCCTGGGAGCTCCCTGCCTTTCTGCCCTCTGCCTGCCCATCACGGCCATTCTGTGTTTATGGAAGGAAATGTGGCAGGGGAACTCMGTGGCAGCAGCCTGGGTCTATCCACACTCCAGAATGGACACAGGTCCTGTCTCCAGCCTGACACTCACCCAAGACACACAGAAACCCTTTTCCCTCTTCAGTGCCTCAGTCCTGCAGCAGAGGAATGGCTCAGGACATGGGCAGCACCAGAGGCTGTGCAATGGTCACTGTCASTGCCCAGCACCCACCAACACGGCCAGAACAGAAATGCAAAAGGCCAAATTCACTTGATGCACTAGAGATTCTTCTGCAATCTGCTACCAGGTCTTGGATAAGTCAAATCTTACCTCACAGCAGTTAYCTCTGAGGAGTAACATGCAATAATCCATGTATACTTTTATTTTTAATCTTTAGCTGGTACTTTGTGAGACTGAACAAAGGCAGAGACGTGTTGAGGATTCTACCAAGGGTGCATCTGTCTCCAGATGAAAGGATCCTGACATCAAACTGACTGCAGCTGGGCTGGGAAAAGTTTTAAATCACTGCGATCAACACAAGTTTTGCACCAAAGTACAAATACACATGGCATGATTTCCTCTGGGTGACAGGCAAATCCTGTTATTCTACTTATGAATGGGCCTCATTAAGTAGGAAAAAAAAATTGTTGGTGCAACCTGTTCCTTTTTAAATTGAACATATTAAAGTTGATAGATACCCCTAATTCTCTGCTCAGCCTTTTATGTGTTGCAATAACACTGCTCCCATTGTTAGGGAAAGTCTTGAGTTTGCATAATCTGCTTTTCATTTCCCTGGCAGCTGCAGATCATTCTTGGTGACTAAATTAAAAACAGTTTCTTTCAAGAATCCACCAGATCTGTCCTTCTTTTTCCTCCCTGTACCTACAAGTTAGGGGAAAAAAAGAAAACAAAGCCTTCCCAACAAGCATTAAATCCTATCAAATCAGGCTGGAAGGTCACCTCATCCATCCCTCTGCCCTGAGGCAAAAATCAGCTCTCCTTAAGCCATCCCTGACAGATGCTCACCTAACTCTAAAAAACATCCATTGATGATTTCACAGCCCATCCCTTGGCTTACCTCATGCCTACAGGTCTGACCTCAATGTCCCTAAAGCAGCCAAAGCTCCCCAGGGCTTGTCCTGTCCCCACTGAACTTGGGGAGGCTATTTCTGCTTGCAGAAGAGTACTTCTCACTTTGGAACAGACCTGAACGTGGGTGCCAAGCTTTCCCAGGCTTTTCACTCCTCTAATTTATTCCAAATATCTCTGTCCACTGTGACAGTGTTTGCAGGGTTCTTAGGATGAGGGAAGAGACGAGGATCTGACTCCATGTATCAGAAGGYTTGATTTATTATTTTATGATAGATATTATATCAAAACTATACTAAAAGAATAGAAGAAAGGATTTCACCAGAAGGCTAGCTAAGAATAGAAAAAGAAAGAATGAATAACAAAGGTTGGTGTCTCAGACAGAGAATCCGAGCCAGCTGACTGTGATTGGCCATTAATTAGAAACAACCACATGAGCCCAATCCCAGATGCACCTGTTGCATTCCACAGCAGCAGATAATCATTGCTTACATTTTGTTCCTGAGGCCTCTCAGCTTCTCAGGAGGAAAAATCCTAAGGAAAGGATTTTTCAGAAAATATCATGGCTATAGCCTACAGCCTCAAAAGCTCAGCCCTGTTCTACAGCCCAGCACTCCAGAGCAGACAAGTCAAACACTCCTGAGCCATTCCTGCTCCTGCTGCAATTCCTGTCCCACAGAAGTGAGTGGAGGACACAGGAGCTCGAGGTCTTTCCCTCCTGGGGCAGCAGTGGGCACTGAGAGGTTTCCAGCCTGGCTTTCACCTGAACCCTGCCCCTGGTGCCAGCCAGGCTGAGCACAGCATGCCCAGCTCCCAGTGGGCAGCTGGATGCTCACACAGCCCCAGGACACCCAGCCCAGCCACACCAACCCAGCAAAACCCAGTGCTGGGCTCAGCCAGCAACGAGGACAGCACAGAGCAGTGAGGAAACACAGGAATGGGGCTGGGTGTGGGGAGAAGTGGGGGAAAACCCCAGGAAGTTCAGAAGAGGAAGGGGCAAGAAGCTGGGTGATAAATTGAAATGTGCAATGAAGAAGCTGGGTGATAAATTGAAATGTGCAATGACCTTCTTTGCCCCACTTTGGCCATGCTAGAGCTGACCTTGACTGCAAAAGACACTCCAACTTCCTGAAAGGCAAAAGAAAAAAAAGGAATGAAAAAGAATGAATGAAAAGGCAAAAAGAGAAACAAGGAATGAAATCTCACCGTGAGCTGAGGAGTACAGCAGTGCTGAGAACTGGCACTCCACATGTCATGTAACAAAGCCCTAGGGAAGCCTTGGAGGCTCGGGCACTTCTGTAAGGTGACAGTTGGGGATTTCTCTAAGGTGACAGTTCTTGCCCCAGGACACAGCTTGGCCACTGCCTGGCTCTGTGCTCAGATTTCCTGCCTCTTCTAGCCCAGCAAGGCCACTCAGCCCTGGGTTTTGGGCCACCCTTAGTGCACTCAGCCAGCCCTGGGCTCAGCCTCTCTGAGCCACAAGAGCCAGAGGATGCTCTTGCAGGTGCCTGAGAGCCCAGGCAGGGCTCAGCTCAGAGGGCATCTCCTCTCCTCTGGTGAGTGATTTGCGCTGCCACGCTGTTCCAATCCCAGTGATTGTGCCCCACACCAGCTGCTCTGCCCCGTGGAGCCAGGCACAGCCCTGACAAACAGGACACTAAGTGCTCCTTAAGGACACTGCTGCAGCACTCCCAGCTGTTACACTTTTGCTGGGAGAATTTAAAGGTATCTTCTTAAAGATGTAGCACAGTGTCAGCATTAACAGTTTCCTCCTGTTTTGCCTTGCAAAGTGTCCCGTCCTACAGAGTTTTATTAATACAGGTTGAAATTTCCAGATTTAAAAGCTAATTAAATCCCACTTAAAGCTTTCACAGAGGGGATTAGCTGGAACTTATCCACTGTTTATGCTGCTGTTTGGTTTGTGTGGGGAAAATACAACTAAAAACATCTTTCTCAAGGAGACTAAACCCAACTTTACACATTTGCACATGGAGAGAAAAGATTCATACAAATAAAACAAACCAGTCCACGCCACCACAGTGAGCCCCTGGTTACAGCCAGTGCACAGTGCCTGTGAAATACCAAACCCTCAAAGATACCAAACCAGAGCTTAGGGAAATTTCCATTTTACATCTGAAAAATTAAAATTATACTGTTCCATTCTGTATATGGCTTAAGAGGAATAAAACTTGTAGGTACTGTCATTGGCCTACATATAAGAAAAAATATATAGACATAAAATTATTTACATTTTTAGATAAAAGGCAAATATGTTGGAGTATAGGAGTATCACCCAATTGAAACTAAATTCCAGTGCATTTGATTTCACTCACCTGTCAAAATGCTGGATGGGAGAGCACAGGCAAATTAAACATTTTTCTATTTTACAGAAAGGACAAATTCCATAAACATGTTCATTTATTTCATTTATTTGACAAAATGGTGTATACAGTATTAATCTTTGCAAAATAATAATTGTGTATGCACAGTGGATGGTTTTGAGACCAGAGTTAGGGACACAGTGTGTGACAACATTGCACAAACAGTTCTTCCACAGAATCTTAACTTTCCAGTATTAAAATATATAAAATAGAGTGTGATTCTTACTTATTGTGGTGAGGTATAAACATTTCTTCCTTCAGAGCAGTGTGGCTTTGATGCACCTCCAAGAAAGCTGCTAAGGACACCCTTCTCCTTCATTCTGCCAATAACTACAGACCTAGAGGCATATTTATTGCTCTTCTAATGGTCACACATTTTTTCCTTGAGCAATATGAAGAGAAAGGAATGGAGAAGGAAAAACCTGCAGGAATTGATGATAGCAACCCATCTGCACTATTTGTGTTGGGAGCCAAAGATTAGTGCAGATAATTCATTTTGAATGTAACAGTTTTAATGGAAATGTCAAGAAAAATTTATTTACATTTTTCTAAGCTGAACATGGTATCGATTAGAGCTGTTCAAAAAATCACAATTAGGAATTTATTTCACAAATTTTTATATCTCTGCCCATTTACAAGACCAGATCATAATATCCCCTCATTTGTTCACTGTTCAAATTTATTGATGATTTTCAGCACATAATTCCTGGGCAGAGTGAGATTTGTACAAAGTTCTTTAGTTACACAAGATCTTTAGTATTGCCTTCTGTTCCCTGAATGAATGATTTGTGTAACTAACAGCTTGAATTTTGACTGCTACTAAAGAGAATATAATCAAAATGAACCTTGGTCAATATCTGAGTACTGAAACTTAGGGGTTTTTTTTCCTATACATACTTTTACTGATGCCTGAAAAGTCAAATACTTTAAAAATTGAAAAGTTCATTTGTATTTTATTCCCAATAAATTAGAAATGGTTCTTGGAAGGCAAATCAGATGAAGAATTCTCCATGCTCCTGAAAGAAAACTGCTTCAGCTTCTCATCTTATTTCAAAACCTCACAGCAGTGACATTCTCACAAAAAAAGTTATTTTAAAAAGTTAGCAGCCATTTCCTTAGTGGCAGAAACATCCTCCTGGAGCCCCCTGGATGGTATTGCTCCACCTGGAAATACAGCAGGGCATTTCCAGAGACCAGAAAAGAAATGAATCACATTTCAGTGGTTTATAGGCACAGTAAGTGGGAGTTCCTTTCACTATCAACTTCTCAGTCCCTTTTCCTATTGTGAGGTATCCATTGGCATCAACAAAAGAGAATCATCTTAAGGCAAAACCAGTGATTTCCAAACAAAGAAAATAAACATCATTCATTTGAATAAAAAATAGGACTGTAAGCACAGCTTTTTACATTATTGCAAAAGTCCATAAAAATACAAATCCACTGTTAGTTTGCTGACTCTTTACAGTATAAAAAGACAAATGAAAATATTGTGAAATAGGTGACCTAAAAGTGTGATTAAAGAACAATTCTGTTGACAGAAGTCAATTATTACTTATTTTGTCTTACCATGAGTTCATCAGTGACAATTTGGAAGGAGAGACAAAAAAAGAACTTTAGGGAGTGAAGTATTACTTATTACAATTGTGACTAACAAAATTACCAAAATTAGACAAAGACATACAAACTTTTGAAGATTGTAGCTGCAAAATTTCTGAGGGCCAACTTGCAAGCTGTGGCCTGGGCTGGCCAGGCATCTCCAGTTAAATCCTGATCTCTGCTTGGGAGAACTCCATTAATCCTTTGGAACAACAGCAGGAATGATACCTTGTCAAACACAAGTTTTCCATGAGAATAACTTTCAAGGTGTTATTTTTTGGCCACACTTGCCACTGCCTTCTTTGCTGCATCCTCCAGGTCATTGGCAGACGTGATGGGGAGTCCACTTTCACTCAGAATCCTCTGGGCTTCCTGGACATTTGTTCCTAAAAAAGAACATTGACTATAATTAGTAATTAATACTCATGAATAAATGAACATCTCCTAGCATGCCTCTGAAAAATTAGGTAATGCTTTAAACTACACATCATTTCAGTTTAGCAGCAGACCAAATGAGTGCCTTAGACTGGGCTGAGGAGAAGGAGCTCCTAATTCCAGTGACAACTGTGACAGACAATGCAACCTGAAAATGGCACTTGTGTGCACAGCAGGGGCTTGGTGGAGATGAGAGGGGCAGTGCAGCATCCCCCAGAGCCAGCAGGGACATCCAGCAAGAGCTCTGGGCGATGGACCACGTGCCTGGCTCTTTTAAAGGCATTTACTAGCCACAATCAGCTACAGCTAATCAGTGAGTCAACAGTAACTAAAATTCACCTGTGATAACTGAAAGCTGCCAAATGAGCTGTTGAGAGGCAAAGATTTGGGTAATCCTGAATATTTAACCAGGTTTAAGCTGCTCCTGAATATGCTGTTGCATTTTTTACTAAAAACAGGGAATACAAAGGTCCCTGAAGTAATTCAGCATGACACCAATCCCTCCTCTGCTGCTGCACTAAATTAYTACAATCACAGAAACATTTAGGTTGGAAAAGACCTTTAAGATCTTCGAGTATGACTGGAAACCCAGCACTGCCAAGTCCACCAACAAACCATGTCCCTGAGTGCCATGTCCACGCCACCTCAAGGAGAAAATATGATTACACAGCACAAGGGCTCCAGTTTGTATGGAAAAAGCCCAACTTCAGTCAATAGATTAATGCAAAGGAAAGGAAAAAATCCAAAGCTGAAAAAGATATTTCAGGAAAATACATTTTCCCCACTTTCCTTGTCTAAAAGACGAGAGCATCACCTTCCCATTTACTCTATCTCATTCTTTTTGGAAAACTGAGACTAACAGAAAATCTGAATTCTCCAGAGCTTTCTGCAGCAAAGCCAAGTGACATTTTTGATCACTGCTGTTCTCTGCACCACAGAAGAACCTGGAGTCAGACATCCTACTGAGGAAGCAGAACCCACACTGTGGGGTCACACACTAGTCACAAGCACCCTGAGCTGGGCCTCTTCAGAATCATTTCTGTCCTCCTCCATGTCAGGTTCCTTGCTCATTTGCCACGCCAAATGCTTAATTACTTTGTAATTCCTCAACCTAGCAAAATGAATTTTAATTCTATTTGGAGCTATACASTAATTATACCCTTAATTATTAACCAAGCAAGAAGCATTCTCTTTACTGTGCAACTTCCAGAACGTTCATTTTAAAAGATGATTTTTCATTTTTTTTTTTTTCAGACTTCATAAAACATCTGAAATGGTACCACAGAAGCAGAGCATTTCAAAAGCCTGTTTCATCAGCGTGCTCAAGTCAGGATTGCTACTCCTGAAGTTGAAAGGGACCAAAAGCATCCCTGTCACAGCACTTTGTGATGGGAGAGGCAGGACCAGGAAGAGGAATGTGGGACCCATCTGCTCCCTCTGCAAAGGCTCTGGCAGAACAGGTCATGCTTCCCATGGCTGTGCAGAGGACACGCTGCAGGGTTTGTGCRGGAAGGTCAAAGCATCTGAAATCTTTGACAGAAGGGGGAGTTGGTTGCTTAGTAACACCCAGAACTGTACAGAACTTTTTATACAGAAAAAAAATATTATAGGTAAAAAAAAGAGCAGAATATTTGATTTCTGTTCAAGTATCCTATATAATATAATGTGGAGGCTGCTGCTTGTCWGCCCAGCACTGCACAGGGGAGGCAGGAGCCATTCCCAAGGCTCTGTTCTCTTTGGAGTCCCTCACATTTTTACAGTGATTCCCAAAAAGGTTTTGCCTTTTTTTTAGATACAAGTGTGATAAACATTTAAAACAGTCAAGAATGTACTGATCTCTCAAATAGGATTCTACAAGACAACGCGTTATGAGGAGAAAAAAATGGAAAGAGGGAGATCTTCCTGGAAATTTTCCCACACAGAAAAAAAATATTGTGGCTTTTGTGATAGCCATGTATTTAAAACTAACTTTTGTTCTTCACTAAGTGGCCAATATTAATTTACTAACRGGTCAGAGAGGGAACAATACACTGGATCTGTTCTGCACTGCATTGATTGCTCTCCACAGCACTTGTCTAACATGCATTACAAAATCAATACAAAACACAGGCCCCAGAGAAGGGAGGGGGAGTTTATGCAGGGAAATGAAATGATGAAAGCTGAAAAAGAAAAAAATCTCACTGCAGTCAAAACTGCATGAGTACATTTTGTATTTCTTACATAAAACACTTTTATAGGCAGGCCATACAACTAACCACACTTTTTAGCAAGCACTTCCTTTGCTATAATTGTCTTTTTTTTKGTGATAGCCTTTTATCTCATTGTGATTAAGTATTTTAGCTACGTGGAGAATATGGAAATTATAATGAGGCTGCTAAAAGCAGAGGTAAAAGATTTAAAATTAAACATTCTGAAAACTCTGGAAACATTTAGGAATCTACAAAGAACACCATCTTGTTGCAACAGATGTTAAAATAAACAAATAAAGAATCCCACTATTCCAGCATTAACCTCCTGCCACTGGATGGTGTCAGAGAACTGTGAACAGAATCCCATACCCAGAGATATCAGAATAATCTGCCCTTCCCCTACCCTGCAACCAACTGAGAAAAGGTGAAAATTCACAGGTCTGGAGGCTGTGGGGCTTTTGCTGTTGCTGGGTTTTATTGTTTGGGGGTTTTGTGTGTGTGTGTGTTTGTTTTGGGKTTTTTTTACTGGATTCTATGAAGAGAATGGTTTTCTAATTAGAAGTTTTTGTCYTCTGACATATATTACTGTCAACAGCACTCCCCAGAAAACCTGGAAAGATGTATTTTATTGGCATGCACCTTCAGGCCTTGTAATCTGCTGAAAACCTGGCTTCTGGAACCACCTCTGGTCTGTGTGAATGCAATCTCACATTTACACTTCTGTGGGCCTGAAATCTCTGCTGCCAGTAGCAAATCAAATGTACTGAACTCATTGCCAAAAAAATCCTAATAATAAATGTTCTGTCTAAGMATGTCTCTACCAGTGGTAAGGTTACACCAGCACTCACTGGGAGAGGCTGGATGAAGATCAAACCAATAAAACACAACCACGTGCAAGATTTGGATTATGTTCCCTTACTCACTTGGCCTGCCATAAACCCATCAGGAACAGGCTAAATGGTCACTGCTTAATGCTKATGCTTAGAGAGGATGCAGGATTCTGCAGTGCCATTTCTGGCTTTTCAGGTAAATAAGCTATAAGGGATAAGACACTGTTATGTACATTTGCTATGTGCTAACAAATAGATGAATAATATAAAAATACTCTGATCGACCCAAAACATTCTGCTGTGACAAAAAAAAGTCACAATATGCAAAATATCAATTATTATTAGTGACATGAGCACAGTTACATACATTTGCTATATGCTAACAAATAGATGAATAATATAAAAAATACTCTGATCGACCCAAAACATTCTGCTATGACAAAAAAAGTCACACTATGCAGATTGTCAGTTATTATTAGTGACATGAGCAGGTTGTGCCCATGGTACAGGATCCCTAGCAAGGGTCCAGCTTGGCCATGCTGCACTGCTGAGGGCACTGAGCCACAGGGATCTCCCCCAGCAGGGATCCAGGCAATGAATGCACTCCTGTCTTCCCCCAGGCTGGAAAATTGGGGCCTCTCAGGTCCCAGTGACACGTACTGGACAACCAGGTCTGAAGTTCATCACTAGTTAACCTTCTTCAACAACATTTGATTTGAGGTTTGGCTGCTGCCAAGCTCTAATTAGTGACCTTTAGGCAGGGAACATACAAAGTTTTGCTGGCTCACACATCTCACACCTGTTGGCTCTGCAGTCAAGAGTAAACCAACTTCCACTGTCTATCTGTAAAAGACAATTAAACTCTATTTTATCCACTCCATTTGCCCTTTCCTACCTTAAACCTTCCCCAAAGAATATTTTAATCTCTCCCTCTGCCTCATGTTTGCATCCTAACAGGGAAGGGCAGATTTAAATTTGTGCTGAATGTTTAAACCYGAGATGTCTGAATAGGCTGATCTGAATGAAGCTGTAAGTGTGACTTTGCAATATCCCATTCTTCTCTCTTGACAGCAATTTGGACTACTAAAAATAAAAAAATCAGGCACACATACTAAACTACACCTGCAAACAAGATACACAAGCTGGAGCAAAATTTCACTTGTGTGTAAAAGATTTCTGAAGATACTAGAATATCTCAGATTCTGAAGAACACACAAGG
Source organism: Cardinalis cardinalis (assembly GCA_014549065.1). NCBI lineage: Eukaryota > Metazoa > Chordata > Aves > Passeriformes > Cardinalidae > Cardinalis > Cardinalis cardinalis. Next base: position 2,732,237 of record JACDOX010000045.1, on the reverse strand, counting down.
TCACTGATCACATGAATGAAAAGTATAAAAAATTTTGCATTCAGACGTGAATAAAAAGCAACTTATTTCAATCTGAATTTCAACATATTAAGTAGCTATGATTCCTCCCAGTCCTTCTTGCCCTATGACCAGAGAAGGAGAGAATTCATTTTCTGAAAGAGAAAGGATGTAAAATTTCCAGCATAGGAAGCAGATATCTAATTCACAATTCTTTTTCATTCTTCCCTCTTTTCATCTAACTCTGAGCTACATAAATGAGAAGCAAGGCTTGGCTTCCCTTCAGCACTCCTAGTTTTCACAAAATTTAAGTGAAGAGTATTACATTTTAAAGGGAAAAAAAATTCTGCATAAACCCAGCAGCAGTTACTTTTCTATCTGTAGAAGATGAAATCTGGAATATGTGGATTCTCCATTTGTCCATGAGCTTTTTAAACAATAATCCTGTGTCTCAGCTGGTGAGTTCTTTACTGATAAGGCAAGCAAACATATGTAATTATAAAGTTACCATTTTCAAAGAGGAGAGTAATCCTTTCTTTATCCACTGGTAAAACGGCTTGTAATTATTATACAACTGAGAACAAAGATTTGTCCACAGAATCCCACTAAATCAAGACAGATTTGACTGATTAAAACTCTAGTCATCAAGACACTTGTAGTACAGTGCATGTGGGCAAAGAGACTTTAAAGTGCAGGTCACAAATCTGTTAGATTTATGGGAATAATCACAAACCTTCTGCTGGGAAAATGTTCAAAATGGAAACCCAAAAGAGTGCTTGCTCCTTTTTCTCCTTTTGAACTGTAAAATGCAATCAGCGATGTTTTAAAAAGTCTTGGGTAGTCTTATTACTTCTACAGTACCCATTATTAATTCAAAATCCTTATAAGTTGAAATAACCTGGTGTGAGTTCAAAGAACAATGAGGATGGTAAGGGATCCAGAGGGACTGACTTCTGAGGAAAGATTAAAAGGACCAAACACACATGTGTTGCTTTGTTAAGTGATTCAGGAGGCAGAGAAAACAGCAGTGACTTGCTAACAGTTCCAAAACACAACATCTGAAGGTTATAAACATCACAGTTCTTTGTTTAGGATGAACATGAGGCATTAGAGGAGGAATTAAAAAAACTTTTGAGATAAAGATTATGCAAAAATGGGAGATTGCTGTATTATTCTGGGAGAGAGCTTCCTAAAGAAAATGTGGTACTACCATTTCCAGAGTCAGCAACCAGCCTAGGAGAAACATGATCACAGCTCTGGTGAAGAGCGAGCAGTCCTGGGAAGATGGTAACCCAAAGATGTTTGCATTTAAGTCTGTATTTGACACTCTGAAGATTCAGCTTTGATCTCTGCRGGTGGAGCAGCAAATGACTCAAAGGTCACAGGCACCTCTGCAGGGCTTTCACTCCTCTGTACAATCATGGAATTACCAAAATTACAGGAGAAAGGCCAAGCAAACACAGTGGCAGACCCAGCAGACTGCAGTTTAAAATGACCAAGTTGCTCTTCATGTTTCTTTWATAACAGTTTCAAATATCACAACAGAAACATCTTGTTCACAGGAAAAACTAATGGCTTTTGCAATATCTTCACTTAAGAAGCAGCACTTACAACAGCTGAGAAGTCTCACAGATCTGACAGATAAACTTTTTCCCAGCTGTGAATGACAGGAAAAGTTTTTTTTGCTATGACAAAAAGTGAAACAGCATTGCCTAGAGCTGATAAACAATGAGATTTTATATAATGAAACTTTTCTGCTTCTAAGCAACATCCATCAGTCTCCTTCATCCATATTAAACTTTTTACTCAGTCTCTAAAGGTGTTGACTGGTGCTACACCATCCAAGAAAATTTTCACAATTTGTTTCTAAAATCCATTTTAGGGTATTTAAACTTCCAGCAGAACCCACACCAGCACGTGCAGTGCAGCATGAGAATGAGGGAGGGGGAGGCTCTGCTTTCTCCTGACACACAAAAGGAGCATCCCCCTAAGCCAAGGGCTCCCTGGGCACTCTGCATCCTCAGGAATCCTGGGGAGGGCAATTTTTGGAAAGTAAAAAGCCTGATATACTCAGAATGTGTTTTCCTCACCCACTCAGTATTGCATCTCATGCCCATAAAGGGATGCATTTCCTACTTTCATCACCACTGCAGAGTGACAGGACATTTTAWGCTCTTTACACACACACAAACATGAATATGGATGGTTTTGAGCAAGAGGCCTTAAAACCCACCCAGAAATCCCTCTGTTTTCCAAACCTACTTGGCCAGAATGAAATATTTTCAGCTTACYAGGGCTGTGTGCTGATTGCAATCAAGGCACTTTTCACTCAGTGGCAGAAGACTCTCCCTCCTTCAGGGCACTTCTCAGAAATTACAGGCAGAACTCCACACCCACTGCCATTAAAGTCTGTAACTGCCAAAGAGTGCTTGTCCTCTCCTCTCTATGGCTTTTTTGTTTCTTGTGAAACAATGCTGGATGCACTAAAGAAAAAATATTCCTTACCATTACCAAATCTTCTGGTTTTTATTGGATTTTAGCTGGATTGGGGTTTGGGCAGAGGAACATGTTACACTACATGTTAGTAATTTCTCTCTCAAAAATACTGTTTCTAACATCTTTCTTTTAATTGACACTGGTGTAAATTAAAAAACCTATATTTTGCTGCAGGTTTAGCAATAATGGAATTGCATTCAGTAAAAAAAAAAAAAAAATACCTCCCAGTAAACATAAACTTGCATCAAAATAATTCCTATTTGCATTGCAAATCTTACAGGCAAACTCATAACGCTTCCATTGCAAAATTTCATTGCTTCCAGTACCATCAGGGTCCATAAATGCAGAAATATGAGTTTATTGACTTCAGTTGTGCTATGGCTGAAGAATTGGACATATTCTTATTGTATGGGAGTAGTATGCTTAGGAGAAGAAATTCTGAGTGAATTACTGAGAACCTGAGGATGATTTTGTCTGAATGCAGCAGCACTCACCTTCCAGTCTGACCACCAGGGGTACTTTCAGCTCGAGCTCTTGGCAGGCTTTGGTGATACCATTGGCTATGATGGCACAGTTCACAATCCCACCAAATATGTTCACAAGGATTGCTTCAACCTGTAGGAAAGAAACCAAGGAGGAATTGAGTGGGGGCATGTTTATGTTTTGACTTTGTTTTTTAAATAAACACAGGTAAAAGATCCAAACCAGGATACCAATTCCTCTCTGTCAGGCAGATTCTGATTTATGGAAGGTACAAGCTTCACCTCTGCACTCAGAGAACTGGAGTCTGAGTCTATTATTGCTCCAGTGTACAGCAGTGATTAATTGTCTTGGTCTAAACTGGCACGGTAATTAATGTCATAATTAAAGTATTTACAAAAAAAAAGGGGAATTTCTACCTATAAATATAAATAAAAAGATCTTATACAAGCTGTAGTTTGATTATTTTTAAAATGTATTGAACACTCATCAGAGGTTGGAGCTCAGAAAACACAGRGCATGAATGTGTGATGTACATGCAATGAAATATTCATGTGGACACTTCACAAAACAATCTGGATCTTCACTTTATCACAAGCACGACAGAGGAAAAGGTAATAAACTTGCCTTGACTTGAYAAAGAGGAGTAAAAATCCCTTCTAATTAACAAGGAGAGGCATGTAATGAAGAGCATTCATTACAACAGGTTAACTGATAACCTCAAAAAACTGCTACTCATCAGCTTCTGGAAACTGCAATTTCTCCACCCAATTCACAATTAAATTGCCCTTCACAACACACAAGACATTAATACACAGAAGATAATAATATGATTTCCTTCCACTTGGTAAGGCAGCAGAACATGAACCCAAGCCCATATTCCAGGCTCCCAACCATGCCTTGTCACCTTGAGGACACCCCAGGGATGCAGCCCTGCTGCTCYCCATCCACCCTGGGGCTAACCCACAACACTTGGGGTGCTCCACAAGAAGCTTCACTGGGTGTCACAAATGAGCTTTGCCAGAGCTGTGTTGACTCAGAACCTGAGAGGATAAAGAAGGGATTAGGTGTGAAGGAATGAAATATCACTGCCTTGCAGTGGYGCAGGATGTCAGCTGCAATCATCTCAGCTCACTGCACCACAGGAAGGGRTTCACCCTGCCCAGCCCCAGCCAGCCAGGCTCATACCAGCACCAGGAAAACTCCCTGAGGCCACCCATGTTTATAGCTCTGCACAATCAGGTTTTACACCTCTCCACAGACAAAATGTGACAATTCACTCCTGTGATGTGCACTCACACACTCGGCACTGGTAGTAATACTGCCATCCACAGTACAACAGGAAAACACAACATCCCAACAAATGCTTTACTTCCCATAAGACAGGGACACCTTTCCCTAGACCAGGYTGCTCAAAGAATTTCCAGTGCATTTTGAGTTCATGGAGCCTGTGTATGGCCCATGGTATGGCTTTCTGATCCCAGGCAAAGCACTGGCACCAGAAGGAAATTTATAACCCATTCAAACAAGAACATACAATGTAATTGATTTTATAACTCTTCCTTATACTCACATTAAATRCATGCATTTACCAGTTAAGGGTTTTCTGGATTTTCAGCTGGTGATGCCATTGCAGTCATTTATTTCAACTTTGTGTTACAAAATCCTTAACTCTGCAGAAGCTACCAAGACTAMAACCATAGAAGGCCCCTTCTCTGCCTTGCTCCCATTGCTTGTGCACACACAAACATTCCTGGTGTTAACAATTAAAACCTAAGAGGAAAAACAGAGCCCTTCCAACTCTTATCCCATTAACCCTTATGGCAGACATGTCTCTATGCAAAACACTTTTTTGTTAGAGCACCTTGTTGATGGATTCTAACAGAGGGACACGCCACAGACTGCACTCCACCCTTCCTAATACATCCTCCTAATTCAGGGACATTGCAGCAGACATGTGACAGATCAACTTAACCAAGTGTGTTTACATTAGTGSAGATAAGGAGGAGGATTTTATGCCCACTACAGATATTTTAATTCCTAGCACAGACTTTTTCATTTAGGGATCTGCTTTTCAGCTTTCAAGCTGAATTCTAATCATGTCTTCTAATCCATTGGCAGCAAGAGAAAAAAAAAAAAGRAGGAAATTAGATGCAGCTTGGATAATTGATGTTTGTGTGCTTGGCTTTAATAAAAATACACTGTTAAATTAGAGAGGAGTCTAAAAGGATTCAATCAATAAGAAACTGAATCAGGTAGGGAATTYGATCTTGGGTTTTATCCTAATCTTCCAAATAAGCCAGAAGATCAGTTCCAATGATGCTGAGATTCACTTTAACTCTGCTGAAATCTGTGAACATTGTTTATATATGCTTCTGTAGCCTGACTAGATCCTGCATTTCCAGCTGAAAGAACTTTAGCATTCAGACACAGTGGATGGATGAAGGGGTTTTCAGTGTTTCRTGTGCACAGAGAATGCACTGTCTCTGAATTACTTAAGTCTGTGAGAAAAATAAACCTCCTGTAGCATATCAGAACCATTATATACCCACATGCTCAGCATCTAATGCCTGTGGACTGTTAGACATATCAAGGAGAGGGCAAACTGCCTGCATGCAAGACAGGTTACTAAATAGCATCATTATTCTAATAACCAYTTTTGCCTACCAGAATGCCTGATAAATGTTTTCTGTATTCCAGAAACATTGCTAAGGAAACAAAAGGTAGTAGCATATCCATGGGTCAAACCTTTTTAATGCAGCAAAACAACTGAGAGATGTGAAATCCCCACAAAATGTACTTGCAACTGATTATGGATTCCTGGGGAGAAATAAGGGAACCCACAATGGCATGGAAACATCAGCACCAGTGTTGGTCAAACCCCACAGTCTCCYAGGCCCCAGCACCAATGCTGGGAAGCCAAAGGAATGGAAACAGTTCTGCACTATCACTGTTTTCATKTTAGATTTGGTGTTAAATCTTGGCAAATACTGGAATAGCCATTAATCCCACAGCTCCTAAGTGCTGTGTGAACAGCTATGCAGACTCAGAGAGTATTTTCTCTATAGATGAAAGTAGATATATTGATGGATACCTATATCTATGCAAAATCCATGTCACCTTACTACTAAAACTAAYAGCTTTAATTTCCAGTCACTTTTTGGTAAAGTCAGCCTTGACAAAGCCTGCAATTCTGCTTTGAATGTTTGGCACCAACGAAAGCCCCACACTGCAAATAAATGTAACTGTGTACTAACCAAAGTATTGGTGTTAGGAGATTACTGCTAGAACTGTATTGAAGCACCAACATGATCCACAGGGCTCCCAGGTTCCACAAAACTAAGAGCATTTTAGGTAGAACAGAAGCAGCTTTAGCATTTCTAAAATCAGATGGAATGTGTGTGATTTCTAAAATCAAATTGAGTGTGTGTGATTTACTATATCCTCTTCTTATTATTATTTTCTCTAAARATGTTCCCAGCCTTAACATAATGCAGGCTGAGGTGTGATCATCACACACTAAAGGAGGAATAGAGGCAGCACCATAAAGCATYCCCCCTTTCCACAGCCCAGCTATAAATCCATACTGGGGATGTCTGGCTGTCTGCTGACCTGAGCCTCACCAACCACACCAGCCCTGCATGCAGAAACAGACAGGACAAAAGCTTCACCCTGGTAAGCTGTTCCTATTTCCCACTTTTGCTGTCACCAYGGAACAAGAACAATAGGTGTAGGATTACAACATGCTGCAGCACCAACGGGCCCTTCCTACAAGGCAAACTCTGAACCTCACACAAAGCAGACATCCAAACACAGATGAGGTTTTATCAACACTGGGAGATGACACAAACATCGGCAGCCCCATAAAGAAGATGTCCTGCTCTCTCTCCTCAGCACACAAACATCCCCTCTCCTCTGCCTAATTTCTGCTCATGTATTTTTGAGAACCTTTTTCACAATCCTCCCCACATTATCTCATCTGCTGACACCAAAGACCTGCATCAGTTTCCAGTTATAGACAGTGTCCCATGCATGCCTTGAGACTCTGTACACATCYCTTCACACAGATGCATGAGCATTCACAGAGTGAATATAAACATTACAAAATATTATAYTTACCAATATAATCTCTGAGCTTGCTGGAAATTGTGACTTTGAAGTTCAATTCATGTATTTTAGATGAAAACAAGATATTCAGAACTGTCAGTAGAACTACATCTGCAGCACATTAATAAAAGCTGCACTAGCAAAGAACATGCTCATGGTTTGCCTGTTGAAGTCTGAAAAAAAACACCTTTTATTTCAAGGAAACTGAATTATGACCCCTCCTAACTCTTTCATCAGCTGGAAGTGTACCCAGAGATTGTATTAGCCAAGTTTCCTTCTCCCGGATGCCACAGGGCACATCTGTGSCTTTGCATGGTACAGCTGGCAAAAATGGCCCTGCCTGGAGGCTCCTAGCATTTTTTTAGGTTAAAATATGCATTGTGTCTTCCAGTCTTTCTGGTCAGCAGACTCATATTTTGTGTCTACAAAAGCACATTTTTTACCAAATGAATTCATAAAATTGCCAGGAAATAAGAAAAGCAAGTTGGCAGCTCACTGCCAGGCATTTGTTTCTCTCCTTGTCCCTCCAACAGAACAAACACCAGTGGAAGGATGATATCAGATCACTCAAACATGTCCCAGATGGGGGATGCTCACACTGCTGGGTGCTGGGACACAAGCAGTGAAGATCCAGATGTACTCCCAGCCCAGGGAGGGACAGGAAGGATGCTGTCACCTACAGCTGGACACAGACATCCAGTACTGCAAATCCAGAAGCCTGACAATCACTGTCATGTACAATTTTACATTCAATCCGTTCTGATTTTCAGAGATGTTTTACACCTGAAATCCCAGGGAATCCCAATTAAAGAAGGGCATTGCCTTTTAAGAGGTAAATAGCAACACTAAAAAAAAAAAAAGGAAAAAACACTGGGATACATAGTTCTTCACTTTGAGTCTAATGTAGTGCATTTAATCCTTTCTACTAGTCCACTGGTGTTTAATATTCATTCATTCATAGTTTACCAAACTTGTTTCRAAGTGAAAGAAGCAGATTATATTCAATTCTCAATACAAAGTAATAAAATGCCCACARTTGTGTCTTCACTCTTTATCCTTCTGCTCCAACAGATAAGTCAGATGCAAACATTTTTATGTATCTCTGTATTATTACAGCTWGGACCACAGGTCAAATGTAACTTTTTATTATTTGGTTTTCAAATATTACTCTAATCCTCTATCTTTTTATATCAGAGAACGTTTATGGTTCTTTTGAAAACAAAGATTAAGCTTTCTGTATCTGAGCAGTATGAAAGATTTACAAACACAAAAACATTTACATTTGCTTAAAACACCCACTAGAGGACAGTGCAATTCAATGTGGAAAAGGGATATAAAAATCTCTTTGGAGAGGAGAGCAGGGTTATTTCTTCTACTTAAAGCCAAACGATATGATTTAACTTTATAAAAATTATGCAGAATATCATTCTGCCTCTTTGGGATGGAACTTTGAAAGTCTGAAAGTGAGAAGTTTAAAAAGGTTGAATCAACAAACAGCAAAGCAGGAAAGCTTGCAGTCAGGTGAAGAAATACTGACACAATGCAATTTTGAATGTCTTGCACTACTCTAAATCAGGTCAAGGTTTATAATTCACTGGCAATGCACCCTGCTGCCCTGGAAGGAAAGGAACTCTGATGAAACTCCAAAACACAATTCAGATTTTTCTGTCTGGAGCACCCCAGCTGCTAGGTAGGAAAAGCAGATTAAGGATTTTGGCCAAAGCTAAGTTTTGGTCTGTATTTAAGAGGTTCCTGAGCAATGCAAATCTCACTGAGAGCAAACACCTGGYTCTGCCACATCCACTGCTGTTTGTGGAGCCCCATTTTTGGATGGCAGGTGAGAGGGCAGTACCTGGCTGGCACTGGGGGAAGCCTTTTTGAAATGCATCTCCTTTAGTGCCATGCCAAAAGTCTCAAATTCCACATTTTTGCAAARTCAAAGCTTTGTAGGTTCAGTTTCTGGTGTGCTGAAACAGCCACCTACAGTTTTCAGTCCTTCCTGCTTACAGCAAATCCAGGATCTAGAACAGGACAGGAATTTATTGGCTTTTGCTGGTTGGAAAACAATTCAGCAACAATCCTCTGCCACCTGAGCAGACTCCAGGGTGTGGCCCTTCCTTGGGGTATGAAACCCAGGCAGGCCAGGAGGGGTCTGGAGCAGGGAGAGCTCTGGTGCTCTCCCWTACCAAAGATACCCCCCAGAATGGACCACCAGCAACATCCCTGCTCTGGGATTTTGTCTTAATTCTCTGTARCACTGACACAAAAATAAAAATTAAGGGATCAGAGCTCATTAATGGAATGAGATGAAACGATGAGTGGCAAATTACACATCAGAGTACCACAGTGGGAACAGTCCCCAGAGACTCTCCTTCATTCCTTTGCCCAGCTCCAAGTAGTGCATGTTTTGGGAACAGAAATATTCCAATTCCATGCACACAGCCTCCTCCAAATTCCAAAATATCATGGCAGGAACCTCCATTTSAATGACTTTCAGGGAGATGTCTCACACCAAGTCTGTTTTGGGAAGGTTTCCTCAGCTGCAGGACACACACTCTGCCCACCCTGAGCCCTGGCACAGTCACATCCAYCACAATAATCCATCATCCCTTGGTCTGGGATCAGCTTCAGATGAACTTAGGAAGCTGCAAACCATCCCCTGCCTCCTGTGCCTGTGCTCCCACCTGGCCAGGCCTCAGTCAGGTCCTGCCCAGAAGCCACATCTCCCCAGGTTAATGCAGAGCAGAGTTAATTAATGTTCTTCCACTGATAGGAAGCACAACCAGCCTCTAATATAATCCTTATTCATGATAATAAGGAAAAAGAATAAAGAGGAGCAAAATAAAAGGTTGAGACCACAAAGTGCCATTCTGAAGTGTACTTGAGAATAAGGACAATGGCCTTTAGAACTGTTTTGGGGACATAATGCAGCAGGTAGTTGATAGAAAAATTTTATTTTTGGTGCAAGTATGTCAGATTAACTTTTCTACCAGATCATGGGTATTTGGAATAAATTTGTTCTGACTCTCATTTACATATCTGAGCTTCAATGTGATAAACCCCTGGATGAGCAGAGCAGACTTCAGAACAACCCAGGGAAGACAACTACTTACACAACCATGTATTGCAAGACTGAAAAAACCACACATCACCAGCTCTTGTGTGTCAGATGAGAGCACAGTATTTCAGAWTGCCTTTAAATTCCTCTGTGTGCACCCAGAACCAAGGGCAACTGCATGTTTGGGCCTGATTTGGGGCAGATTAATCCAGCAGAACCAAGATGCACCCACACCACCCCTCTTTAGGCACAAGCAGTGCATGCAGGTCATTAAATACTCAGGGAACTCCTATTGACTGCTCCATATTAGCATGGTAAGTTACAGACACTCTCCAAACCCACTCATCCAAGGCAGTTTATACAGCAGCATGACTGCAAGTAGTTCCTCCACAACAGCAAAGTCTATAAAAATTGATCCAATATTTGCTGAATTTTGCCTCTGCACTTCAGATTAATTTCTCAGAGGCACATCATACACTTTCTCTAATGTTTTCACTGTCTGAAGTTTCAATTAGATTTTTGCCAAGCAATAATCAGCTTTCTGAAAAATAATGCAGCATTATTGAAGCATGTGACAGAGGAGGTAGCGAGGCATCCCTGTTATTCCAACAACATGTTCTGCACAGTTTCAACATCCTTTATGGGGTGTTAAAGGCAAAAAGGTCAGACAAATTTAAATGATTTGAACTAACTGCAATATTCCTCAAAAGAGGGAGCRCCTGGAGAGTGGATATATGGATATATATGATGTATATATGGATATCATGGATATATGATGAAATGGAGCTGGTGCAGGACACAATCCACAGCATGGGCTGCTGCCAGATGGTTTTTTTCAGAGTAAGTCACAGTGGATGGTGTGCTGTGGTGTGTGGCACAAACCTGGCAAATTACCAAAGCCAATGCTGTTAAAWGGCACAATCACAAATATCCCCAACRAGGCCTGACTGAACAGAACTGCTGATTTGATCACTTTCTGTGCAAGACTTTCTGTTTAATTCAACAGCCAGTTAAAAATGAATCTATTACCAGTTTGGAGACATGTCGAGATGTTCCTTCTCTCTTCCTTCTGGTTTGACTTTCTCCTAAGTCTAGCTAGGATGTGCCTTGCTCCAAACAGAGTTACTTAATTATTCAGGCAAAGAAAACACCAAAACCAAACCACCAAAAACCAAAGTCCCACTRAGATCTGAAATCTTGATGTGAATAATATTTGAGGTCCACTAGTAAAATTTATTTCCTGAAACAGAAAGTCACCAGAAYCTATCTTTATCTCCTCTTTAGAAATAGCCTTAGAAATACAAATACTGTTTATTTGGAGTATGAAAGTATTAAGTAAAAGTGCCCATCACATGGGAGAAGAGAGATGAAGAACAGTTAYCCTTGTGCTCTAGAAAGACTTGGGATCTTCCTTTGTGTCACCTAAGAAACATCCTTGACTTCTACTCCCCATGCAGAAGAGAATGAAATGCTACAGAAGCTACTATCTAGGTCAGGCTGCATTTCTTAGTGAGATAATGGAAACTTTCAAAAAGGAATTCTGCACTTCAAGAAGCTTAATTAAAGCACAAAAATGCATTGTCATGGGTACTGAAGTGCATATACACATCTGAAATCTCCAAATAATTAAAACACGTTCTTTTACAGTAACATTGTAGTCATCAAAAAYGTGAATTGCTGTCCTCATTAGGTTCCAAATTACTACCACATAAAAATCAGCTCACTTTTAACATGCAGTAAACCAAAGCAGAACTAGTAAAACTCGGAAAGGCACTTAGAAGAGTGATAAAGACACTGGGCAAGGTTTGCATTCAGAATATTATAAATAAACCACAACTTTCCATTTTAGCAGAGGAAACAGAAGGAGGATTCAGAGCCAAGCCTGCAACTAGCAAGGGAAAAGGGAACCAGGTGCAATCATTTTGTACCTGCCTCCAGGTAGTTTTATTTCTTAGTCCTTAATTGTTGAAATGAGACAGTGAAGATATAAAAGGGGTCCTTTTACTGTTATTTTCAGATACAGCATACAGCCACAGTTAGAAATGCTGCCACAGGATATTGGTCATGTCAAAAGCTTACACGAGTTGAGAATATACAGCAACAAATTCCTGGAAAGAAAACAACCAAAGACTTGTAAATACAAGAGTATCAAAGATCACTAGGAAGCATCCTCAGACACTTGTCCTCTTCTTGAGTTCCTCTTTACCTGCCTCTGGCTGCTGCTGGAGAAAACAGATCAGATCAAGACAGGTCCAATCTTACTCAATGCAGTTGCATTCTTCCAATAAAGCACAGCTTACATTTCTTTAAWATGTCTAGGCAACCCTTTTGCAAATTAAATCACAAAATAGTTGGTGCCTGAGTCACATGTTCCTTTATCAGTTTCACTGATTACAAAACTGATCTCAGCAGTTATCACATAGCACCAATSAGGAATGTGGCACTGGACAAATGATTTGTGATTTTGATTACTTCTCCTTTTATTTTAATACAACTAACTCCTTGCTCTTTCCTATCCTTTGGAGGATCGGATCCCAATCAGAAGATGGAAACAGAAATTAATGTCTATGATCTTGTCTACGTGTGCAACAAGCTTAAGAASAGCTCACGTGTCCTCTTCCCGTTGCTTCATCCAGCCTCTGGAGCTCAACCAGAGGGGGAAGAGCTTGTTCCTGGGACATACCAAGCTCCAGATGAACACAGCCCAAGTGGAATTAGGAAATTCTCCTCCCACCTTGCTAAACTCAGCCTGGAACATTTCCTGCCCACCCAGCAGCTCAGGCTTTTCCCAGTGGTCACCAGCAGGACTTGCTGCCACCTCAACATCAGTGAGAATTTTTGTTCCAGAAATGCCTCTTCCAAAGGCTGGCATTATATATTAAAGACATTCAGCTCTGGACAGGACTGCTGAAAGACTGAGAATGATCTTTATCTTCCGCAAGGTTTATATAAAGGAATTTAAACTAAAAAAAAGTGCCAGTTTAAAAATTAATGACCTGTAATAACATCCCCACAAATAGGATGCTAAGCTAAGAAATGGATTATTGCAAAATGGGATGACTCAKGAGTTGACAAAAGGGTTCTACATACTTTTTTGGACTGTCTTGCTACTTGCAAAATCATAAATGCAACTTAACATTTTTTCCTTATAGCAAAGGGGAAAAGATTGGCCTGAACCTTTGGCAAGTAAAAATCAGTGATGTCACTTCAGTCTTCCTAATAATTTAATCTACTGTCTTCATCTTTACTAAACTTTTTCCACCTATTTTCTGTATTAAGAAGGGAATCACCTTCAGAGAAATAATTATTCGATAATAATCTCCCATCCACTTTTCACAAGTTTATCAAAGTATCTTGTAATAAAACCAGAACTGAACGTTTTAGCCACAAACCCAAAGTGATATAATCAGCAAATCTGAACTGTGAAAGAAGTTATAGAGCTACATTAAGAAACAGATGGAGTGAGCCTAAAACAATCACAGATAAGCCAGCATAAAGGAACTTAACTTTAGATTAATCAAGGTTGAGATGCTCAAGGCAACCATGGGGAGTCAGGCACATTAAAATTAACAGGAGACACATGTAAATCACAGGCTGCTTCTTATATCTCACCCCAGCTCTGTACAGAGCAACACATGGAATTGTAGGTGTCTCTGTTAACCATATTCCCTTCTTCACAAGTGAATTTGCACTATGGTCAAGGAAAATATCTATACCAAAAAATGGCTCTCCTAGACTTGTTAACTTCAATGAGGATTGGAAAAAGCTTATGAGGATTTAAAACTCCCACATKAAATTGCAAAAAAATGTCAGAACAAGCCTCAAATGTATGCTCTCATAACACTTGAAACTAAGCATGATGAAAACAAACAAATAGCCAGCACATACTCAGTTATACAACCAACCACATTTCACACAGCCAAAAGCTGTCACTTGGCTTCAGTAGCACCTTTTCTAAATTCAGATYTTCTGCTGGGTATCAGTAACTTAAACACAGTTCCTTGGTGTAGGWTTCCAAAGATACAAAGAGGCAAGTCACAAATAAAAATTAATTCAGAACCTTAATACAGTGCAAAATTCAATGGCAATATTTAATGCTAAGCACACAAGTCCAGCAGTGTCTCATACCTTTTAATCTCAAAATCAGATAAGCAAGTACATCCAAAGCAGATTACTTATTCAACTATTTGAGAGCATAAAAGTAAAGTTGCACATATCTTCACATGGTGACTTTTTTTCTTTTTTTTTAATTTCCTTCTGGACGATTCACAAAAAGGAAAAACTCCATTATTAGAATATATTTYCTCACCTGAGAAACATGCCTTGTTTTCCAATACACACAGTACCAAGACAAACCTGTGATCTGGGCTAAGCTGTAGAAGGGAACTGAAAATCCATATTTCAAAAGAAAACAATGGAAATGGTTATAACCAAGGCAATTATTGCAGGCAGAAACAGTTTAATGCATGCATTGCGTGTACTTTTTGTTAATTACTTTTTAAGCACTTTCGCAGTAGTGGCTAAAGAGGAATTACATAAAAGGGAGATTACATAAAAACATTTCCAAGTGGGTGTTTCATGCTGAGCCACAGTCTGTAATAGCAGTGCTGATTAACCAGGACAGCCTTGGTTTCATTTCCAAGGCCTTTAATGGCCCAGCAGAATCTCACTMATAGAATGGCTTGGGTTGGAAGGGAACTTGAAGGGGATCTCATTCCAAGCCCCTGCCATGGGCAGGGACACCTGACACTGTCCCAGGGGGCTCCCAGTCCTGCCCARCCTGGCCTTGGGCACTTCCAGGGATCCAGGGGCAGCCACAGCTGCTCTGGGCACCCTGTGCCAGGGTCTCACCACCCTMACTGGGAACAAGTTATTTCTTCTATCTGATCTCAAAGCACCATCTCTCAGTTTAAAGCCATTCCCTGTGTCCTGTCCCTCCATCCCTTGTCCTCAGTCCCTCTCCAGCTCTCTTGGAGCCCCTTTGGACACTGGAAGGTGCTCTGAGATCTCCCTGGATCCTCCTTCTTCCTCTCCAGGTTGAACAACACCAGCTCTCTCAGTCTGTCTTCATAGCAGGGATGCTCCAGCACTCAGATCCTCTTTGTGGCCCTCCTCTGGACTTTCCCACCTTTTCTTTTTCCAAGCACCAACAGCACAGATTCCTGCCTAGATTCTGCCTGCCAGGAGATGACTGAACTGCTTTGCTATGAGTTCCTGTTCCAGATGTCCTTTTTTGCATGGAACACATCACAAATGCATCTGTGTGAGACGTCAGCCCAAAGAGTTCTACCACACTTTGACAAACCAACACATAGTCAAGGAACTTGAACTGAAAAAGCGTTTCCTGAATTTGTTATTTGATTTGATAAAGCCATCTCCCAATGAAGTGTGGACACACTACAAACCTCAAGCTGAGCACTCTTCAAAGCCAAGATACCCTGCAGCACTCTCGACAGCTCTCACCTCAGTGACACCTTCGAGTGTTTACACAGAGCAAACAAAAGGACTCTGCTTTACTTCTGCCTAATTAAAATGTTTTAAAAGAATTTAATTATAAAATGCCAAACTACACAAATGCAAAGATCTTTCCTACAGAGAATTAGTGATGAATTGAATGATTTTTTTTTAATCAAACTGTTGGCAAGCGGTGTGGGTTTCCTGTTTGTAAACAACCATATGAATGCTAAACATATTTATTCACAACTTGACACGAAATACAGCTCTGTAATTAATCATTTCCCTATCTAAGTCAGAAAAAATAAACCCCCAAACTTGTACCCCCTCTTATTATGAAACAGTCAGCTACACATAAATGAATAATTATCTGAATTATCAACTATCTACAGATGTGCAGCTCTTTTCAGCCCAGACAATGGCATTCCCCTGATGCAAACTGCTAATCCCACATACATTCTCTTATTCTTTGTTTAAAGTGAGAAAATCTCCTTACTTATTAAATACACTCAATCATGGGCTATTAAAGCTATTGTTTCAGGTTATCTATTAATTGCAGGCTCCCCTGTCTATATTCACTGCTAAGATGCCACCCCTCTTATAAATTGAAAAATGCCTGCCTGAGTGGGTAAAATGTTAAAGGCCATGGGTTAAGACTAATTCTGAAAAATGAGGTAACTCTTAAGCTGTGAAAAGTTGTCACTGGAATTAACTGCTTGAAATCCTGTCTTATTTTGAGAGGCTGAGCTTCAGATATAAAAAAATACTCAGTAGAACTTATTTAATTTCAGGCTTAAATAATTTGCAAGAATATTTTGTTTTCTGTAGCAACAAGATGTTTAGATCTGAAAGGCTGTATGATTGCACTCCCTGTAAGACCTGACTTTAATATTCTCAAATGCTAACAATTAGAAGTCAATATGAAGACAGAGAAAACCATATTTMTCATGGGAAAAGACTAAATTCTTTGTGGGAATATTATATTAATCCAAAATAGATCAGAAATGTAATCTGCTGCTTGAATAGGGTTCTGAATGTAATGGCAGCATTTGTATGCTTTTTTCTCCACTTTTATAGGAAAAATAAATGTAGGAGATCTTTACAAGCTCAGTACATTCAAATAGAATAAAAGTAATATGCAGTCATAGTGACCAAGCGACATCTTTGACAGCCAAAAAACTGCAGGCAAAATAAAAAACAAAAAGCTACAACACACCCAATGCAGGACATGGAAGATGTGCCAAGACCTAGACTAAAACAGTACGATGCCAGCTACTTCTGAAAGATCTTTTTTATCATAGTGAACCTGGAACTAATAAAACACCAGATTTCTTACAGACTTAATGTGAGATTGCTCCAGAAATTTAATACAGKAACTTAAGAATCAATGATTTTGTTTAGATACCTGTAACTCATGCACAGCATTGCCTCGGTGTGATGGGAAGAGAAGTGGGAAGGGTGGAGAAACAATTTAGCTTTATAATCCATGAAGTCAACAAGAATGATTCTTGAATAACAACAGATAGTAAAACATTCATTATCAAAGTTTCACTTTGTTGTTTGTCTTCAGTGTCTGCAGCTGACAGATACATTCATTTTACATTCATTTATAATCCTCTGCCAGTTGCAAATTGGCAAACGCTTTTGAATTAGTCCCTTGACTTGAGCCTACAAATTTAATTGTTTCCACAAACAACTGGGCAATGTTTCAAGACTTTGCTTCAAGACACCCAAAAAGTCCTATATCATACCKAACAGAAAAACCAGCAGCCTGTTCCTTGGCATTCCTGGAATGCTGGTTCTGTTCAGAATTAAACACAACCTGGATGAAAAATTTAAGAAGTATTAAAAGTAATGCATCAAGAAAATCTCTTTGCCCTAAAAACTTCTGACTAGTTCCAATTTTGATCCAAATTAGAAGCATCTCTGAACATCCAAGAACTTTCATTAAGTAGTCAAAAAAAATTGTGTGTTTAAATCTCCTCTACTGTATGTAATTCACCAGAAACACTTTAAACAGAGTGAAAACTGGTGTTCATATCAATGAAGAAAAATGCTCTCCTCAGTTTTGTTACAAAACTAAGAGTGAAACACTACTGAAACAGCATAAAGAAAAATCTATACTTAAAAAGAAAAAAAATCAACAAAATAAAGCCAAGGTAAATGGTACAGTGATTACTACATTGCTCCTTTCATTTGGGACTATTCTGATCATATGGGATTAAATGATTGTTCACAAAATCTTCTGTGAGCACATGATCAAAGCTATGTCAGAAATACAATGATTACCAGTCACAACTCCAGGCAACACATGTCTGCAGACAAAATTGATGTAAATCAGAAATGAGAAGCAGTGGAAAAATGTGATGGGTCCTTGTTGCAACAGTCAGTACATCTCTCATAATACATAAATACTCAAATACTTTATAGTCAATATTTCTTTTTTTTTCAACCAGACTAAAACCCCCAAGTATTTGATTAACAATATATCAAGAGGCTTTGGAATTCAGAATTAAAGAATTAACTGTGTCAGCAAATTATGGCCCCTCATGCATTATGACTGAAATGCACAAGCATTTGTACAGGTCCCTTTGCAAGAGGTTGCCAAAGGAGTAAATCAGTGTGGAAGAAAGAGCTTTGACAGAGACTAAGAACAAGACAGGCTGGATTTGGAAAGCAAAGTGCAACATGGAAAGGGTCAGTGTTCACTTTGGCAGGTATGTACCAGTGAATGTCTAAATTGCCAAGGACAATGACAGTTAATGTCAATGACAGGTGACTGTCACCAGGATGTTTGGATTCTTGGTCTAAATACTTACACCTCACACTGGCCATTGTTTCTTGCAAAAACTAACTCACAAAGAGCCCCCATTCAATGTCATGACCTCCGTTATTTTCTGGCCAGGACTTCAAGTTTCTACAAAATCTCCCTTCCTGCAAAACAACTACGGTTCAGTTAATCACCATCATGGCCAGCCTCTATTATTACCTGCTAGGCTTTGATTACCAGGACTTCAGCAAATCCAATATCCCTGATTTTCTCTTATGGCTGCAGCTGTGAAAATGACTTCTGGAGAACACTGGAACTGGCAGAAAATGCCAAAGTGGTTCTACACTGAGAGCTTGCTGCTCTCCCTCTGGTACAACATTCACACACAAGTTAAAAAGCTTGAAATAATTGTCTACTCTCCAGGCCTTGAAATCAAAACCCAGCAAGWCCTTCTTGTGTCTGCCCAAAGCCTTCCACTCCACCCAACACTGAGGAATTACAACCCTACTTCATGCCCCACACTTTTTATTTGACAAATGAACTTCACAAACCCATGTAATGGTAGAGCTGTGAATGCTCACAGTTAATAATGCTTCATGTGMGAATTCTTTCTAACATTTTAAAACAAAACAAACACAAACAAGATTTACTTCTTGTTAAATCTTCAGTCAGGATCTACATTTAACGACAGCCATTGGTAGGCAAGACAAACAGTTTTAAAGCACAGAGTAATGCAACAGTTCAGCCTGCTGAAYGTGGATGTCACCAGGATGTTTGGGTTTTTACTTCACTCACTGGTTAGTTTCAGGCCTTCCCATCTATGGCAAGCATTTGTAAGCATTCTTCTAAAAGCATGTTGGTCCATTCAAAAAAGAAGTCAAAAAAAATGCACGGACACTGTTCAACACTGCACACAGCTGCAAATGGTAAAGACTTAAATGTGTACAAACCCTCAAAGAAACAAAAGCCATTGTATTGATTTCTGGATAGCTATTTTGGTTTCCCAATTATGAAAAAGCTACAGGTAGCAGTTTTCAGTATAATGTGATGCTGCAGTTGTCGCCTGTTTCTCATTAATTTTTCATTCCTACAAGAAAAAAGTCTTTCCTGGGAGCACTAAGTGTCAGTGCAAGTCTGTTTCATTCACTTTTCAACACCAGACACGTATTTATTCCTAAGTTTTCAATTCCATTGCATAGCTTGCTATGCAACTTGCACACATCAACCCCAGCAGCAGACAGCTTTTCACCAAAAACTTGTAACTTGACATATACCTTGTCCTGCCTTAGGCTTAAATTGATTAATTCATCTTTCACTTGAGGTAAAGTCCCCCATTTAAAATGTTTTAGTAGGAAAAGGCAGATTTTACAAACTGAACCAGAAAAAGGACTTTCAGCATCTTTGTCACACTTTCAAATTTGATGTTATGCACAGCTGTTAAGGAAGTCTTTACCTTAATTTTGCTGTTGCTATCTATAAAAAGTTTCTGCTTTCCAGATACTCATCCTGTGCAAAATATGACAGCTACAAAGCAATGCTTGTCTCACTCTTTTCTCCTCTTAGAATTCAATTTAAGTCTCACATCCTCAGATTTTTGGAAAGAAAATGGAGTCAGAGGAGCTACTCAGAATATCAAAAACTCACTTAAGAAACTCATTCTATTACACCACTGAGTGGAACACCACAGAATAACTTGTGACAGGAGACARCTAATACTTCAGAAGGTAACAACATACTACAGTAGGTTAACTATGGAAAAGCTTCCAGGAATATAAGTGGTCTCTGCCTAAATGAATGATGAAGATYGAGAATTTCTTCTAAAAAAGACATATGTTAATTCAAACACAGAACTCTGAYCTCAAGGCAGGGATTTTTGGTCAAATGTTTGTGGGAAGTCAGACTAGATGATCTTAAAGGTCTTTTCTAATTTTCCAATCTGTCTCAAGGAGCACAGAACAGATTTGGGGTTGTATAACCTTCATGTACAATGTTTTTGACATATTACTGACATGAATTTGTTTTAACTTTAGAGTAACAGAGCAGTTGATCATCAGAATATCCATCAGCTGCTCACCTGACAGCTCATTTTGATGGACACAAGATAAGAGCAGGAAAAAGAAATWAAGAATACATGAAAAGCTGTGCTGAATGACCAAAGAGAGGAAGAACCCCTTGCCCCAACTGTTTTGCTCATGAATTTGCTCAGTTAACCCTAASAAAGATAAAGATGAGCTGATTTTCATCTGACATTTCCCCTTTAATAGCACAAACACTACTCATGCACAGAATTTGGGACAAAGAGCACATAAATCAGTGCATTTGGCAGGTTGATGGAAAGAATCATTTCCAGGTTAGACTGCAAAAGTGCATCCACTTTTCCAGGTGTCACTGTTTTCTGTCCTGCAGCTGAAGGCAAGGAATTGTGCACAGCAGCAGGACTGCCAGCTTGATTTTCACTTGTATTTGAGGCACACAGGCCACTTTGAGCCCTTTTCATCCACACAGCAAAGCTGACTTGCAGCAAATGAAATGCTACATCAAGTTATTCTGTGAAGAACTGYTGAGAATAACACTGCTGAGCACTTAAATCAAGGAAAGGTACATCCTTTGGCAGGGAAACAAGACACAGGCATGTACCTACCATGTGCCTGAACAGGGGAAGGGGCTGCAGAACAAAGGGTTTCAATGGAAGCCACAACACCTCCTTTAAACATGAAAACAATGTTAGAAGCTCCATTATATGGCCAGTTCTCTGATCACCCAGTTGTACACAGCCTACAGTCACATTTCTACAACTGTATTTATCCTGATGTTATGAATTTTACAGTTGAATTAGTGAGTAAAATAAAAGCAACCTCAGCAGTGAAAATTCCAAACAATTATCAATCCTGTAGACTAATAATATTAGTGACTGTCCACCTACAATGACATATGATAGAAGGAGAGCTACTAAACCATTCAAACCATGTATTTTAGAAGTCTGTGTAATCCTTCCTCTCTCCCACTCCTCAAATATTTATTTTCCATACAATAATGACCTCAGTATTCAAGGCAGCCTTTGAAGATTAATGACCAGTGGAGGTTAATGGTCCTCAGCTATTCTTCAAACCATCAACTCCTCCCAGCCAGTCATTAATCCACAAGAAATGCCTTAATGCTTCACTTATTACTGCTTAAGCATCAAGCCTGTAAATTTTCAGGGCATTAAATCTCCAAAAGTAACCTTTTTCTCTTCACAGACCTCTATTTCAACAAAGCAGACAAATGAGATGAAAGTGACTTTGTTTTACAGGGATTCTCCTCAACTCTACCAGAGAATAGCATTTATTTGTGTCTATTTGTTTTGGGCACTAATAAATAACATCTCCTTTCCTGTCAAAATATGGATATCAAACCTTCTTCAGCCAGTATGTCTCTGACACCTCCATAAACAGCTGTTCTCCCTCAGCTCAGCCCAGCAGGGACCACAGTGGAGGAWGTGGCATTGCACAACTCAGGTCACATGCCTGGTTTCTAACACAAAAACCCTCTCTTTTTCTCTGCCTCTGGCTGCTGGGTAACTTSGGAGAGTACTGTCACCTCCAGAGAACTTCTCCCTTTCATTCTTTAACTGTTTGGGTTAAAATGCATGAGGAAAGGAAGAGTTCTTCTGCAGGATGARGATGGAGAGGCCTCGATTTCAGCCCAGGTTTCTATTCCATATTTCAACATCAGCAATTACAACAAAACCATCCCAAGAGCCTGTTAAACTCAGCATTCCCCTGTACATAATTTTGTACACTGAAGTGGTACAGCATGAAAAATCAAGGAATCACAGAATGCTTTGGGTTGGAGGGACTTGAAAGCTCCCCTAGTGAACCATGGGCAGGGACACCTTCCACTGTCCCAGGGTGCTCCAAGCCCTGTCCAGCCKGGCCTTGGACACTTCCAGGGATCCAGGGGCAGCCACAGCTGCTCTGKGCACCCTGTGCCAGGGCCTCAGCATCCTCACAACCATCACAACTCATCACCTTGCCTCCACACCATAYATTAGTCTTTTAAAATGTCAGGACAAATTATTTGCTTTATTGTTCCTGGATGTCAACAGAATAACCCATCAAAAATGGCAAAGAAAATCAAGTCTTTCTTTAAAATACTGATACCGTCAATCACACAATCTACATCCATTCAGAATCAATTATACAAAAGTATCTAATTTAGACACATTTGATCTAGGCAGCCCATCAATCATCCAAAGGGTAGCTTTTCTTCACCCTTTTCTTTACCTTTCTCTTATTCTTTTAAATGGACATCAAGTTTTACATTCTTTCCTTATTGTAGTGCTGTAGTTAATAAGATGTGTTTTACAAAGTGTTCACAACTCTGATGTTCACAAGAAAATGAAAAATTCTTTGCAGGATTCAGTGTCATATGACAAACACAGCAAGATTTCACTATCCCTCAATCATTTTCTTTGAGGAAAACACCATACCACAACAGAGTCAGAAAAATGTTGACACTAAATTTAGAAAAAGACCAGACATAATATCAGACTATTATCATGCTCATTTATATTGGCACTCAACGAGCATTAGTTGTGAAGGCAGCAGGGCTGGCTGTCAAATGTGAGCAAATTGACAAGCTATTAGAGTGCCAACTGGAGGGATTCAATTAGAATATTTACTCCAGCACCAGCAAAGCCTTGCTTTTAAGATAAGGCAGAAATGTGGTGTGTGTTGACCGGGAAATAAAGATAGAAAATTAACAGGCATAGACAGAAATGTATCACTTCCTTTCTGCTAAGAGAAGAGATTAACTTGAAAACATTAACTCTAAAAAAGGTAACATCCAACACAAATCAAAGGAAAACTGTGGGCAAATCTGTGTCATGGTTCTGTCCCAGAGACTGACAAGCTCTGATCTCCTCCAAGCTACTCTGGGATCCCAGTCTTGGGATCAGTCTTGGACACTGATGCTTTGACACYGACCTTTCCCCCAAGTACTGAATAAATTTCAAGAAGAGCTTGAGTTTTTAACAATCTTTTAAGACAAAACAACATAAAAAACCACAACTCAAATCTCACAAAACCCAAAAAACCACAACCCAAACCTCACAAAACCTCACCCAGATGCATCCTCCCAGAATATTCTGAGTTGTAAGGGACTCACATGGATCGAGTCCAACTCAAGTGAACGTTGCCACTAAATGACACCACTCCCATGTCCTTACTCATCTTCCCAGAGTCTCTGCTTCCTCCACCAGCCRGGGGTTGAACAGAGATGGACCTGGTTGCCACTCCCCACCAGGGAGGTGGATTTGGCTCTGTGTTCAGAAGGGCTACTGCAAACCAGGGCACAGGGGCTGGARGGACAATCCATAAACGAGGAATGGAAAGATGTTAGGAATAAAAAATCCCACATGGGAAAGGATGGACTCAGAAGAAGAGGGAGGAACTGTACAAGTAACTCCTGGAGGAGTTTGGGCATAGTGAGAGAACAGATCTGAAGCCAGATCCTGTTTCCAGATGCACATCTGGAATTATACCACAGCCTATGGAAACAGCATTTCCCACGTGCCATCTTCTGTGCATGCAACCAGATCACTAATTCACCCCAAAAAATACCTGCAAGGAGTTCCAGTTACTCACTTGACAGACCATGAAATATCTTTCCTTTTTCAGCCTACTTACTTTTAAAGTTTTCCAGAGAGATGGTTTGTACTTTATTTCAAATATGAAGTGATTTTTGGCAGGACTCTGCAAACAGAAATGCAGATTGAGTCAGGGAAGAACCTACTCAGCAGACTCCTTGCCTCATCAGGAAGGGCACACACCGAGCTAATTTCAGGATCAAAGTCTCACCCTACAGCTCCTGCTGATAGGATTTGGTTTTGGTTTTCTTTTTTTTTTGGGATGATCTTCACTTCTCTTTGTTTTTAAAAATGATTAATTCCAGTTCTACTAAGATTAAATAATTATCTCTCTCCTTCATGTTTACACCTTTTATACACTTCAAAATGCTCAGCATGTTCTTCCTCCCAGGGAGTATAATTTTTTACCACTTTCCCTATAACCCTTTCACCTCYTGCCTCCATTATTTTTGATGTTTTCTTTGATTTATTCAGACACAGAAGTTTGACAGGGGAACAAAACTAAGGCATTTATGCCAAGTCCAATTTATCAAAATCTACACAAGAATGATTTCAAAAGACAGGAAATAAAAGTTTTCCCTTTTCASATATTTACAAAATGTAATCAAAATTTAAGAAATCCTTTAAAAAATATTAAAAAGGAAAATAAGAGAGAACACTTTTATTGYAGCTCAGAATAGGAAAGGTACACTAGAGCTTTAAAAACTCTGGACTGGAGAATATCAGCAAGATAAGGGAAGTTTGCTTGAAACTGTTATGATAAAAATGTGTATGAAGCATGCATGGAAAACTGGTATGTGTGATAGGGAAAAAAAAGGGAATAAAAATTAATAGATGGTGTGGGAGCCTCTAAAGGTTTCACTGCTGTGAGCTTGAAGTGACAACATCTCTAACAGGTGCCAGAGATAGGAATGTCCTACATGGATTTTCCCCCCATGAGTGACAATAATCATAAAGATAGAGCATCTGCACCATCACATCCTATTTCCTGCCATTTATTTGATTTTGGCTTTTTGATGTTGGTCTTTGGAGGAAATCAGTTTCTGTGGAAACAATTTTGTCACTGATGCTGYAGGTGAAAAGTTGTGTCAGTGAAAAGTTTTTGCACCATTTTGAAATCTGAAGGSTGGTTGGGTAAAAAAACAACCTCAACTGTAGTGAAATGTGTGTTCTATCTGTGGCTGCACCAACTGCCCAGTGGACAATCAGGGCTCAATCACTGCATTGCATCCAACAGTGGAAGCAGAAACCTGCTCCCTTCACTCTGCAGGCAGCCAGCAGCTCAGGAAGAACAGCAACTCAAAAATTTCCAACTCCAGCAGAATTTGGACCTTTCAGAGAGTCTGAAATCCTCCCCAAGGGAAGGATTCTGTCCTASCATCCATCATTATGCAAGAGAGGAATCCTGCCTTCAACAAGTTCTTTGCCTTGATCCTAATTCTCAAAACACAGATCATCTCTGTCACACATATTCCTGATGGTTTTTCTAAGCTGAATGAAACTACTMCAGATTTTCTTGCAAGCTGAGACAGCTCCTCCTGCCTTCCTAGAAGGATTTTCCYAGGAGTGCTCCTACAGAGCTGCTGTGACCACAGGAACTGTGTTGTGTTAGAATGAATCACAGAATGGGCTGGAAGGAACATTTAAACTCATTTCATTCCCCTCCTGCCATGGGCAGAGGCACCTTCCACTATCCCAGGTGGCTCCAAAACCCTTCCAGCCTGGCCTTGGACACTTGGCTTCAGTGTGCACACAGGGAACCCTGCTTCAGGCTCTGTGCATGTGCATAACTGCACAGGTGAATTATCCAGGGAAAAAAAAAAACCCAGTTCAATTCACACTGCACAGAAAARAACTAAATAGGTATTAAGGATCTAATATTATTTTAGTAGATTAATGCAAACCAGGACTAACACTCCAGCACCAGGAGATTTAKAAATAATAGAAATATCTCACTGAGGAGAGAATCAGACCTTGACTGCTTGTGGAAATAAAACTTCTCTCTCTATGGCAGTTTTGAAATTTCATCTCCAACTTTGAAAATAGGAATTTCAAAATTATTCTCAGTTAAATCCATGGAAGCACTGACCTTCAATATCTGTAATGTTCAAAGGAAAAGATACTTGCACTTCTGATTGACAGATCCATTGCAAACACAGTCTCAGCAGCTCCAGTGTGAGTGTTGAGAAATGCAACCTGAGCATCCACAGCTCTCTCATTCTRACTTACTGAAGCAGCTTTTCTTTGTCAGTGGAATTGCACAATTCAAGATTCAGCCCTACAGATAACAGCAATCAGGAAACCACTCTCATATATGAAGTGATCTTAAGCACTGGAGTGACAAAATAAAGCAAATCTTCCTATAAAACTCCATCTCAATAGGAAAGTGCCAGCTTTCAACTAAAATCTTGAATTATCCTTTGTATTTACTACCTGGAGAATCCGTAAGCAATTTAGGTAAAACAGTTTTACTGAAAAAGCCTCTCACACTTCAAAATGAACTTCAAGCTGAAAATTGAGCAAACCTCAACTCAATGGCTATGCAAGTGTTGTTGCAAAAGACAAATTTACTTTGTTCATTCTGGAGAACAGCTTTCTAGCACAGAAACTCTTCCTGGGACAGACCTTCCTTGGATGTTTCCAGCCTGAGATTCCACAGCTGATTCCTGGAGGCCTTGACATGCCAGCCCCACACAGACCCTGCAGCACTAACAACATAGGTGAAAACCAAAGCTCACAAATGTCAAAGCCCCTGTCCTGTGCTCCTCAGAGCAGTCTCCAAATTAACCCAAATCATGAAAAAAATCTGAGTTTCCTTAAGAGCTAGGAATTAAGAAAAAAAAATGATATTACCTGCCTCCATTTATTTTAAATGAGAAGTACTCGAAAATACTCAGAGAATTGCCTTAAAACCTTTCTAGAAGTGGAAAATACTGCTACAGCTTTAAGTGCTTTTGCCTCCAACCCTTCCCAACCCTCTGCTATCTAAAATGTGAGATAATGCCTCAGTGGGTTACCAAGTTAAACCCCCTCGTTCAGGGCTAAAAAGCCCTTGAATACATGAGCAAGATCAAAGCAGGTAAGCTCAATAAACTGTGTAGTCCCTGTTTAGGGACYAGAGGAGCATCCCTTCCCCAGCATGTTGGAAGTAATTTTCTCTGGTGACATGCTATGTTTTGTCTTACTGAACATTTAACCTCTAGATCTGGACAGCACACATTTGGCACCAGCACATTTCTTTAGGGAACACCAGAGTGGTTACTTCAAGTGACAGTTTTCTAATTATTCTGTCAAGCATCAATCTGTGAAGTTCCCAGTTCCTCAGCACCCTGATTGACAGGGCAATCAGCACTTTACTTAAAGCCTCCAGAGCTGTTCTGGCCTGACAAATGCTTTAAAAAACAAAAAATAACCAACCCAACCAACCCCTCCTCCCCAGCGTGGAAATGGAGTGGAATATTTGACTTCCAAAACAAATCCCCACTTTCTGCAAATACAGTTCCCCAAACTAACCAAAAAATTGCATTAGCACATAAAATGTACCTCCAGACAAGGCAGAGCTGACCAAAACAGTATTTTCTTTTATATTACAATAATTAATTTGTGGCATTTTATAGTGGAGCAAATTAGATGATGAAAGTACATCAAAAACAGAGAAGRAACTGAGACAGCACAATCATTTTCACTGAAGTTTTCCTTCTCTACTCTTAAGAGAAGGAAAAGAGCCCCACCTTTGAAGCACTTTTAGCTTGATTCCAAGCTCCCCTGATTTCTGATAAACACCATCTTCCTCTGCTGAGGGTGSTATTGTGACTCTGGGCCCTTACAGCACTTCTGACTGTAAGAAGTGAGAAACTGAGGGACTTGGTGAGTGATAAACAATTATCCCTGCACCAAGTTCAGGGAATAGTAAAAGCTATTTAGTAGTCATGACCACATTTTCCTAAATAACACAGAAGTGCTTCATGCTCTTTATCCACCATGTAATTAAATTCAACACAAGGGCTGAGATTTTGACCAAGAATTTGGCACTAGAATTACACAGGGTTTGATTTATATGCCAGGATGCTGCACCKGAGAATTCAGTAGTAGAGTTGCTCTTGACTTGCTGGGACAATCTCATGTTGGTGCTGTTCAACTTCACACAAAGGGAAGATCTCTCACCATACAGAACTGCAGCACCAATACCAGCAAAATGCCAATAATAGTTTCTACTGAAATCAAACTCGTGCCAGATTTTCTCCTTTGGTTTGAAATGGGAAATTATGAATAATGGAAATTTGGTGGCCAGCTCTTTATGGTGAGCGCTCTGGAGAGCTATGTGGTAATACACTGAACTCAGAAAGACAGAAATATAAATGAAATACCAAATCAGGCGTCAAACAAAGGGTGGAAGAGGGCAGGACATTTTATCCCTAATAAATAAGAGTGAACTGCAGAAAATCTCTCTCTATATTTAATTTTTTTTTAGGACATTAAATATGAAAACATATTCACACAAAAAAATTCTTTTTTTATTTCCTTGGATTAAAAAGCCAAAATCCCAATAGTTCTTGATAGAAGGGAATGACAGAGCTGACCAAGTGGCAGAAGGAAGTTTTTTGATGAAAAGCCTCACACTGCAGTGGTCAGTAAGGTGGAAGCTCTTCACTGGTCAGGRGCAAGGCTGAACCCATCTGCTTTTCTTATGGAAGTTCAACAGATGTTCAGCACTGCTAAGARAGTTAAAGGAATGCTGCTGATATGTAGACACCATCCTTGCTCTAATTGTTTTCATCTTTTCAGTTCAATTACTTCTACAGTTTGTATGACTAAGTGAAAACAAAAATGTATTTGAGATTCCCTCAAAGTAAAACACACAAAAATCCCAGAACAACTGTGCAGAGCCCCATGGAAGTTTTGATTAAAGGCAAATCCTTCACAATTCAGAGAGCACATACTCAATAAATGGTTGAAGAGGAAAACCTCCAGGGAGCAGCAGGAACTAAACAATTCTGATAAGGTTTCTGTGACTTTYCAGCAAATAGTAATTTGCTCCTTTATATTTCTTCAATGGGAAGTCGAGCATTGCAGTCCCAAACCTTTAAATCAAATGATTTGTTGGGCATCAGGCATTCAAGTTTCAACACCCCCTATAAAATATTGACTCTGCACATTCATTCATTTCTACCCAATAACTGATTCTTCTTTTTTTTTGCCTATTACAGGCCCATAACAGTATTCTGGGAGGTTGACTTAATCAAGATTTAGTTAAGAAAAAAGAAGTCCTCAGCATTTTCAAGTTTTAATCATGCCTAGATTAAAACTTGCACCACATAAGCATGTATATAATCTATTTTCTTAATGAGATGTTTTTCCTCTTTTCCCATGTTATCACTATTAATTTCAAATCCACCATTCAGAAATGCCATCCACAGTTTATACAAAGGTTCCTGCTTTAATCACAGGCTTGGCATCRCTGTCACAGGACAGAGTTTTATGTACACTTTTGCTGAACAACCTTCACAGCAGGGCCCTGTCTGAAGGTGCAGATTTCATTCCCTTTTCTGGTGAAGTGAATACTGACTTCCCCGGTCAGCTCACCTGTCAGCCACCCAGAAATCCAATTTTCTGGCACTGATAGCAGGATTGCTGTGTTTCCTGCACTGAGGCACTGCAGAGTTATTTGGGGGAGGATGGCAGAGGATGGTGGGAGCCACAACAGCTCCAGCTCCTCTGCCCTGAGCASATATTTTGCAGCAAGGGAGGCTCCTTCTCCCCCACGTTCCCRGAGAATGAACATCTGGTGCTCTGCAGCTCTTTGGTTACTCAGGCTTACCCTYAAATAATTAGAAATGGTTTCTAAAGTAGAGCAGCAGCCAGCACTGCATACAGAACAGGCTGTGGAAATGTGCACACAAGTTGTGTCAGAGCAGCAGTGGGGTAGAGATCTGCAGATTTACTCACCTCCACCATAGCAAGCTGCATGTAAAAATTCAAAAGGAAGTTCTCTTTCCCCTCTACTTATTTGATGAGTAAAATATGTATGCAAATGAAAAAGAACACGACAGGAATAGCAGAAAATTCAAGAAAATGGTTTTGTAAAAGCAGTCAAATGTCATCTAAATTCAGTTGGAATAGCTGCAGTAGTACAATACCTGCCCCATCCCAGCCAGAAAGAAGAAATTATATGGCTATTTGAAACAAGTAAGGCTACCTTATTCCTAATCAGCTCCTCTAATTGCTTGGGAAAAAAAGAAAAAAAATCTTTAAAATATTTGGTATTTTTCTGCTGAAAAATAAATTCCTACTTTGTTCTGTAACTCTATCTAGTCTCTGTTCCAGGTCAGCCTTCACAAGGCATCACCTACACACACCCCAGAACAAAACCAGGAAAATTTGGCCACTGGCAGATGGAAATGGAAGAACTTCTGCTGTCTACAGACTGCCATCAGAGGTAGGAGCACCAAAAGAAATAAACTGTTCACTTTTCACACCACTCTAAAGAGAACACCTGACTTTAGAAACTGCTGATTGTGAAAGGTACAAAAAATGCAACATCTTTTGAGAAACAGGACTAAGTTTATCTTCCTATGAGAGGGTAGCTTTTTACCAGAAGATGAAACTAAACCTGGAGCAAAAAGAGTAAGAGCTACTAATTTGTGGTGGATGTGGACTTGATTTGCCAACTACTWAAGCACATGATAAGCTTTAAATAGACTCATTTATTTCAGCTTTATCAATCAACTCAGAATAATAGACAATAAAATATTAAAACTTGAACCAGGTTTGAATTCTTGTTGAATTTGAACATGAATATGAAGCTGTGAAATAATTCAATCCTACCTGAAGCAAAACAGAGATTCAAGAGTAATAGCTTTAGTCCTCTTTAATTAAGCTGTATTTCAAACAATTTTTGTCTTTTCCAAAACTTTTCCATCACCATATGATACCCTTCAAAAAAAAAAAAGTACCTTACTCTAAAAAATGTAGCAATATCAGGCCCTTCTGTCATWAAAAGATAATTTTATGATGAGAAAATGCTTGTTAATTTTGTCATGATTTACCATTTTTCCCCCAAATTGAGTCTTATCAGTAAGATAAAYATGAAGTCCTATCTACCTGTGCTCCATCCATCCAGGGTGCTTCTGCAATGATAAGGAAAACCAGTTGTTATTTATTTCACTATCAGAAGAGYGTGCCTAACCAAGCACAAATGGCTGAAAGCACCTACCTGAGCTACACATTTCATCATCTGGGCCAGTTTGTCAGGAACAGATGGAGGCAAGGTGATTAAATTTCTTCATTTTGATTGAAAGAACAAACACATTCCTAGACTGCTATAACACCCACTTAAAAATAATGAGAATTAAAATGCAATTTTCTCTACAGGAGAGTTTAAATAAGGACACCTACAACTTTTCTTTGAATGTACTATTTCCTACCTGTATTATCAGATTATTTGTCTTTCATTCTCCTGTATGTGTGCTAGATGGAGGATCTAAAAGTAGACCCTTAATAAAATACTCATCTCACACAGATGAATTACCAAATTGACTTTCCCAAAATATCTTCTCTTTTTATCTTCGCTAATTGTGAAATGAGTCATATAAATTTTCAAAATTTCATCAATTTGGAAATCCCAGTGAAGGATTAAACACTTTTCTGATGTATTTTACTGGGCAATCCGAAATTCTGCTGCACACCCTGGACRTGCCATCAGGCCCTTGGCACTCAGAGGTGCTGGGAGGGTGCTCAGGATGGAGATTCACTGCCAGGATCCATCACCTTCCAGCTGAGGCCCAGCTTTGGAGACAGATGGTGACACCAGGCTGTGGCATTACAAGAAACAGGTCCCATAACCATTCCCATGTCCTTTCCAAACACTTCCTACCACAGGCTCAGCCCTCCTAGCTCACCTCAGAAAAATCCACATTCTCCAACCCAGAGCACTAAAACCAAAGCCAGTAACAAAATCCTCTCTCACTTTGATCACCAACCCAGCACACCTCCAAACAAGCAGGGAAATGCAACAAGCCTTGCCCACAGAGCAGCTCTCTCAGGAGGGTGATGCCATTTCTGCTCCAAGGAAATGGAAATGCTGCTCTTCTTTCCCTGCTTTACAAGAGACAACACTACAGAGCGGATAATTAGCACACAAACATTTCAAGTTCCATCAGTTTGTGTTGTGTTCCATCCATTTTGAGTTCCATCAGCTTGTGTTGTGGTTCTTCCACAAATTTGCCAGCATTTACCATCTCTGAAAACATTACTGCCACAAAGGAAGCAATTACAAAATCACTGCAAGCTTTCCTCTTGTTTAGGAATTKTATTTTCATATCCAGTTTTTAGGATTCATTATAGCCTACTATAAAATGCCAAAAGGCATTTAACTTGTCAGTGCCCATAAATAATGACAGATTCATGTTCAAGTATATTTACATATCAATTACTTAGGACTCAACACTACACATGCTCTTGAAAAATATTTTACTTCTGGTTATAAATCAAGACAATTCAATTATGCATTTAAAATGCATAATTGTCCYCTCATTTTCATAAATATTGTCAATATGCTATCAGTCTGTAAAAGTGCCTTGGTGAAATGAAAGAATGACTTTTCAATATTTTAAGTGTTTTAAAAGATGAATAGTCATTTCATATTAATTCTGCAAAACTACAAAGGCACATTACAAAAGAATCCAGTTCTATCAGTCTGTATTTTCTCACCAATGCAGAGCTAATAAAAAATGTGGGGAAATTCCTAAATTATCCTTAAAAACTCAAAACCTACAGTATTTTTAGAAGAACCATGACCTTCTCCATTGTCTAAAGGCAAAATATTGTACAAATTTTTGAGACAAAAACCACAACATGCCTTTGTGAACTTTACCCAGCTTTTCTGTGCCCTAACAGGTATTTTCTACTTCCACAAACTGTCATTTTATGAGAATGATCTTAAACTTCCAGAGTCAAGACATTATTGCTCTCACAGAATTACCAATCACAGCTTTACACAGCTTTATGTTTATGTTTCCTCTCTGAAACACAGAAAGGGAGCTCCAGACCATTCACRGGCTCCAAGGCAGGATCAACTCTCCCTGAAATTTCCTGGATAATTGCTTGTTTAGCTAGCCTTTAAAACCTTGTGGYGCTGGATAGCGTCTAAATTCCCAAAATAAACTGCTGTAGGACTCAGCTACCTTTTTTGGCTGCAGTATTTTCAGAACAGCTACCCTGTACAGCCACATTTCTTTGCAGCTCTTAACCCTYATTTCCTGCCTGAGGCAGTCACTGACCTGCACCACCAGGCAGACTGCTCAGGTTAACTGAAGGCTCCTTCACCTTTCTGTGTCTGGTTCCTCTTTCAACCCTTGAATCATTTGTGTATTCGAAATCAGAGAAAAGGCTGGTCTCTACCTACCTGTTTACTCCCCCTCAAGACTAAAAGGCCCCTCTATTGTGCTAATAGGAGATAATACTGAGATGATGGAGCAAGATCCAGATTCCGATGGATTCCGATTTCCGATGGATTCTACTATGTGGAATTTTTCAATGATTGATTAGAAAACACTCCACAGAAATGTCAAAATTTCTAGCAAAAAATGTAACAGGTTTATTTATTATGATTTTCTTTTTTAAAAATTAATATTGCACTTCTACAAAACCAGTGCTGAGCACTAAACTGCCAGGAGGAGGGGGCTCTGTAATGAATGCAGTGAGGAACAGTGATAACTTTTATGATTTTCATAGCACTTCTTTAACAAACTACATAATTTTTGATCAATCTTTGTAGATAGCAGATGAGGGTTACAACCCACAGTTCACACAGAGGGGTAAAAACAGCAGTCAGAGCCTCAACTTCCAAAACTCATCACTCAGTTCAAGAGTCACCATTTTGAGACACCCAGCTGGAGCAGTGAGGGCCGTGCAGAGTGCAGGCACTGGCAGTCAACACCTGGGGAACAGTGCAGATAGGGCAACACACAGGCATTGTGCACTGGAGCAGCTCCTCAGCTACAGAGTTTGGAGAACTCAAACCACAGTATGATGCTTCACCCTCCTCTTTACACACGGTGTAAAGAATTTCCATGCTGTGCAAAGAAGAGCTGGCTAATGAAGTGTGCAAAGGCTGCATGGTATGTGAATGAGAAAGCAAAGAGATCCCTAATGAGGCTGTAAGAACAGGGTTCTGAAATGACACAAAATCTGACAATTTAAACAAATTCAGTGCTAACACTYTATTTTATGTCTGCAACTGAATCTTATTTACATTTCCCTTTTTTCTCCAAAATTATATGTCCATGACATAGGCTGCATGTGTGATAGGGAAGGTTATCTGCTCCTTCTGATTTATGGGCTTGCATTATTGTAACACTGAGAAATCCACTGCTGACAATCAGTGAAATGCAGTGACCTGCCCACAGCCAGCCTATGTTCTAAGCATGAGGAAGTTCTCTATCACAGAAATGTGGCACTTGGAATTTTTGTATTTTTAAAACTTTCCCCCTTGAGCAAGTCATTGTTCAAAGTTGCAGAGTGAGAGCAAACAGTCCAGAACCACACAAATATAGTTACTACACCCCAATCTGCCTGAATGATTTGAGATGTTTTGAATGGTCTGGACTGAGCTAGCTCACTCAATTTTAAATTAATTACCCAAAATAAAGACCAAATTCATTGTACATGGCAATTTTATTTTTACTTCTGAAATCTAAGAAAAGAATATCCCAAATTTTTCCTCTTAGTATAATGTTATTCCTTCTGTTGCCACATAACAGACTGCAAATGTTAAGAAAGCTAATACTAAAAATCCCTGAAGCCAAAAGGATAAGCTGGTGATAAAAATGTCTTGGATAACAAGGATGTATAAACTGTATTATTTTCACACCAAACACAGCTGGGAAAGAAGCGAATTGCAAAGTTATGGTTTAATGATATCCTCTTTCAGAATTCTGGTCACTCTGTCAGATGCCTGGAAAACAAAAGCCCCAAAACCTCTGCTTGACACACAACAGTGAAACACATCAGTGCCAATTATGCGGTGGGCACAGAGATACATCTGAACACAAGCAGGCAAAACAAGGTGACAGGAATGATTGTCTAGTCCATATAATTAAGACAATAATCTGAATTTGGACTAGATAATTGCTTAAGAAAAAAAAAAATAAAGTCTGGTGTGGGTTTGATATTAATTATTCCCTTGATATGAKCTAACAGATGTCAATATGGAATAGTTTTTCCTGAGAACCGTTTGTCTTTCTGTCAATAGTACTTTGCCTAAATAACAAGCCAACAGTTGCTAACATCAATTGCTTTGGTGAGTCTTTAGTCATATCATCAATGACAGGCTTCAAAAAAGGTTTTCAAAGGAACTTTAGTGGGAAAAGGAGAAAAAGAACAACAAACCATGTTGGTCTTTAGCTGCCTGTGCTTCAGTGACACTGTCTAATAGGAGTCCACTGCTAAGATCAGGGCTAGAGTGTGCTGATGGTAAAACAAACCTGCTTAYAGCTAAGTTGGCATTTGTGTGAGTTTGTGAGGCAGGGGATACCAGGCAGTTTTCTGGMAGCCTGGGACAAAAGGTGGCTTCTGTGAGCAGCTGCCAGGAGCTTCCCCATGTCTGATGGAGCCATCAGCTCTGCAATGGAGCCTGAGCCCATCAGGGACAGTGGCATCACCTCTGGGGTAACAGAGTTAAGAAGGGCACARAAAACTGCAAAACAGCAGCTGGAGACAGGAGTGAGAATAGGAGAGGAACTGCCCTGCAGACAGCAGGGGCAGTGAAGCAGGAGGGGCAGGAACWGCCCCAGGTGCCAGGGCCAAGATTCCCCRGCAGCCCATGGAGATCCAGGAAAGAGCAGATATATCTTTCAGCTTTAGCCTTTACAAAAAACCTTGCTGATCCTACAAAGAGTCATCATATGGTAACCAGRTCTTCAGCATGAACAAAACCAAGCMCCTGTGGAGCTTGACAAGGATGTGAGAGTGCTCACAGATGAGGACTTTGTGGGGATGCCTGGAGCAGGAATTCACACATGGAAGGGAGAGCCAGACACCAGCCAGATCTTCAGAAACACCAAAGGCAACAACCACTTCTRCTTTACTGTGGGACGAAGGGGGATGAATGAAACTCCTGCAGTGTCTCCCAGCAGCTTGAACTGCCAGAATTGAGCCATCTTTCCCTTTCCTGCTAGTACCTGAAAACAGGGAAAACTGCACATTCCCTGCCAGAGCAGATGCACAGCACAAACTTATAGAAATAAGACAGGCAGGAAGAAGGAAAAGAAAAGAAGAAAGAAAGAAAGAAAAAAAGCAATTGGAATTTAGACAGTGAATAGAAAGGAATTCAGAACCATTGCAATGACCTGTCTAACCTAGGAAGTATTGGATATGGCAGACAGCAAACAAGACCAGCAGAGTGTAAAAAGGGTCACTGGCTCCAGGGACAGCACTTCCATCCAAAAGCCAGTGGATCACCTTTTGCAACAAAAACCCTCACACTTTTTTCTTTTTCCCCAAGAATTATAGACACTGACAGCTGATAGATTAAACCAGCAGCAAACCAACCCAGATCTTCACTTTTCCCAAAAAACAATATCCTCTGTTTCACTAAATCAAATCATGGCTTACCTTGATTTGTTTAATTTTCTTTGACTGGGGGAGAGAAGGGGTTGTGTGGTTTTTGGGTTTTTGGGTTTGTTTGTTTTTTTTGTCATTTTAAAGACAACTAAAGAGGGAGAAAAAGATCTTTTTCAAAGTGCAGTAGAACCTTTCCTCCTGGAAGATTTAATCTCTTGCAATGTCCTTAACTCTGCCAGCATAACTAAAAGAAGGCAATTCTCCATACTACAGCCCTGAAAACTTTTTTTTTTGTTATTTATTTCTTTAGTCTCCAGACATTTGGATATTTACAAAAATTAACTGAATCTCAAGTTCCCAAGAAGAAATTTTTATCTTATCAAACCAGATGGGAATCAAGTTACAGGCCACAGGGAGATGACTGACCAGATACAACCTGTAAATGCTGCATTAGCCACAGAGACTCTTGGGACTGAAACCCTAGCATTAGTTAATAAAAGAGAGGATTCATCCAATTTTCTGATTATATATTAGTGAGCTAATGGATACAGCGTATCAGGAGAAGAAATGACAGACATTTGCTGTATTTTCGGAACAGAATGAAATAAAACATGAAATGTTTTGCCTTCTGCATCTTCAGCCAGTCCATGCCAGGAATGGCACAGCCCCAGCATAAATGCCYAATCTAGGCTCTTTCCATGCTCCCTTTTGCTTTCTCGCAGTAGCAGAGCTTCCCTAGCCCTGGTGCATGCAGTTGGAAATAGTTAAGCAGTAACACWTAAGCAGAATGGGTAATAGAAGGATACAACACAAGTCAAATGTTGGGCACACAGATGCTCTATAGCTGAGTGCTACAAGAATGCCTTTTTGTTTTAAAATTGTTTAAACTCAGTAAGCTTCATCACCAAAATTAATACCTGCTGTTTGTGGCGCAGCAGACAGTACAAACTACTTAGCACAGTGATAATCACCAGCTAAGTTGTGTATCTGAGACCTTACTGCACCTGCTTCTCTACCACTAACACAAGTTTCAGAACTAAATTACATCTCAGGCAAACCCAGATCATCACACCAAGCAAACACTGCAGAGCAACTCAAACAACTCAAACAACAAACACTTGAGACATCAAGGTACCAGGTACTTACAAAATATGCAGGGAGAGTTGCAACTGCAAAGAGCTTACAGTATAAAGCTGACCTGTGCTTATTTTTTACTGTAAATTTTCTTCCTAATTTTGYCTTGAAATGTTGCTGCAAACAATACTCAGCTCTGTTTGAAAAGCCACAGCATTTTGTCACTTTCTGCTGCACAGAGCATACAATTAGAGCAATGTAATTGTCACAGGAAGGTGGCATTTAGAAGCCARTATCACATCACAATGAACATGAGGAAAATGACTGGAATCACAGCAAACATGAGATAAAGGGGATGAAGCCAGATCCACAAAAAGAAGCAATATGTTGAAATAGGGATTTCAGCTGTGATGCTTAGGTGCAGGAGATGGGGAAGATGATCAAAGCCCTCCAACAGATTCCCATTAGTAAAACTATCAGCAGCAAGGAAGCTCTGGCTGCACACAAAAGCAGAACTCCATGTTGGCAGGATGGGCAGCTGGCACTGCTCCAAAGCCCACGCCTGATCAATATTCTCTCAGCAGATACTCCAGTTCTGTCTGCAGAGGGGACCAGTGACCTCAACACACATCTCTAGAAATAACTTCTACTCAGTACACACAGACTAATGTCTTCTCCTCTTGTTCAAAAAAGAAAAGAGCAACTGCAGCTCCATCTGCAAAAGGAAGTGTCAGAACTTTCCAGGCTATGATTCCAGCCTGGGAACGTTMATTAAATACAGATTATCCTGCAGTGCAGAGTCAGATATTTTAGAAACCTTGAGTTTAAAAGARTACAAATCAGCCCTTGGAATTAGCTATTTGCTTAATTTCCCCATTTTTCTCCTCAGTCTATCGTGGTACTACACTATTAGGAATGATATTTTAAGCATCTAAGTCTCACAAATTCCATTTCAGGAGTGAGATGCTCTGAGTTCAGCACTGCAATGCCCAGCATTAGCACACCTGCACTGCTGTGCTGAACTGCCTTGAGAAAGTTCCCACTCACAACTCACTAGCAAACCTGAGTATGGATCAGGAGCTGAAAAGTCTGTCCAGTGGTTCCTATTGAATTATTTTCCTCCCAGATCAGCCCTTTAGCAACTCACCCTCAGTGTTCTCACCATGATCTGGGTTTTTCTGTGCACTATTCATGGTCCAACTCAGCCCTGCTGCTGCACAGAGAAGCTCCCAGTCCAAACCCMACATTTTTACCTTGGGATCAGCAGTCAGCAGTTTGAATGCTTGATAGACCTGTGCTTCCTTCACACCTCCACCCAGATCCAAGAAGTTGGCTGGCTTTCCACCATTCAGGGATATTATATCACATGTTGCCATTGCAAGTCCAGCACCATTGACTGTAATTGCAAACATCACAGTGCTTATAATTCACATAGATAAGGCTTGTGAAAAGGCTTCAAAYGCATCAGCACAACCCCAGAACATGGCTCAAAATGTTACACAGCTATTTCTAAATACTAGTAGCTATTCACTGGTGCAAACACACCAACATTAAGTTTTTTAAGGGCTTAGATGTTCACCTTCCTTTAAGCATGTATGAGCACTGGAATAATAATTGTGGCAATGCAGAACCATCTGATTTTATTAAAAATAAAGAGACATAAAAASTTCTGGGAATAGTGAAGAACAAATTGACTCTTTAAGCTCCTCTCCCTTCACTCTGATAGCAGTGGATGCTTTGTATTACTGCATCACAGACAACTCAGTTTTGGGGACAGACCTCAGGTGTTCCTGAAACATCTTATTTCAGATTTGCACTAGTCTAGAAGCATTTCCATGGACAGGAAAATCAAAACTGGAAAAAGTGATGAGAATTATGTGTCACCTTTATGTTGCTCCTATTGGACAAATGCTCCTGTGTCAACCAGAATACAGACCACTAAAAACATAGCATAATGTTGGCAATTATTATTTGGGTTTTGGGATCTTTTGGTTGTTTTTTTTAAATTGAGATTGAAGTCTCACTGCCACTTACTGAATCAACTGCAACACATTATCAGAATCTTCTAGATTTGCCAATATATCTCAGCCAATATAAATGATGGGCATTTTCTCATCAAGTGAAAAAAATTACCTCATTCAATTAGATTAATAATAAAATGTTGTATTGGCTAAAAGAATTTGTACCAAATGAAAATTATTTAGAGCACAGCTGATTTTTCTACTTATCTCTTCTAAACAGCAGAGTAATTTCTGTTCTACAGAAACTTCAGGAAACTAAAAAACTGACATTTCCAAGCAGATCCCTTAGCAGCTTTGCTTAAAGGGAAATGGAGTTTAATATTCAATTGTAACTGGAAYGGCACATTTATACAAACACACTTTTCAAGCGCCTTTTAAGTAACACACTCTTATTTTTTTTAAATTAATCATTAAGTTCTGACTTTTTTGTTTTGTTTAAACTACTCGAAAGACCAATTACATCAGGTTAAAAAGTCAGAAATTGAGTTTTTAAGGCTTAGCCTGCCTTCTCTCTGGCAGCACTGCTTGAGTGCTGTAGCCATCAGCACAGTTTGCACACAATTTTAGTTTCATTCCTGCAAGAACTTGTGGAAGGACAGACAAAACTGCAGAACCACTCAGTAAAACAAACTGAAATTCTGTAAAGGGTGACCTGAATGTCAGGTGTAAACAAAGTCTATACACTGAACAAGCATAAATTTGTTTTCAAATGTCTTTTGGATGTATTTGTTCTTACCAAAGCAAGCAATGTTTCCATCCAGTCCTATATATTTTAAGTCATATTTGGCAGCTTCATTCTCTATGGGCTCATTTTCAGACTTGTCATCCATGGCAAATATTTCTTTTTGCCTAAATTCTGCGTTGTCATCAAAGTTTATCTTGGCATCGAAGCAAACAACTAGAGGAGAGAATAAAACAACAGCCAGGAATTTAGAGTTTACAGTCAGCCAGAGCTTCTGAAATATTGCAGCTCCTCCAGCAGCGAGGGGAGGCTGCTGTGGGAATTTGGAATGACGCTGCCTCCAACACAGGAGCAGCTGAAGTTCCAGCAATGAGTCCAGCAGGAAAGGACAGGTTCTCCATAAATCCTCTGCTGAGAAAAGGYACAGCAAGATCTCCAAGCACACAGGAAGATTTTCTGTGTTTGCTGCAAACAAAGCTCCCGCATGTTATGAGAGCAGTTTTTGTGATTTGGACAGGTGGGCTGCAGCAATGACACAGGAGAGTTTACTTTCCATACTTTGAAAGAATAACAGATATAACAGAAGACATCAACCCAAAACCATGCAGTCATTCAGAGTTGAGCAACACAAAATGCYTTCCTTAGCCACATTTTGACATTCYTGATGTTATTAACTATACATGCATTATTTCATTAAAGAGCTTAAAAAACCTGAAACCAAATATGTTAAAAATGACCAAAACATTACTTTTAAATAAAGAAAATTAGGAAAGTAAATACAAACCTTCTCATTGATATCAACATCCACTATGGTTATAAAAACAAATTAGGAAGTTGCTAAATCTGACTACATGAAATAAAAGATACAAAGGRCTGGCTAGAAGCTCCAATATTCACATAAACACAGCAGCAACAGAAATGCCTGYAGAGGGCTATTTGCCTATTTTCTGACTCATTATTTCTATGGGTTTGCATAGGCAAATGCCTCATTAGATTAAAATGTTCTAAGCAAATGTAAGACTCTATACTTATCATATTACTATGCAAGTAATTTCCCTTGTACTATGTTCAGATTATAATTACTGACTTAAGCATAATTGATTTCTCAAGACAAACCAATCATATCTAAGTGCCTTTAAATGCTGTGTCCACAAAAATCTAATAGTTTTTCTATCTGCTGGTGTTTTTTATTCCCATTGCCACTGGGACATGCCCGTGGTATCTGTGCACGTGTTCTTGAGCATTGCACACATCTGGAGGTCAATGACAATTAAGAGGACAATTTYAGTCTGCTGGAAATGTAACTCTGTTCAATATACAGTTTCTTAACTTAGGAAAAAATAGCTAAGGAAATAGCAAACAAAACATTTACACAAGTAGGTGAGTCACAGCTGTATATCTTGATTTGCATTGGGTTTTCTTATTTTGGTTTTTTGATGTTGACTTTTTTTTWTTTTTTAATATTTGACTTGTAACTGATAACAGATTAAATTAAAGTTATCAAATTTCACTTCAGTGACTGCAGCTTCAGAAAATTATTCATGAGTGTGCATAATAAATCTCTTGGAAGAGTCCAGATCTTACCTGGTCAATCATCATGTGAGAATGTGCCAAAAAGCAATTCCTAATATGCTTCTAATGCACTAGAGCTACTTTAATTAATTTTTAGCAATAAAATATTTTTTCCTTTTCAAGCTTTCAGGTGTTTAAATTTGCTAAACCCACTCAAAGCTAGAGTACAACTCCAGTTTCAGAGCTCTGTTTACCTTACACACAAACACCCTCCATGTCACATTAATAGAAACTCATTTCTACAGAACATTCATCTTTAACAAAGGCCATGCTGCACAGAGTAGCAGCAAAAACAGGTATTAATATTTATCAAACCATTTTCACTATCAAAAGCACATTGTTACATGTATGATAGATTATACAAATGAATTTTTCTTCCAAACAAATATCAAAGAATKCTCCAACACTTATATTCATGAAGTACTGTTGTTTTTGTTAGCAGTGTAGGATTTTTGTCATCTGCCAATTCAACAGTTTACATTGAGAGCAAACAAAACAAAAACAAACAACCAAAAAAAAAGGGGAAGTTTCAGGCTTCTGACCCATTGTTAACCCAGTGTTAACAAATAATTTGCTAGGATTAAACAAGGAAATACATACAACCTGATGGAAATCCACACAAATGATAAACACAAAACACAGCAAGAAGTAAATCCATCTTATCCATTACTTTGACAAGAATCATGGGCTTCATACAGAGACTTCTATTTTATCATTAGGAAGAGCTGCATTAAGTTACTCAAATTTTCTTTCATTTGTTTTATCTTTATTCTTCTTTAAAAACATTTCAGATGGAGAAACTGCAGGCAAAAAAGGAATAAGCACAGGAAGACTCCTGTGCATTTCTATGAGCAAGAAGCCTTTCACAGCTTGAAACCCACTCTGTTTCTGCTCCTCAGCTTCCTGGATGCAAACCACATGGGGAAAAACCTCAGAGAAAACAGCACAAAAACTCCTACCATGCCTCAGATTAAGCCCTTCTCACTAAATATGCACAGCCATTCCAGGAGAGCTAACTTGGTAACTCATSCAAATCTTTATTTCCACACAGCCASCTCCAGCAAGGACGCAAGGTGAGTGCCACCATGGCTCTTTCCAGTCTTTAAGGACCACATTTTATTTCCTCTCATTACTTTCTGTCCTCTCCCTCACTTGCCTCTTCTTGCACACCAATTTCTCCTCTCGGTACACACCAAATGAGCCTTCAGCACCTCAGTGAAATGGAACAATGAGGAGGTAACTGTGATCCCCCTGGATCAGYTCTACCCTATTTTATTATCCCACAGGCACCTTTAGTTCCTCTGCTCTTCATCTTTGTCCAAGTTACTTRGACAAAAATGCCAAATGGAAGGAAAGGTTTCAGCTGGAATACCAACTGTTACAATGAGGTCAGAGCTAATTCAGCTCCTCAGTTTTACCCTACACCTCCTCAGCCCTGTAGTCATGGTGCAGGAAGATCAATGACCCTTCTTCCCAAAGGATGTGGCCAAGTGTCTGTTTCAGCTGAAATTTGTCCTGTGCTCTAGTAGACTGCAGAGTCATGCACTTTAAAATTTTAATTATCCCTATGAATGCAAACATAAAAGAACATGTTTCTTTCCACACAATCTCAGTAATTCTAGCAGCATCAACACACACACAAAAAAACCCCCAAAAACAACCTCCACAAAACAAWACCAAGAAAACCCCAACTTTGAACGTGAGCAGAAGGGCAGAAAATGTTCCTGTGTCTCACCAAGCAGAACATGTAGAAGCCAATACTTCCAGTATTTGGATGAAACAACAAAAGATATTGAAATATAAAATCTGCCAAGGGAATATTTATGAATATTGTTTAAATTACATTACAAAATGAAATTAATGCAAAGCTGCTGCTACATCCTTCTATGCAATTTAATTTATAGTTTGCATAAATAAAGAATTATAATGCATTCATTTGTTTCCTTCAATTTCTTACCTTGCCCTTCTGGAGTTTCACCAAAGGGATTGACTTCAACCTGAGTGGCATCAATTTTCAAGAAAAGATTATACAGCTTCTTAATTTGATCTGCTGCCTAAATGTGATCAAATGATTTACAATTACCACACAGAAAAATAAAGGTTCATGTTTTCAAGGCAAAGGTAGACCATTATCGATTATTTTTAAAGTATTACATTGCACAGTAATTCTAGATAATTACTGCTTTTATTTCTGTTTTCTTAACCATATTCATATAGTCTCATATACTGTTATAATGCATATCACTGTTATGATACTGTGTAAGATTTAGTAAATGTGCA
Source organism: Cardinalis cardinalis (assembly GCA_014549065.1). Lineage (NCBI taxonomy): Eukaryota > Metazoa > Chordata > Aves > Passeriformes > Cardinalidae > Cardinalis > Cardinalis cardinalis. Next base: position 2,688,056 of record JACDOX010000045.1, on the reverse strand, counting down.
TTTAAAGACTACAAGAACTGGAGATTTTCTGTAAAATAGACAGTGCAATTACTATGAAAAGTTTAATTTGGGAAGTGACTGAAGGCACCAGCATAATGAAATGTTCTCTGGTACACCAAGGTCTGAGTTGCATTCACATTAATCAGTCTAAAGTCAGAAACCACAAAGTAATTTGTGCACTCTGGTGACTTCACAAAAAATATCTATTTCTTCTTCCTACATCAGTCTGAAAGAATTTTCTTGAAGAACTCACATCTGAAACACGCTTGTTTACTCATAACATGACACTCCTGCTTGTTCCCTACTACTCCTCACCATCTATCCCCATGCCTGATTCCATGGCTGAAAATATTGCCACTGACTACTAATTTCCAAGTCTTTTGTTCTTTTAATATTTTTCCACTAATAGAACTACTTAAAAACAGCAACATGAAGTGTATTAAAAAATCCCTTTGGTTCRTTACACACTGTGAACCTATTAGCTGAAATAAGTTTGCAGATGAAGTGCACTAATAAAGAACCACTCAATTTTTTCCCTCTCATTACTGATCAGCTAACTGAAGTACACAACCCAAAAATACTTGGGACCTCTCCTGATAAGTGAAATGAATTAGAATAAAGAAAGCATAAGCCAGCTTTCCCCTATGAGGTCAGTCATGAAAAAGAAAACACTAMAAGTGGAYTCAACCCCARTCCCAGTTCTGCCCAGAGAGGCTGTGGAGTCCCCACTCCTGGAAGTGTTCCAGGCTAGGCTGGAYGGGGCTTTGAGTGACCTGATCTAGGGGAAGGTGCCCCTGCCCAGGACAGGGTGGTTGAAACTGGATGCTGTTTAAGGTCCCTTCCAACCYAAACTAATCTGTGAATCTGTGATAAGATTCTTTAAAGAGCCACAGTTGGAAAGCAGCACAAATTCCTTAGGAAGCCTGCCCTCCTCAAGAGYTATCAAAGCATTCTCAGTGGGTTTGACCTTAAAAAACCCATCAGTTGTAAATGTGCAGCAGCTTCCTTGGCACAAACCAACAGGCTGACAAAGCACCCCGAGAACACAGGGGGGAACTCTCAGCAGTGACACYGGGGAGGCAGCCCCACCATGACCCCACATTGGCTCTGGGCCACCTGGAAAGCTGCTGCTGCCACAGTGCTCTGCTGCAATGGCACCAGAACACCAGAATCACTTCACTTTTATTAAAGGCTGCTCCATCTTTCAGCACCTCTCTGAATCAGGCAGCTTAATGTCAACGCTTCCCTTTCTCAGGGTCTATAAGAACTGAGCCTCTTCAAGCAGAAAATCCCAGCCTAGAACTAGAGAATGTATAAGTAAATACCAGGATTTGTCTGGATAAAAACTATGTCCCTGTGCTTCAGTAAATTCCTTTTACTTGACTACATGAGGGAAGAAATGCATTCCTGCAGCATTATTTAAATGTGTTGTTTAAAAGTCCATACATATTTGCTGTTAATTATTAAGTACCAGAACTCTTCAAGGGTTGAAAGGTTCTACATAATCATTCCTCCTCATTATATATACAGCTAAATCTTCAAATGTGTGTTAATCAACTTAATCATTATGCATTTGTTAATTGCATGTTAGGATAGAAAAGAATTAAAACTGCTGAATTAAAAATAAAGCAGTTCTACAAAAATGAGTTTCATACTACAGAAAAAAAMCAGGCCAGCTTAAATGAGCTCTCTTCTCTCCAAAATGATGCACAAAGGCAAATATATATTCAAAATATATATATACAGGAAAGAGATACTGAAAATACAACATGCTGTCAGCCTTTTGTTTTTGAGTTGAAGAATAAAAAAATTTTAAAAGGTTCCAATCACAAAGCCAGACACACTTTTATTTCTCCTTATTTTAAGGGCCAATTTTCAAAACCAGCTCTACCCATGCCATTTACAGAGCTCCAGTGGAATTCCAGTGGAAACAAAGGAATCCCACATGGTGGAACAGCATGTTGCCATCAACTGCTACAAAGACAAGGGACTCACACTTTAAAACTAGAAGGAGCTTATTAAAAATGCTAAAGCCTAATGACAATCACAKAGTGCAATTTAGTATTTAGAATGTCAAAATGATCCTGATTTAATGGACACTTGGCCTTTCCAAGTGGCCTTTCCTATTGGAAAACATTTAACAAAGAGATGGGCTAAAAAGTCCTCAGCCTAAAGCCAGGGAGCGGAGTCATGTTACCTGCTGCTGCAAAGGTCCTTGGAATCCCAAATTTTTTGCCATCTGCAAAGCCTGATGATCCTTTATGCCTTCAAAAATATCTATTTCCTCCTGCAACAGTAACATGCATGAACATAACTAAATATTCAATCAGAATGGAGGTTTCTAGCTTCAAAAGGAAAACATTTAGTGTACATGTGCAAATTAGTAATTAAAGCCTGGCTGTTTGCCAGGGCTCCCCGAGACTGAGGCTATAGCAGCTGCCTATAGGGGATGTTATAATTACCACACTGACTATGAAACAGTCCTTCCAAAAAATATATAATTCTTCAGGGTGGCATGCTGACAAGAGAATGTGACACCAGTTTTCACTTTTAATTACTGTACAGATGGCATTGACGAATATTTAGTCTGTTAATTTTTATGACATATTCTGGAATATTTTCAAGGCAATGAGTGTCACTGCCCAGTAACACTGTGAAGTTTATATGATTTTTAAGTGCACATTAAATATTTTTACAATTTTTGGAATAATTATACTTGATAGTATCAATTATTTTCTCAGCTGAATAGCTTGTCTACTCATTATCATGCCACAGTAACTTAAAAAATACTTCAGTGTAGTCATCATTAAGAAAGCAATTACAACAGTTGTATTTCAGACGCAAAAGTCTTGCAGGTACAAAAAAATAATTAACAACTCTGCCAATTAGAGAAAAACAGCCACAGAAACAATAAGCATATTGGCACCAACCCACCTGTGAAAAAACAGTGTACCTTCCTGAAAGTAAAACTCACTCATAAAACATTTCAGATATTAAGTTTAACATATCACGTAACAGCCAGGTTTAAGATCTTTTTCTAATTGAAAAATTCTAGCAAAATCAGATGTTAAAYATGCTACAGTTACTAGATGACAGGTATGATCCTGTATTTGATGAAACTATATTTATGGTTCTTCCTGTCTCCTTTTTACAGGGAAGAAGGAAAAATGGGAGGAGAAAGGGGAAAAAATATTCTTTTGGATAACTGACAGAGAAAAATGTTATGGCACAACATTATTCCAATACCTTAAATATAAGTTCTGGGCTAGTTACTGCGACTTCTTCTATGTCCACACCACCTTGTGGACTGCCAACCATGACAGGCCCATTGCAGGCTCTGTCCATCAGAATTGCAAAGTATGTTTCTCTGGAAATATCCAGTGCTTCTGCAACCATCACCTAAAATGCAGAAAGGGAAGAAAAGAAAACATTAGTGGTTCTGACTGGTCCTTCTGCTTTGCCTTAAAATGCAGCATTTTGATACTTGCTACCCCGAAGAGAAGCATTGCTTTCACTGCTTTTACTGCACTATTACAACCCTGGGACCTTTTTCCCTTTTTCAATCTGAAAGTGAAGTAGTCACCTCTGTGATTTARTTAGAATTATATTCTTCCTTAAGAGAGCTACTAATTCCCATCTTTCAAYGGAAGTGGTAGAAATCAGGAAAATCACTTCCCAAGTATTAATATAATTAAGAAGCATTAAGTGGCAACATCTTTCTAACACAGTCTGTTTCTGAAGTGACAGTTTTGAACAATGACTGCAGACAATGATCATCACTGAATACACCACAAGGAGAAATTCATTCTCAGTCAGCAGATCCCAGAGGCATTTTTGTACCTGCAGCCCTAAAACTCTGCCTCCCTGGCACAAGGTGCTCCATCAAATGAGCATTTCTGGGTTTTCATAGTTCAAGGACTATAAAACAAGAAAGATGCACTATACTTTCACCCAAGTCACATTTCTGACAGTCTGTTCCAGAGTACATAAGAAAGAATGTAGGGACTTTCTGCCAGGCAGTAGGTATTAGAGAAGAGGGGAAAAAATGTAAGAAACAAGAAATCAAATAAAGCCATCAGTGCTCAGAATTGAAGGAAAAATGAAATTTCTTTATGGTGTTTTTGACTTGGAAGAAATTTACTTTATAGTAATTTTGTTTCCTTCTACTTTTACCTCACTTTATTCACACAACACAGGGGGATGTAAAGGAACAGTTCAAATAAACAACTGTTCAAAAGAAAAGAAAAGAAAGCAGGGTGAAGGAGAGAACCAAGAATGCAGAAAACTACTGTACTACTTAAAAGCATCTGCCTATTTTAGTCTACTACAGAGGGATGCTAAAAGACAACTTCAGAGACATAGCTTGGTTACCTGCCAAGCTTTGTCAAATTAACAAGCAAGGGTAGGGAAAGCATCCTTGATTTGCTACTATTTTTACCTGCATCCATGTTTTCACCTTCTTACATATCCTGCATCAATGTATCTGAAAAATGTGAGTCAGTTGCTTTAGACATAAGTCATATAAAACCAACTGGTCCCAGTGGATCTTGTCAGAGCTGTTCAGTTTCCACAGAGCTCAGGGTCAGGGTCAGACTTAGGATGGGAATACACTCCACAAGTTTTGAGGAATACATTTGCAGGCACAGCAGGTGGAACTAACATTATTAAATCAGGTATCTTCAACTGAGACTTCCAGCCTGAGTGATTGTCCTCACAGTTGCTAATTAAGAATGTCAACACCATCAGATACTTCTCTGTCTTAATTCACAAAACTACTGAGAGTCTACTTTGCAGTAGGCAACCTTAGAGCAAAAATTGTCAGATTGTGAAATATCTCTAATTCCTCCCAACAAAATAACTCTTCTTCACCATCCTTCCCACTTGATGCAGAGCAAAGCCAAGGAAATTGGTGTTCCAGGTCTTYAAATATCATTTAAGTCTGCCTATCACTCACACAACAGAACTAATGCAAACACATTGATGAACAGTTAAGAAAAGTGAAATWGAATCTACAGACTGTTGACTCTTCTCACATTTTGTCTGTTTTGCTTTTGATAAAGAATGTGGCACATCATTATCTGTTTACCATATCATATTTATATTTAAAATGTCCTGGGGAAAAATCAGTTTTCATTAAAACTTCCTGACAACTTCAAGCTTTCCTTCTCTGTAACAAATCTTTACCTAAAAGTTTAAGTCACACATCTAATGTCATGAGGGTAACTGTAACAGCTTTTCTTAAACAGAATCAAATATGCAAAATGTTCATTCTGTTATTGCTTGGAGAGAAAAAACACAGGTAGTGAATTCTCAGGTTGTCATGATAAGAGAAGACTGTCATCACAGATAGCCAGGCTCTCCAAATTCCAAATGCCATAGAGGATTTTATGTAAACTCACAAAACAGGTTCCAAGTTATGAGGGAATTGAAGAGATTGCTATTAATTTGAGAAACATCAATCTGAACAGGCACAAACACACTTTAAATTCTGCAGCAGGTGCACAAGCTGAGAAAGAAAGCTGAAACCATCATTTTCTCTTTCATAATTATTCTAATTGTAGAAAATTTCTCCCTTTTATACCTTCCTTACAAATAGATGTAAAAGGTACATGACTTCCACTCCCTGACTTGACACTAGCTCATTTATTGCCTCACAGAAAGTGACATAATAAATATTTTCCTTCTGAAAAACTCTTATTRCTTAATTTTTTTTTTAAAGATAGGAGTATTTTAAACCACTCAAACTTTCCAGAACACRGAAAAGTTTAAAAAGCCCAAATCCTTTTCTTTTCTTCCTGAAATGCAATTTTCTTTAAGTACATGTAGAACACAAACTCTTCCATACATGCAGAGAGAAAGTACGTGCCTTGAAATAGAAAAATGCCACTGATTTGTTCTCACCTTCCCCACTGCCCTTAGCAAGCCCAAAGAGCCTGCCTGGCATTTTCAGTGCATTACATTCCCACTGCATTAAATGATATCTCAGACTTAGCTAAATTTATATGTTTAATAATATTACTGTAGTTTGCCCCTTGATTAAAATGTCAGTGTTTGATTTTGCAGTCCTGACACCATAAACCTGAGTGCCTCAGCTCCTCTAACTACCTTTAATACCCCTATGTGAGCTAACTTTATAAATGAGAAATTCTTTTAAAACAGACATAATTCTGCTGGGAAACAGTTTTTTGATGAAGTAGTGCATAATTTTAAACATGCTTTCTTCACTATGTAATAAGCATAACATTGGACAAACTGAATTAATTTAAAGCAGGGTGTATGCTCTTAGCATTAATTACTAAGAATAAAGAACTTAATACCAAAAAATATAAAACATACTAGTTGAAAGCCAACATACTTTTAWAAGCCAACTCTGTAATCAGGATGAAAGTCTATGAGCAAATCATCAGCTTCTCCMAGTGAAAAGCACCACATTGGTTTATCATGGATCAGCATTAAAATACCACTTTCCTTGGAACTGCATAGCAAAGGAGAAATACACATTTCTCCTTTTCTCTCAAGGCTGTGCACAATCTTGTACCACCAAAATAAATATCTGAAGTTCAGTAGTGCAAACTTCACCTCAAACTTCACCTGTGCCCCAGCTGCTTGGTCCTGCCCACTGTTCATTCACACAAACATGTGGAGGGGGAGAAAGGAACCTCAGGTTAAATATTCTATAGCTACATGGCACAAAMGTCATCCTAATATAAATCCTTTGAATAATCCATGTCAAAACCCCCCAACACCCAAACTCTTCTTCCATTTCTATCAATTCCAAAGAAAATTAGAAGTTTCTGTTTCAGAACTGAATCTGTCAATGATGAAYAGGCTTGCACTCTGACAAAAAAGTAGGATTTCTGCATGGATGTATTCAAGGCAGGCCAACTAGGGCAAAAGAATAAAAACAAAGAACTTATAAAGGAAAGTTGCTTTAACAATACTAATTTTCCCAAGCAGAGTGCCTCAATATGGAAAAGGTACATCCTGTCTTATATCCTTAGTATTACCAGGATCTCTGACAGACATGCCTTAATCGTAATACTGAGTCTCCTATTTTAATATATAGTATTTTTTTTAAGAACAGCTCTGAGGAGTGGATGGAAATCTGCTCTCCTTGCTCCTCAAGAGAAGAACTGCCTTCCTCCACCTTCATTAGACAGGATCTTTCCAGACAGGGGTTCCTTCCCCTTCTATGCTAATACACCAAGCTGTTCACAGGATATTCGATGTGAACTGCAGCTCCTTCAGCTCATGCCAAATTATTTCCTGGCATCAGACAGAGTGTGGCTCTTGACTACTTACCTGTATGAGGATCTTGCTCAGTCAAACAAATCAAGAGATAAAAACAGATACAGCAGATAGGCAATTGCCAGGATTTCCTGACTCACAGAATTTTACTAATTTGAAGGAGACTCTTTGCTTCTCTTATTTACGYCAATACAGAGCAAATAATTTATGCTGAAGTGAATCTTGCTGCCTTGCAGAAAGCACCATCGTTGAAAAACAAACTCCCATGTTCATCCTCAACCACTCCCATGAACATATTTTAGTCTGTATCTGCAACAAGTAGAAAAAAATCTACTGTTCAGACACTTTTTCCAATGAGAAAAAATCTGATGCAAACCTTTCAATCCTTAAAGGGGGCATACAATAAAGATGTGGACAAAATTTTTAGTAGRGCCTGTTGCAACAAGTCAAGGTSGTTCTAAACTAAAGAAGACAGATTTTGACTACACATAAGAAAGAATTTTTTTACAATGAGGGTRGTGAGGCACTGGCACAGGTTGCCCAGAGCAGGGTGGATGCCCCATCCCTGGAAACATTCAAGGCCAGGYTGGATGGGGCTCTGAACAGCCTGATCTGGMTGAAGATGCATCTGCTCATTGCAGGGGGTTGGACTGAAGGAATTTTAAAGATTCCTTTCAACTCAAACCATTCTGTGATTCATCTGTCACTCTTAAGTTAAGACTTGCCCAAACCTAAGGGCGACTGAAATACAGATATTATTACTAAAAGGAACCATGTATCTACTGTTTCTGTAAGCAGAATGTCAATAAGTGTGCACAGCTACGGCTACAGTGCAGCTGTATCACCATTTAGAAATTATTTGTTGGAAGACAAGCCTATGACAAAGGATTCCTTTCAATATTCATTGAGAAAACAATTTATTTTTCYATCAGTGGGTATGGCAAAATTGATGAACAAAATATATACACAAATTGAAGAAGTAACATTTTCTTTTTTTTTAAAATCAATTAGAGATAATCAATCAGGAATTGGAGAAGGATTGAAAAAAATCTATGTCGTACATCCCAGCTTATTAATGCAAAATTGCAGCTGAACATAGTTTTCAACTTTCAAGAGGCCAAAATCTTACCTTTTTAACTGTCACACCATCCTTTGGAGTTTGCTTGGTTGACAGATTGTACCCAATCATCTGTTTAGCAAGCTGTTCAACAGTCTTAGGGCTACAAACAAAGCAAAAATGTTAGTTTACTGAAAAATATTAAAAGAAACAGTCCATAGCTATTGTAAACAGCCTAAATATTATACAAGAAGCAATTTTTTTTCAATTGAAAGTACTTACTCTTTAGTTAGATGAACTCCTCCTTTCAATCCACTATTGAAAATACCTTTCCCTCTCCCTCCAGCCAGAATCTGTGCCTTCAGAACAATTTCCTTTGYCTCTGTAAAAGAAAAACACATTGCAATTCTGTGGTTTGTCAATTATTGAGCTTGTTAGTACGAGATCAAAAAGTATTTCCAGATTGGACTCTTAAGCCAACACAAAGTTGTTTATAACTAGTGAGCAATAAAAGAAGAGTAAATTCATCACTTCTATAAAGCAACCTTGCCAAAAAAGAATTGCTCAAGGAATTTAAGGGATACACAGCTTATCACACAGATAAAGAAGTCATTGTGGAGATCAGAACCAAGCTGTTAATGCTCCATGACCTGCACAACAAACCACACACAACCAGCCCAGCTCCATGGCTCACACACTGGCACGGTTTTTAAACATAAATCAGATCACATTTTGTCCTGAATACACAACAAAACAAGCTCATCAAGGGAAATAAGTTCCATTCCATGCTCTGAACACGTGGAAGGAAATGCATGGATGTGGCTCTTAAAGAAGAAATCCCAGTGTCCAAAGGGCAGGTGAATGCAGAGCAGGGGCAGGAGCTGTGAAATGAAAACATTTCATCTGTCTGTGAGGCATCACCTGGATCTCCGGCAGTTTGAGTGTAACAGTCTCAGTAACACAAAAGAGCAGCAAAACAGTGACAGCAATTGCACCACGTCCTACACTTCAAACAAAAGCAATCCTGACATCCTTACAGAGTCAAACAGGGGGGAAAAGGGAAAACAACCAACCAACCAAACCAAACCATCACTCATCATCTCTGCAGCTCCGGATCCCAGCAAATTCCTGAACCATGAACACCTCCCAGGTGCCTTTAAGATGTTTATTAACACCAACCACTGCCACTTTGCACATTTGTCATAACAGTGCTGGCTGCTGCAAAGTCTGAGATCCTAATATGACCAGATCACTAAGTGTGCCTAGAGAAGGGTCATTGTTAGCCTCTCCTGCAGCCTGTGGAAATCTCTGATTTCAGTGGTGTTTGGATTAGGTCACACCTTGGACAGTAATATTTTATCTAAGCATCAAGAAAGCATGAGAATTTGTTGTTAAATTGACAAATTTACTGTTTAATTGGCACAGAGGATAGAGATACTTTCAATCAAACACATACAGGCTTTATAGACTGTAAAAACATTTTAAAGATTATTAAATACAAGTTTAGAGGTGCAGCAATTTTTGGTGCAGGCAAGCTCTGACACAGCATCATTTCAAAGTGACTGTATAATAAACTTCAGCAGCTACAAAAAAAATTTGAACCTTAGAATAGCATAAATATTATGAAACAAATATTCTATTTAACACAGGTATTGTACTTTAACATAGTAGTAGTTACTATTACTATTATTATTAATAGTTATTTTTAACACAGATACTGTACGAAATGCTTAATTTCTAAGCTTCTGGAAGCTAAAAATCTCTCCACATGCTAATCCATTCAGTACCATTTGACATATATCACTCTGAACTTTAAAAGCATTCTCCTTGAAAATATTTCATGCATTCCAATATATTCTTGTTCTGGGCTCCCTATTACTCATGCCACTGCAGGGCAGATAACAAGGAAATTTAAATGCAACAAAAAGTTTTATCTAAAATGTTTCGTAAGCACACAAATTAAGATGAATTAGAACTATAAATCACTTTTCAACCTGCAGAAGCAAACTCTAAAAATCACAGTAGCTGCTGTGATAGAGAATCTAATATGGTATTGTTAAGAGATGCTGTAAGCATTTAATTAAATCAATTTTAGCCTCCAACCATCCTGACAATGTGAGCTTTGATTGTCAGTGATGGGTGGTATCAGTTCTGGGAGCGATCATCACCCTCATTCCCAACCTTTCATGAGCACCAATTATCTCCACTGGGCTCCAACAAATGAAGCTAGAGAAAGGAATTAATGTGTACATTTTTATAATCCACCAGAGGACTATCAAGGCAATAGAGTAACTTCAGAAAAACAACTATCAAACCCGTAAACAGACACGAAAGTGAGCACAGCCACGTGAAGATTAGACCTGAAGAGCCAATCAATGCAGCAGCTCAGCAGAGCACAGTACAGCAGGTTCTTCATGCCCTGCAGGAAACCAACAGGAAGCAATTTAATTCCATAATTATTTACCCAAACTCTCTAAAATTAAATAAACCATCCAGATCTCATTTTACAGTAACTAGGCTTGATCAATCAGTACTTACCAAGTTGATTCACTACTTAATGTCACCAACTTATTTAAAGAGTTGATTTCTAGAAATGCTCACACAAAGTTTTTGTTCGTTCCCGCCTGAATTCCCAAATTATGTTATGAAAGACTATGCCAAAACAAAAATGAGGGGTTAGCTAGACTATTTGAAGTAATTCCCCTCCACCTCCAGGTTTAAGAAAAAAAAATATTAAAAAACATACCTTAAGTCAGTATTAAACCCATTAAAACCAGAAAGGTGTAACTAATTTCTATTAATACCCTTCCAAACTGTTCTAGTAACACTGGAAAAAATGCTTAAGCAGAATTCTGTAGTTAAACATAAAGGATTTGAAGAAAACCTCTCACAAACAACATGCCTTTACACCACCTTAAAGTACAGTACAACATTTTCAACATTAAGGCTTCAACCAACTTCTGAGTATGGCCATTGACTGACAGCCTGGTGCAAATTAAAACACAAAAACAAACACAAAAACTCCAAAGAAAACCAAATAACAAACCAGCCTGCTTCTTCAGTGTGCATATGTGGATTTTTAGTCACAGATTTAAAATTTTTTTTTTATCATTAGAAACAATACAAAAACCCGACAGCTTTGAAGTGTCACTAATTTAGCAACAAATAGCTGCAAACTGCTCCATGCAGATTAATGACACATTGCTGGTAACAGCATGTGTTCTTCACTAATTATAACCTGAATACATTAATATCTCAGACTGAGCAGCTCTCTTATTTGCCTTTTTTACATTMATCTATGGAAAAAGAGAGAGGTGCAGGTGTGGTGTTAGAGATGGGTTTAAGGGCTGGACTCGGCAGTATTGGGTTAAATGGGTGGATTTGGTGATCTTAGCATCATTTCCAAGCACAGTGATTCCACGATTTCTAAAGAATCCTTTAAAAAAAATGGAACCAAAATACAGCTGGTCCCCAAGTCAAATGCCAACAAATAAGCAAGACCTTGACTCCTCAGAAGAATACTTAGAATTCAAAATTTCAGAACTGGGTCTGGCTGTATGTATCTAAAAAACTTTAACCACAGGAAAAAAGCCTTGAGTACTTATTTTTCTATAATAAATTCAGATATTTCAGCAGGGCAGAATAGAACACTGAGGGACAAAGAGCCTCTACATGGCATCCAACAAAACCTCTCCTTGCCTCAGCCAGCACTGTGAATACAAACAGCAGTGATACTCCTTGCAATTGGAATAAGCTCAGTGCTGTAATGAAAGCCTATTTAAAATCAATAAAATCAGTCCTGCTTTTGGGAGCTATGATTACTCTGGTCCACTGGTACTGCTTGCAGCAAAAATGAACAGCTTGTTCTCAGCCCACTGCTGTGTATATTTAACTACTGAATTCTTGATCGTGAAACAATATAGTGAGAAGCAGAGTTCTGCTGGTTATATGCTATGCTAATTTATTACCTGTGAACAACTTTCCATTATTATTGATACGACTGTGTGGCTGCAAATTAGGCATGTTAACAATTACATTAAAATGTGCTGTAGCTTATCAAAAATAAACTGCTGTAAAGAACACGAGATGTATGGGAACAGCTCCCCTGCTCATAAACAAAAGGCTTTCTACCACAGAGAGCTCAGGACTACTATGACAAGACCTCCCACACTAGAGAATTAGAGCTTGGGACAAAGGGAGGAAGGAGATCTCACATGAATTCCTAATCAAATTTCTGTCTCACCATGAGACTTTCAGTGGTCTGGCTTCTCTATCTGCAGGGGTTCTGTATAAATTAATTACTGTCTGTGCCTTCTTAAAAAAYGCAGAACCCATTCCACCATGACATCAGTGTAATTTTACCCCAGTGTAAGGCAGCTGAGCACAGAAGAGTTCACTGCAAACCCCTGATGGCAACGTAAGCACTGCAGCAGCAGCAGAGAGTCYCTGGAACGTGCCCTGATCTCTCTCAGAAGGAGCTTAGCACACATTGCAAAGCAGATGAGCAACCCACTGTCACAGGAGCTGCACAATGCAGATGAAGTCAGGACAGTCTTGAGTTCTACAGCATTCTACTAACAAGCTACCAAATGGCTAACTATCTTCCTATACAAGGTCTTTTAAGGATAAACTATCCAATTAAGCAATGACACCTAAATTATTTTCACTTTTAACCCAGTAACTAAGCTTAGTTTCCACACTGAATCTTAAATTTGTTACAGTAACTTTTCACATTTAGGTCTCTTTACGCCAACTTGGTCTGAAATCTGAGACAGCTTTTCCCAAGTATTGCTGCCAGTTCCACTGCTGCCCATCTTCTGAGAGCTGCAGTGATGCAGCATCCAAGGCACTTCCCAGGCTTTGCCAAGTGAGCAAATTGAGATGAAAAAGTAGTTGTCCACAAGGTACCTCCCACACCTACAAAACTATTGTGCTTAAAGGCCTTTTGAATGAAGATAAACAACAATTTTTTCCCTCCCTTTGATTTTAATTTAAACTCTCTTCCTCTGTTATTTTCATCCTTCTGCTCCATCACACCAAAAAGAATTATGTTCTTACAAGCCCACTTTTTCAACCTTTGGTTTGCCGGCTAGTTTAGAATTAAAGTTAAATAAATCATCCTTTTTATAATTCCATACTTTTGAATATATTGTATATTTATTGCTAGATTATAGGCCTCATTAAAATCTATAATGATAAATTAGTCAGTCTCTTGATTCTGTCACTACTATTATTAATTGCTTTCATAGCCATTACTACACACTTCAGTGGTGATAAAAATTTTAAGGCTAGATAAAATCAGCTAAGCTAAAGCTCACTCTCAATATTGCAGCCTTAAACCCTCTCAGAGTAAAAGTAATCAAGTATTCACACATCCTACATGTAAGTTAAACCTGATAAATTACTTATAAAGCAAAGGGAGCCTCACTAGATCCAGCAGCACCACTATAATACATGGAAAAATATGCACACTAAGGCAGGGATCCAAAAGAAACAGTTCTCATATTGAAACTGCTCATTGTATGTGCTTGATTCAAACTCCATGGGATATCTTACTCCTGTTATTTTTCAGCTTTTAACAGCTTGTTTTTTCAACCTAACTTCTCATTATTTTTTACATAAATCTCCTCTGTAATAGACAAAGGGCTTAGAAAAATGGCTATTTTCACATTTGCTTACAAACTTGAGAGCAGACCTGGTTTGAAACTCAATCAGGAAAGGAACAAGTTTGTTCTTTTGTGGAAGAGCACTGAAGTTCACTGACAAGAGAAAAAGCTCTTTCTACCAGCTCTAAAGCAACATCCATTCTATGGGCAAAACAGAGAAAGGCAGTTTCTGTAACCTGCAGTCATCCTGGCATCCTGCAGCATATAAATAGTAAATACTGAACAAAAATAGAAAAATCCATGCAAAGAGAACCAGGGTTCTTTCTTCATTATACCCAGCAGGTCCATTCTTGCTACTTTTAGACTTCAGAATATCCTTTATATTACGCCCAAGCCAATATTATTTTTCTCCTCTTCAGATGATTTCATTTTAAGAGGCTGCAAAAGCAAGCAAAGAAGACTCTTCCTTCTGTATTAGTCACAATCTGACAATACCACCATGGAAGCTTCTCAGGATACTCTGTTAAGCACTGAGAAACCTGGGCATGCAAAATCATGTGCTTTCCTTGTAAGTATTAAATACATGAATAAATCACAAGACTTGATTTCTAAAACTTTCATTCAAAAATTTGTCAGTTTAAACAGATTCTTATCAAGACATTTCTCTCTATCCTTCCCCTTTCCTTAAATTACAAAAAAAAAAAAAATTAAAAAAAATAATTACCTTTTAAAGCTTACAAGGATTTGAAGTTTTCCTTGCCAAAATAACATGCAAACCTTTTTTGTCCCCCCAGTAAAATATATTTTAAAGTTAGCAGATTCAGGCAGATCAACTGTGCCTTAAATTCTTGACTGAATAGCATAACACAATTTGTTTTAATACAGTTCAGGGAACAGGCTCTATGCAATCTGTAGTGTTGAAGTCAAGCAGCCATTAGGAACAAACACTGTTCTCTCCCCTTGCTGCAACAATACACACACCTGCTTTCCTGGAACGTGTTCAAAATTTCATTCTTTCTGATTATATGTAAGGCAAAAAAAGACACAAAGCCTTCTCTGACTGATTCTAATTMTTTTATCCATTATTGAACTGCAGAGATGATTTTGAAAAAAATTGTATGTAGTGTAGAATACATAAACCAAGGCACACATATTAGTTTTTCTCACACTTCACTTTCAATCATACAGGAGTTGTTGTAGTTGGAGATAGTCTCAAAAATGAAGCACAAAATAAAAAAAAACTAAGCAAGAAACCAGGGAGTTCACCTGGTAAAAAAGCAAGTTAATATGGATTGYTAATATGAATTGTAGAATCACAAATGGTTTGGCTTGGAAAGGACCTTARAGCCCATCTGGTTCCAASCCCTCCCATGGCAGGGACATCTTCCACCATCCCAGGTTGCTCCAAGCCCTGTCCATCCTGGCCTTGGACACTGCCAGGGACGGTGCAGCCACTTGTTCCAGTGCATCACCTCCCTGACGGTAAGGTATTTATGCCTGATACAAAATCTGAACTTTCTCTCTTTCATATCTGAAAATATGCAGAGAATAAAGACAACTGCAATGTTACCACTGCTACTTCAGAAGTGCTAACAGATCCATAATGTGACAGGTGAACCCTGTTCAAACAGAGACTTGATCATTAGCCCTTTGTCAAGCAGAGTCTTTTTACACAGGCCTGCTATGTCCAGCAGGATCATTAAAAATAAGCATTAAAATGGAAGCCACAGCTTAAAGAAATGTGGAGGACATCACACAGTGGAGGCTGGAAAACCAAGAGCCTTGGGAAGTGAGAGGAACAGGCCACGGGCTCAAAGGGAGAAATCTCAATGGGCATCAACTTCAGACCCAGTTTCTGCAAGGCTGCCAATACTAGGCCAGGACTAAATTCCTTCAAAGGGTTCCATCATCTCTTGCTGCCTTGTAAGAGCTGGGACAAAGTGACCTGACAGATGCCCATGTGCATGCACTGCTCCACTTCAAGGCACCTCACCTCTTTACTCACCACCACAGTGGTCACTTCTCCTCTTTACAACAATTTATAGATTCTTTCATCAACAGGTAGTTATCTGCTTAATTCTAAGCACACAYTGATGCCAGCTGGGCATTTGGGTGCCTGCATAAATATTTCCCTCAGCAGGACTTTGACACATTTCATGAAGAACTTCTTAATGAAGCTCCAAACCTAAATCTCTTCTACAGTTTGCATTTTTACCCAAAGCAAYGAAATACTGAATAGCTGTCAGCTGAAAATTTACATTTTTAGCAAAATTAACATTTCTCTCCCAGAGACAGTTCTTGTTATACAATTCTGCTCTAGCTCTTAGCCTTGTATCCCTTAGCTTTTGTYTCATTGTGTAGGGTTGCACTGGATACCACACATTTTGCTCTTTAGACCACAAATAMATCAATCCACATCCAAAACTAGAAACATACAAAAGAATAGCAAATCTGGCAGCGTTTTGATCTGAGCCAAGCCCAGTAGGATTGAAATGTCCTCCAGCAGCCTGATTCATTATCCAACTTAYTCAGTGGAATTAAGTACAAAGTTTTCAATGTATTGCTGAAATAATGTATTGAACCTCTGAAGAGAATCATGCTAGACTGGTCATTATCTGAGAAACATCTGGATGGGAAAATGACCACATTGAAGAATTTATGTCTGCCTCAGTAGTGCTRAAGAAAGTTGAAAAGTATTACTTTGGAGCTGTTATTCTACATATGCCCTTGACTCCTCACCCTGCTTTTGAAGCAAGACACTGATTCGCCACCTCCTGCCAAAACTAACCCAAAATACCTTTCACCTCCCCACAACCTCCTCTTGTTTTTGTTTTCTCATCACATATGTGAAATAGAAGCAATTGCCAAAATAATCTAATACTGGAAAAAGGTTAAGAGCAGACCTATTAGAAGAATCWTTAATATCTAATTCAATATTTCAAACTTAATTACTCCATAAAAAGGCAATCTCACTGATCAATGATACACTGGTTAATTTAGATTCAATGCTGAAAAAAAATTGTTTAGAACATAGYTTCAAATCTGTATTACCTGAATAAAGTTGTTTTTACAGCATTATAAAATTACCTAACCTATACAATTCCTTCTCACACATACAGCCAAGACATTCAACATAAACCCATCCAGAACACATTGCATCCCTGCCAATATCAACTAGCCTTCTAAGAAAAAAAAAATATTTTGGCTACTTTTTCTAGGTTTCTTTTTTGTCATGATTTTTTTAAAGTATCACATCATCTGCAGACATTTTTCAAAAATGCTGAAGTTGTGATGTATTCTTTTTTCACACCATTGTATTAAGAGCTTTCAACTTTGAACGTTTGGTGGAAGCAAGATAATGCAAATTTTACAGTTTCAGCCATTAGGACACGTTAAGAGAGAAAAAAATTAGGTTTAAAGTATTCCCACTACTTATTGAACRTTAAGCTACAAAAAAAAGCACAGAACTTTGAACAACTAAGTTGGGTGGACTAAACAAGTTACTACTTGAAAGATGAAAATAAAAAATGAGAGCAGAGATTTTTATCCTGAGAAGCCTTTAATATTATTAATATAAGCCTTTAATTCATAATCCATCTAGAAGAAAATATTAATTATTTCAAACACATGGTAAAGCAACTGTGAAAATACATGTTGTATTCTTGATTTTCACCAGTAGCTTGTTAGCTGAGCCATTCATGACCATGCCCAGTACCAACACATGCAGCTTTTTGGCCTGGCCTCTCTCTGCCACTTCATTTTCTCAGTGGTTTCATGAGGATTTGCTTTTTATTATATGCAGCTACAACATGATCTGTATGAGAACACTGGACAAGCTGTTARCTCCATTAAGTTAATAAGAGATTTTTGAGTGCGATTTCCTATTAATTTCATTTTCCTCATTCCACAAGAAGCCAAAATTTCAGACAGCCATATGGTGCTTCATAAACAACAATTAAAAGTTATTTTCTAATTTTTAGGCACTAAAAAAAAMCCCATAAAAATACATATGCTTGGAATGATATGAAGGAAATTATGCTTTGGAATGTCTGCATGTATGTCTAGGATGCTCCAAGCACTTCCTCAGCCTTTTTCCCATTCACACACTTCTGGTCCATGCCAGCCACTGGAGGTTACAATTAATCACAGTGCATGCCTCAAAGATCACAATTAAGATTTTTCTTCTAGAAAACAAACCTAAACAAACCTACATGAATCTAAATCATTCCTATTTTCTTGTGCATTTCTTTAACACAATCTACTTTTTCTTTGTCTGTACAAATTCTTTTGTTTCACAAGGAAAGACTTTTTCAAATTAATCACAAAAGTAGCTTTTGTGATATTAATAGATTTTTCTTCAAAGTAAATCGGATGCAAAGCCTCTGGACTACAGTTTTAAAGCCAAGTATTCTGGATATATGAGAAATGAAATCTGATAATACACATAATAATTTTCTTCTGCTTTATTACCACTGATCTGAAACTGAACATCTACAATCACACCTTTTCTTTCAATTGACTAACACCAAAGTGATTTTCTGACATCACCTTGGCTGGTTTCTGCAGAACCAAGTCTGCATTTGTTAAAGGAATTTTGAAACATCAGCATCTAAATTGAGAGTAGGTCCTACTCACCTGCAGCCTGTAGAAAGGTTGAAATATCAACAATTTCCTGAGTTTTCAGCATAGGAAACATTAGGAGGCATAGAGATGGAAACAAAACCCCAGTATGTTACAGAACAATGGCCTGAGTACAATGAAATTCTCCATCYTCCAGGGCAGCCTGTGTGGAACCCCCAGGGCCAAGCCAGAAGACAAAACACGGCATAAAGGTCTTCCACCCCCAGGGCAAAGCACTGTCACTGTGCTTGTAACCCAAAAAACAAAGCTGCAGGGGGACAAGGGGCCTGGCAGCAGAGAGGAATACTAGGATGTTGGTGTGAAATCAAGTAATTTCCCCCAGGACAGCCCTGGAGGGAAGCTCCAGCCAGCAGTGCAGGAGAGGTGTTGATAGAGAGAACAAGACATCCAAGGCTCTGACCTTGGCCACTCTGGTCAGTCACGTGTGCTYCGTGCAATAAGCTTTTCATAAAGCTCTCAGCTGCCCCAGACCAGTGAAAGAAGAAGCAGGACAACAAATAAAAATGAAAAYGAAGAGTGCATTACTTACAGCAGAGAGCTGAAACCAACCTCTGCTCTCCTGTCTAAGAAGTGAAGTGATAAAGCACCACGATGACACTTCCATGGCACTGCAGACTGAGCAGGTGGAGCTGCCAGTTTTCTGTTGACACCTCTCAGGAATTCTCCTGCTACACAATTAATTAATGAATAGACAAAGAAAGAAAAATCTTGCAAGTGAGCACAGTTACAAAATCAGGCACATTTCAATACTATCACAATTTTCCTACCATTTCTTACCACTCACCTAATTCAGAGCACTTTGTTACCACAAATCAAGATTTAACTGCACAACAAACAAGCTGCAAGCAGTTTGAAGTGCCTCAAAATCTCCACAGGTCAATCATACAGACCTATTTTTATTGATTATGTAATATTGACATCAGCCTTACAAAGCTATTACACAGGCACACAAATTTAAGGCCTTAAATCAATGGATTTGCTTTCAAAACTTTCCTTGGACACACCTGATGAGAATGGGGAGGTCTTGGAGCTAATCACAGCTTGAGGAAAAAAATCATAGGCCTAAACTTTATAAAGTACTGGTCATTTGTGCCAATCAACTGTCTAAAGGTTCTGCTTTTCAAATGCCACAGTGCASAGTGCCTTTCCCTGCAAACACTCCCAAAAGTCCCAGAGCTGCCAGCTACAGTTGCTGCTTTTGAAACTTGGGACCACCTGCACTTGAAAAGAGCATTCTGTACATAGTTATTTGCATCCCTACCATGCCAAGACATGCCAAAGACAGAGTCCCAAATGTAAATGCATTCTGCCTGCATAGGTAAAGACCCAACACACTGATGTACAACATACAGACAAAAAAATTTTCCTGCAAAGGCTGTGCCCTGAGTCAGATGCAGCCTATTTTTTACTTATAATATCCATGGAATTAACATTTAATATGGTTACAAAATTGATGTCCACCCAATAATTCTCTCAAAGAAGTGAAAATACATTAAAATCAAATACTTKTATAACTATTTTCAACTTTTTACATTTATGCAAAAGATAATTAATACACTTCATAAAAGCTATTCAAGATGTTTTTCAGTTTGTGTGTTTTAAAGAGTTTTCACACTCCTCCTTTCTGYTTTTCCTGCTGACACTTTAATCTCCTCCTCTTGTAAATATGAGCTTATAACAATAAATCATGTTTTATTTATTAAAGATATAAACAGGAATCAATACAAAGCAGGAAAACCAATCTCCATAAAGTTTCCCTCCACACTGACTGAAATTAGTTTTCATACGAAGATTTAAATATGCATCTGGTTRGCATTTAAGCAAGAATGAAGATATTTTCTCTCTTGCATTACATAACATGCTAAAAAAGAATAAAGTACTGGCTTTGGCCAGTTCTAGTGAAGTAAAATCAATGRCAATTCTTCAAAACATAAGTATTGTGCAATGAAGAACCTGACACATCTGAGAACTGTTGCCTAAATTAGCACCAAAGAGCTCCACAAAGTGTAATATAAAGTGGGGCTTTTTACTTTTATATTCAGGTCACTTTTAGTCACGGCATCGTTGATTTGGAGATACAAAAAACCCACCCTTGATTCTTCTGTAAATATATTCTGCTTGGAAAAATGCCTGTATGAAGCACACCAGGGAACAGGAGCACAAGCAGCCCACATCACCTTGCCCTTTGTTTGGATTGTCAGTTTTTCCTTTTGATCTTTCTTTGCAGTTGAGGAACCAAAAATTGATTTTCCCAGCTGAACTAAGGTAGAAAAAGGACAATGTTTTATTTAAGATCCTTCATGCCTGCACATAAGCCTATTTCTTTCTTTATATACAAAAGAAACTGTCTTTTTGTTMTTGTAAAAAAATATTTCCAAGTGGGGAACGGTCTCAGTGTACTGACTTTGGATTCATAACAAAAAAGTGGGGAAGGTGTTTAAAAACCCAAATACTGGCCTCCTGCAGAGAAGCCCACACATCTCAGGAACCTTCCAGAGGCACAGAAGCTTCAGGGAAGCAGGTCACACTTGTTAGGTGTCTGCAGAAACCTAAGCCATGAGCAATGTTACACTCAAAACCTTGTTTACCGGCAAAGAGAAAGCACAATTTACATATTTAGACACATAGAAAGCCAAGAATATGTTTTAAATATACCCATGATCTCAAATATGTAGTTACTTTTTTTTAAATTCCAGATTTACTTGTTACATAATAGAAATAAATGCTTATACGCAGGGGAAAAAGTCTATAATAAAGCAGTTAAAATTGTTACACAACTATTTCCTGATTGCTACCTCTTTTCCTGGTGTTATGCTCATCCTTCCACTGCACTTCTGGGTCCAAAGATGGACAGTTTCATTCTGGTCTAGGGCTGTTCTTCGTTGGAGTTCTTTGTTGGGAGGAACAGGATATTTTTGATGGCTCCTTCTTCCTCACTGTTTTAAAATAAGCTCTTTCTTCCCACTGAGTTTACTGCATACAGTGAGTAGTAGGGACATTAGATACCAGAGACACATTTTAACCCACTGTGAGCCCAAAATTATTGAATTTACTAATTAATTTGATTGTTGTCACAACTTGTATTACAGAATAACATGTTGATATTGGCAGAAACCAACATTCCCTAACACCAGGTATTATWGGTACTACTGGACCACAAATTTCCTGAGTTATTTACACAAATTCTTCTTAAGTCCTTGAAGAAATCTGAGCTTACAAACTGCTGACCTGCTCTTGAACCTCACAGGAAAGCTGAGGACACACAAATGCCCACAGAGAAGCACAAAAACTTCCTATCAATTCCAGGTTTCCCAGTGCTTCCCTTGACTCCTCCAGTCTTTTTAATCTTTTTTCCTGTGCAGTTGGAAGGGTTCACACAGCTTTGCTCAAGAGTTTCATCTGAATCAATTCAGCACCTGACTTGTCACACAGGGCAGTTCAGAGCAGTTTTTTGGACAGCACAGCAAACTCTGTGTAATTATGACCCAACAAGCTGCACTGAGGCTGATCACTGCTAAGCTGAAACCCAAGGAATGCAATCTGTGATTCTCCTTCAGATATATGATCAGCTTTTAGAGCTTGGAAAGAGCAGGGRGGGTACATAAGACAACCAAATTCTTGTATTCAACAGGGCACTCTGCAGTTATTTAAAGACAGAGAGCAGTACATACATTCAATAACTGATAGCACTGTCCTGATTAATTAGAAGCCTCCATGCCTTTCTCACATCCCARCCCTTTCCCAGTCCTTTGAGGGAATACAAGCATGCTACCCCCCAGTTCTGACAGCTTGGCATTGGTCTCTCAAGCTCCAATCACCACCTCAGCAGCAAAGATATAACTATATACATTAATCTTCATGTTTTACAGGTTTCATAACATTAAATTAGCCTAGAAAAATGAATATAAAAGCAAGAGAGAGCTTTTGGTTTGGCAATCAGCATTTGCAGGAAAGGATGTATCTCAACATGAAGTGGAAACCAGCAAAGCTGTTTCATTTAGGCTTCCTGCAAGTTRAGCTCTGTGGGGATTTTGAAGGTAGATATTATGCTTGGAAATTGAACTCTAGATATTTTAATGAAATTGCACAGTCTAAACACCACAATGAGTGAGCAATCACATCAAAGAGTGGAATTGGGAKCTTTCCCAATACTCACATATAAACGGAACTTTTCTGGGTAAAAAAAAATGTAGAATTGCAATCAACTCCAGGTTTGTTTCCAAAGAAAGAGAATGTGCAGCTGATTTAAGTGCCTTGAACCCATGTTGAACCTATTAGGGGGCTGACATAACAGGTGAGTGAGTACATCTCAAAATGGTCACACTCTCCATGCATGGTGCCCTTCAGCACCTTCTCAGCAGGACCATGGATCAAACGTGTGTCAAACCTGCCAGCAGCAGATGTGACCACATCTGTACAGCAGCTCTATAACCCTGGGCAGCTGGGTGTGTGGGTTCAGCCAGCCTGCCATTTAAATGACAGGGATGTGACCTAAGCACCATCCCAATGGCCCCTCCTATGAATCCTCAAAAACAGATGCTCTGTGACATCCTGACAACTGCTAAGCACTGGTTAATATTTCATTAACTCAGGGTCAGCAAGCTGCTTTGGCACATCAGAAAGCCCACATCTCAGCTTCTGCAGAGTCATGGAATCGTGTCTGCCTGGTTTACAAATCACATGAGGTAACAGCTGAAAATAAACCTACAGCAGATTACTCCTCCTCTCTGTGCTGCTGGAGAGAGCTCCAGATTTTACTGAAATGTCAGATACACAATAGGGCAACCTTTCTTTAAAGGCAACACTTTTGCATGATGTTTTGTTCATGCTTCTGCCATTTTTTACAGTCCAACCTTCTCACTTCAAAATTAAGCTCAGAACTGGTGTCTAAGGCAGCATGAACACACTTGTATAAACTGTGGTCACAGTTTACTCTCAGAAGTAAGAGTATACTGCCTCTTGCAGTATAAYTTGCTTAATAGTATGCAAAAGAAGAAGGCTCTAAATAGCTAAAACAATTCATAGAGACAAAAATAACATATAATTATCATACCCTACCTGCTGTTATCTGCACTAATTGCATCCTTTCTGCMCAACTGAAAATTCTGACATTGAGCCATCTTCAGTGATATGCAACTCATGTTCAATTACCACTGAACCCTGGCCCTTAGAAGTCTCTCTCTAGTATTTCATTTGACTGGTTTATTTTGTTTCTTCAGCTGCAGAGAGATTTCTGAAGGAATGCTTACTCCAGTCTGTGTAAGTCCAAACCTCTCACCATTTACAGGACTCTAAACATCAGAAACTCAACGTAAAACTCAGCCATAAATCAGAACCCATAAATCAAAATTGTGAAAGTAGTCACAAAGCTGCGTAAGCTCAACAACTCAGGAGTCTCATCTTGTAAACCAACAACATAAAATATGAAAATACATGAAATTTTTTCATCTTAAAATTGTAAAACAACTTTTTCACACAAACATCTTYAAGCACCTAGGTTGGCTTCTTAAGGATCAAAAAACCAACTAAATAAATACTATCTGTATATGCACTTCAAATAGGAATGTGACTCAGAAGATAAAATAAGCAAGTTATTTATAGTAAAAAGTAATCATCATATTTAAATGGCAAATTACTTTATGGCATGAGACATAAGCCTGTATCTAAGGGGGGGGAGGGGATGGGGGGGGAAGATTGCATAAGAATAGTTTTTCCTAAGATAGTCAAATTTGCAGTAATCAGCCCCCAGTCTCTCTTGTTCCACTTTTATTCCAAAATAGCCAAGTAAAACCTGTATTATACTGAAGGCCAGAGGTGGAAAGGCCAGTAAGAAAATCAAGCACACATAACATCAAATGAGCTAAACCCAAAACCTGGGTACAAAAATTATCTGCGGGAACAAGAACAAGAGGGGGTGTTGGRCATGCAGACATGGCATCAGGACTTTTATGAATGATCTGCAGTGGGGACAAAGCACAACACACCAAGATCAGGAAAGCTACTGCTAAAGTGTACAGGTGAATAGAGGAATAGAGGGGTCAAAGACTTGGCAGGAGGAGAGGGAAGTGCAGTGCAGCAGAGGTGAACCTTTCCAGTGACTTTATATTGTTAACTGTTTATACAGCAAACTCTTCTTGGTTGCCTTTCTCTTCTCTTTCTCCAAACCCCCCAGGGCTGTTCTTAAGTATTTAGAACAATAGATAAATTTAAGATTTATAGCCTGAAGTTTAGCCATATTCATCTTACTCAGGTGAGCAGTCCAACTAAGCCCAGRGGAGGTGCAAGAAAAATGTTCCCCTTCATAAGGATGCACAGAACAAAAGCTGACTTTAACAGCAGGACCAGGGAGAGTGTGCCACACAGAGGTAAAATTGTCAACTTCAGATTTTTCTTAATAAAACAAAAATCACTTAAAATAAGAGCACAGCTAACTTCTGGAACTACCCTGAACATGATTCTGACTAAATATTTTTTTGTGGTGACATTCTCAAGGGTTAGAGCATCATTTAAAATATACTGTGATGCAGAGAGTCAGATAGTATCTCCCAGCTGAATCCAGCAGGGTTACAAAGACACATTTTGTATTCATAAATGTGTTGAAATATTTTACTTTTCTTGAACCGCAAATATTTGAAGAAATGTAGATAAACATATTTTAAATTCACAGCACTTTCTCAAATATGAAGTAGCAGATTAACAAAATGTCAGAACATCCTTAGCTTCAAAAACTGCTCCACCATTTTAGGTAGAGATTATCTACCAAAAAAAAATAATAATCACAGCCTCTTATGATCATACTTCTCAACTGCTGATATATTCAACTTGTAAATTACTCCCATCTTTAAAGATAAAACAAGCTCCTGCAAGTCATCCTAACCTTTGCAAAATACCAGTTAATATTACCTCATTGACTAGAGGAGGTTGAGAAGGAAATAGGGGAATCCTGGTATGGGGGCTGGATGCTGGGTGTTCTCTGAGCTTCACAAGAGTTGAAACATCAGTTGTGAGAGATTCCTGGCTTGGTTCCAAGCAAATGTACAAGTTAATATCCTTACTTGTCAATCCAGCCTATCCTAAACCACCACCTGGTGCATAAAGACAAAATGTGTAATAAATTTAACAGAAACAATTGACAAATTAAAAAAAACAAACAAAACCAAAACAAAACAAAAAGCAACTTTCCCAAATAAATTATATATAAAAAGCAGATAACCAACAACAGTATCTTCCTGATGTACCCTGTGTCACTTGGGGCACACTACAGGAGATCAGGGAAATCATGACAATATCAATCATAAACTATACTGTCTAAGGACTGCCATCATTGCTTCTTAGATTTTATTCAACAAGATTATGCTACTTGTCCTTCTACTGAAAAGTTTAAATGAAAAACAGGCATGAGCATCAATTTTGTATTTGAGAGCCCTATACATGGGATTATCCACTGGGACTGATCACACAGAAGATGCAGCACCACACAGCACAGAGTAACAAACAAGGAAAAGAAGAAAGAAAACCAGAGAAGAATGAAACTTGCTTTCAGTAATCAGGCCCTGAACATTTAGAAGTTGATGGGCATCTAGAGAGTACAGAAGAAGTGATTTCTCTCCTTTACACAGCTGCTAGTACTACAGAGAAAACATTTTTGTTTAGTATTTCGTACCTTATACATAAAGTGTGTCTAATGGTTCTGATTTTATGCACAAAAAAATGAAAATTTCATGCAACTGCTTCTCAATTACGCATCTGGTTATTGTTCTGCAGCTGCAAAACTACCTTGAAGAACCATAAAATATGGYGTGACAAGAGTGGAATAAATACCAGCAGTCATCTTGTACCCTCMTTGTAAAACTTGGCATTTTTTACCACCTGATAAAATTCCTGAATCAAGAACTATAACTTCTGTTGCCTCCTTCTTTTATGAACAAAAATCCAGTAGTGTACTTAACACAACTGAAATTTCCAAAAGCCCACACTCTGTGACACACATTATGTTTTGAATTCAGTACCCCATTTCTAGAATATTTTTGACTTTGTGTTTTACTTTCAAGCAGCTATTTTGGTAATTTGATCAGAAATCCAACACAGAGAACAATAAGTCAGCTCAACATTAGTGTCAAACATCTGAAATGAGATTTTGATTTGTTAGCCCCCAAGCCATTACTCATATTACTATAAATCTATTGAATATGAAGACATTTGGTGACAAAGAATGGTTATAAAATATCCAACTAATGTAAGCAGTCTCAAGCTTGCATTTACTGACTCACACTCAGCATGCAATTCTCTAACGAAGGGAATAGATAAGAAAAACAAAACAATTTGTTTTTCATAACAATGCATTTCAAAATAACTATTTCTGTAATTCCTCTGGAGGCAGAGGGTCTTGCAAAGTATGTTCATTTCTAAAATATTAAAAACCCCACAATTTTTAAGTTAAGTTGAAACAAAAAGGTTCAACTTGAAACAAAACAATACCCAGTGGTGAGCTTTGACAAAATCCATTATTAACTTTCTTTGGAAGAGAATAAAACTCAAGCTCTCAGTTAGAGARGCTGGAAGTTTCTCTACCTGTTTTTTTCTGGCACACAGGATGCAACACATTGGTCATTACCAACAAATGCATGTGCGCTTCCACAGCTGCCTGGATTCCACAGAAAACACAGAGGTGCCAAGGCTTTATGTGGAAAAACATTGGTGGAATGAGACAAGCAGGAAAGCAAAGCAGAGAGCCCTCCCAGGGTGTACCAAGGATGGTGCACTGCTTAAACACTGCTGCACATAAAAGTTTTCCAATTCTCTGCCACCTCTGTGAAGCAGTTTCTCAGCATGAGACACAAAGGGAGGAGGGAAGCAAAGGGGARGGAGCACAGGCAGGATTACAAGATTCAAACCCAACCAACCCACACAAATACAGAGGAGARAACAGCACAACTTTAGAGCTCCTGTCCAGGGGAAAGGTCCTGTAGCMCCAACATTCACGGAGTGTGAAACCCTCAAATGAAATCTTCCTTCCATCTTGACTGTGCCTTGTGCAGTTCAGTTTCCAAGACAGATTAAGCTAACGCCCCAAAATGCAATGTGTGAGGAAATCAAGAATGTCCACAAAAATAACTACAATGCAGAGGTGCTTTATTCCTGCTTTGCTCTGTAGCCATATCACAGCAAATTCCCCAGGACSTTCTAACAAAGTCCCTAGCACAGCACATTTGGTGAACAAAGCCCTGTAACACCTTTCCTGGCTCCTCTGATTTTCYAGGACTGATCTTTTTCATCCAGTAGATGAGGTAAATAAATTGGGTCACTGACATATTGATTACCAAGCCTCCTACAACGTCTACTTTAACAGCAGCAAACAACATGTTGCCTTCATAATTTTTACTCTACTTTATTATTTTCATCATTTCCAGACACAAATGAGAATATTAAAGTTGTTTGCACAACTCTGATACTTGGGGATTTTTTCCAAAAGTCAAATCATTGCAACATGGACAAACGTAGGAAAAAACCTATTATTTGCAATATTATTTKATAATATTTAAATATCATATAAACCATGGTTAGCAATCAGTATTTGTCTTCTGATCATACRCAGAAAAATTACATTCTGTGATTGCCAAGCCAAGCAAATGTGAGTCTGAGCAAAGCACTTCAGCAAGCAAAAAACCAGCATGTACACAAATAGCTTTTAGCCGTATACAACTGCTAAATATGTGCTCCAACTATGCTAAATAGGGTARCAACTGACTGTTTAGCACAAAAAAAAAAGAAAAAAAAATAGGAAGAGGATTTTCCCAATCAGAACTCATAAGGTGGGAGAAGGGCTGAGAAGAAAAGAGCAAAYGAGCAAAGGGAGGAGAAGGCGCTGAGGAACAACAGGGAACTGAACAAGGGACAGAATGAGAGTAAAACCACAGACACTGACACATTTTCTGGAGCTTGGAATTGATGCATTCAAGGCATGTGTTATGAAGACTGCAAATAATGGAGTATTAACAGGTATTTTCTATCATTGAGAAGTGGCTTGGAAAATGCAGATTCACTCTAATTTTAGATTTCATCCCTCTGACAAGGCAAAATCCATTAAGTGGAACAAAGAAATACTCATGTTCAGTAACACTGAATGTGGTCCAAGGCAGCTCATCCACCACCAGTTTTCTATTAAATTTAAAAGATTGTTTTCTAAATACTTACCCATGTGAGAATAGGATCATATTAGTCAATAACTTACAGCATTATTTTGCCTGAAAGAACAGTTTCAGAAAGCTATAATTTAAGTCTAAGGAACTTTAATAAAAGCTGTCAGAGAAAATAAGAGGACTTGTGGGAGAGCTGTTCCTCACCAGCAAGCAAAGTTCTGTGTATAGTTCCCTGGAATGCTATTTCAGCAACACATGACTTTTTCAACATATGCAGAAAGGGATAACCTGAGTGTCTTCAAAAAACGACTAGTTATAACATGAGGGTTTTTGATAAATAACTCATTATGCCCAGGTGAAAAATTATTACTTCACAGTGAAGCATAGAATTGAAAGAAATATGGAAAACATAGAAATGCTGAAAGAAGCAATTCTGCTACCTATCCTGATGGACAGAAACAGAGAGGAAATTAAATCACATAAATAACCCCATGATGACAGTAAAAAAAGATCAGCTAARTAGCCAAGTTTCTCAAATAAAATTTTACATAGGGGGCCACTCTGTACAGGATACTCATAGAAAAGCTCTTCCTGGTGTAAAAAAAAAGGACTTGAAGTCACATTTCAAACATSCTCAGAAACATCAGGTTCAAGGATGTTTTTAATTTTCCCAGCATAAAAGCTTAAATTAAATGCAGACAGCATTATCACCAACAAATTGYTCATGATCTACACAAAAAGGACACYACCAGCCTAAAGGTCARTTTTTGATCCCTTATAAACRTAAATTGCTTTCAAGTGGTTTTCACAACTAGTACTAGAGAGGTGAATTTTCAGATAAGGGATCTAAAACAGCATCCAAAAATGCAGCCTTCCCTTTAAATTGAAAAGTCATGGGGAGAAAAAAACTTCAGGAGCTGAGATAGGAAGAGATGAGATGGTGCTCTCATGACCAAGAACTCTTTCAATATTCTAAAAAAYGGTGAATAATAGGTGACAAGTAAATGACCTCATGAAAAGATGCTTCAATAAACCTTTTCTGTTCTTTATAAAATACATGTTTACCTCTCCAGCCTGATAGAAAAAGCATACCTTCAGTCCAAAGCTGAATTTTATGAGTTCCCTCATGCATAAGCAATAGAAATAGGACATGCAGAGGCTGTATTTTGTTTTATTATTTTTTAAGAAGAGTGAATAAAAACCTTGCTCTCAATTGAACTGCATTTCTCTGTGATAGAGTGTGAACACTGCACCTGACTGATTCCTAAATGTAATGAAACAGTCTAAGTGGCAACAGGCAGCATTCTATTGCTTTTGTTAAAATTCAGAAAAAGAAACACATGCCAAGTTCCCAGCATTGATTTAGGACTGTCAGCAGTGCCAGGCACCTCTGTGCTCTCTACTGATTCAAAGAGCCAAATGACAGTGCACAGCAGCCCCCTCCAGCAGAATTACAGCCCCTCAGCTCTGCCCACCTCCTGGCTGGAAATGATGGGTCCCTTAATGACTTCTCCATCAGGCAGAGCACAAAGAGCAGAACACGAGACTCAAGGGTTTGTGCTGGAGGAGCCCAGAGCAAACGATGCCCTGAAATGATGCCCAGTGCACAGATTTTCCTTCCACAAATGATGCACAGTGCAGKCAGTGGCAATGCACACACAGCCTACATAAGGATTATTTCCTTAGGTATTGGTGCTACAGGACAAGGAAAAGAAACAGCAAGTAAGGAAATGCCTTCTCTGGCTACACAAACCCTAAATTAAGTGAGAATTAAATCAGAACACTTGTGAGTTAATATAAAAACAGCCACATGAGCTTATACTTCAGACAAAAACTTGGCTCCAAAGTATTTTATTATTTTTTTCTATTAAATAGTTGCACTGGAATTGTAAGAACTTGTTTACAAATTAAGTTTCTTCAGAAAGCAGATCAAGCAACACCATACTGTGCAGCAAAACGGGACAACATCTTTCCTTCCTCTCTTGAAAAACAAGGRATTTTAATACAAACCAGAAAACTATTGTGACTGGATTTCTTGGCACTCTGTAAATATTGCTTTCTCTACAAAAGTCACACTGGGAAATTGCTTAGCACATAGAAGGCAATGAATTCCTTAGGGYTTAATTCTGTATTGTGTACAACTTCTTTTGAAGTCAATATTAGTGATGTCATGTTAATTTTTCTTACATCT
Source organism: Cardinalis cardinalis (assembly GCA_014549065.1). Classification (NCBI taxonomy): domain Eukaryota; kingdom Metazoa; phylum Chordata; class Aves; order Passeriformes; family Cardinalidae; genus Cardinalis; species Cardinalis cardinalis. The sequence goes on along the minus strand of JACDOX010000045.1, from coordinate 2,657,174 downwards.
GCCATTCTTATCTTAGAAGGGGGAAAAAATCCCCAATCCTTTGGTTCCATTAAAAATTCCTTGCAGATTGTCTTTTGTGCAGTTGGTAAGTTTTGAAAGTATCTGAGAAAAATTAACATTCAGCGTATATATTAATAAAAAGAGAAACAGAGGAAATGAGCAAAGTGTAACAAAACTGCTGATACTGGATAAAGGCAAACCCTTTCAAGAAGACATGCATTAACACCTTCCTGACAAGTGAAGACAGCAGTAAAAAATCATCTCATCTCATCTCTTTCCATTGCATCAACAGGAAATCCAACAATAGCAAAGCTGGTGAGCACAGGCCCTGCAGCAGTAAAGACAGCTCTGTCAAGCACAAAACAGTTGGTGAAATTGTGAAATTAAATTGTGAATTCCAGACTTTAYGCAAACTTCCATGACAGAAATTGCTATCCCCTTACCTGTACCCCTTTATCACACACACAGACTCATATGAGTGATCTAATGCTGTTAAGGTTAAAAAGGAAAATTCTTGTTTTCTGKATTTCTTGTATTCCTGAGGGCTATAGAAAGAATTTCCTTTCACAAGAAAAATACTGAACCTTTGACTTTCAAGTTTTGAGAACTTTATCCTATCTTCATCTTTAAAATATGCTGACAAGCACCTTTTCTTGTTTGAAGAAGCCAAAATGAAGGACAGCTGCAATGTGGCACACAGCACCTGAAACATGAGACTTTTGAGCCAGAYTTGGCAGGAGAGGTTGGCCTCTCCCCATATTTTACTGCAGAATGCCAGCCTATCAACAACATCCCCAAACTGCCTTCACTGGTTATTTTATTTCTTAATATTTCATGCCTCCTGTAGGCTGAAGTTTCCTGTTCTCCCATATCTTTTTACTTTGTGTGGTTGCATATTCAGTCACAAATTGTGCAGATAACCCTGAGTGACAGAGCCAACATTAATCTGAGGGATCACAAAGAACATAAACCTGGCAAAATCTTGGAACAACAATCACCACAGCAGCAAAAGTGATGTTCTTGATTCTTAGCTTTCAAAGTACATGTTGGAAGTACAAGGACAGCACAGCACCAGAATGATAACGAGGATGKTGTTAATTATTAAGTGGATCAATGGTGTGTCAGTCATTCCAACATGAAATAGATTCCACACCATAAACCACAATTCTTTCTTGCTCAGTAGTGCACCATGGCTGAATGCAACTACATCAAATGAAGAAAGGTATCACTAACTTCCACTTTCTGAAGTGCTAGCAAGCCCACACAATTAAAATAAAATTTACCTGATAAAGTTGCATGAGCAAACGCTTTTTAGCTCTGGATTTTACTTTTGGTTATTTAAACACTGTTTGTTTGTTTTTAACAGACAGATATTTCTGTGATTTACAAAGCAAGCAAGCTACAGAGTTTATTTATAATAAACCCAGCATCATAAAACAGACGAGGTTCACTGCCTTTAATGGAGTAATTTATATCTCCAAATAGTCACAGAGATCAAGAACAGCAATAGTTATTGGACAGGCCAATCCATTTATGAGTTCAATCTTGAAGAGGAGAGTTTAAGTGCTGTAGGACTGGTGATAAAGCTGCCACAGCTTCAGTTAGCATTCTTTGATTTTCTCAGATATCCAGACATGAGGAAACACTCCAATTTCATGTGCTTTGCTTTATGTCCCACTTTGCCATTTTGTATTGCTAAATGCCCATAACACTTGCATTTCATTTTTTGTTTCAGATATATTTTCAAATATACTGATTGTCATAAGAAGGTTTTGATCACAGAAAAATGTATCACCTTAATGAAGTTCTAGAGATTGAACAAGCCATTATGCTAATGCTACTCAGCTACTTGAGCTCTGATGAGATCTTGGATATGAGTAAGTTGTGTTAATTTACCTTCCAGTGTGCAAAACTGAAATGCATTTAACTAAGTGGCCTGTGCATTATGTAAAGCACAAACCAAAAAACCTTCCTGTTACTACACAATTAGACTACAATAATGTCTGGCCTCTGGCATTTTGATATTTGATATATTAACAAACTCTGAATGAAAAGAGAAAAACTGTGCAACTTTAAAAAATAGAAAAATTATTTCAGTTAGAAGAGATTGACAAAGTACTTTAACACTTCATTTTGAGAGAGAAAAGCTATTACATAAATTCATTTCTGACCCACATTATGATCTTTTGTTCACCACACCACAATGAGGATGTTGCCAGAGAAACAAAATAAAGCTCCAGAAGCAGGGTCTTCTCTTCAAGCCATTGTCACGTCCTTTTGTGATGGTAACTCAACTCACCTTTTCTATCTCTTCATTTGGACATACACATTTACAAATATCTAAGGATCTTTTAAAATGGAGAGGCCACAACCTTTTCCTTCCTTTGCTTTTTAACAGAGCAAATTTTTGTTTGAAAACAGCTTGTTACACAAGTTCATTTACTTCAGATACTTAAATTATATCAAGTATACAAAAAAATTTCCTCCACAACAATTTATTACATTCTGAATTATTATAATGTTAATTAAAGAATTCACATTACATGCTGCATGCAAAACATTTGAGAAATAAAGTTCTAAGTACTGCCACTAAAAACTTGTTCATATATAAAATTGAGYATATATTTATGGTCTGGATGAAATATCAAAGCTTTTCAGTAAGCATGAATTTAAAGACTGTTTAAACTTATTAGAAAACAATTTATTTTCCAGATTGCTACCCAGTGAAGCAGAGTTCTCCCATTATCAGTCAACTTACTCAGTCTCTGAGCAGCCTCCAGGGCATCATTTGCAGAATCAGCTACAAAGAATCTCTGAACTGTAACCCCATGGTCTGCCATTATTTTTTTGCTTTGGTACTCCTGCAGGTTGAGCCATCGTCTGGGGGTTAATTGAACAGCCTAGAAACAACAAGAGGGGAAAATAACATAATGCTCATTAAGAAGAGTTCATGAGACAGCCCACTGAGCTCTTCCACCTTATGGTGATCTCAAACCAGCAGTTAAACAACACCCAGAGAACAGGTAAAATACTTATTGATTTACCTAAGTGCCTTTGCTCAACATTTGTGCATCCCAAGTGCTCTGAAAGCAACAGATATTATTTAAAAGCTGCACAAGGCTCACTTGGCCAGACAAAATGTCTTGCATTTAATATCAAGGCAAATTTGGCTTGAACTCCAAATATTTATGTTTCAATGTTTTCCTCTGCTATAAAAGAAGTAACAGACTCTTACACTAAAACAAATTCAGTTTCATGTTAAATATCCTTATCATACAACATTTCATCTAGTCCCTCCTTATAAAATTATTTCCACTGATTCTATGCATTTGTTGAAGCAYATCTGAGAAGAAAAACAACTGTCATGGAATTAGCATTATTCTGTAAGAAACTATACACTAATATATGTATTTACAGTGGTTTGCTATCTCTGGTTTGTTCATTGTGCTTCTAAGCAGTAGGACACCAGCACAGCCACATCAGCCATACCAGGCCAACAACAGCTGTTTATAATAATTAGAATAATGAGAATAATTAGAATAATTCCCTCTTCATTCCCAACATGCCAGTYTAGACGCCCCTGTGGGAATATAAACACATCTACACCCTATGGGTACAAAGACCTTACACACAGAAAGACACCAYACWTGCTTGTCCTGGCAGGAAACCTTGAGACACTACAGAAGTCAGAGGATCTTTACTGAATGGTTTTAAGAAAGGACACATTCTCCACACAGGATGAATTGATTCACACAAAAGCAATAATTAAGGAGCTGGAGCTGACTCCTGGCAATGTTATAATGGTAAAGGTGGAGCTGGCTCCTGGCAATGGTATAATTCCATTTTGTGCCAGCCAAAGATGTTTTTCCCACATGGAGAGACAAAGTGCTGTCCCCCTGGCAGCCAGCCACAATCAGTTCTTGGTTTCTCCTGAAGTAAGAAACACAGCATGCAAGCCAGTGCTAGATATTTAGAAATGTTGGACAAAGAGGATTATTTACTATAYTTTCATCTCTAACAGCATGATAAAAAAATTATCAACCTAATGCAACTTTATACTGAAAACAAAGCCCCTCTGTGCTAAAGTCTTTCAGTAACACACCCTCTCACAACACTCAAGGTTTACAGGCTGAGTTGTCTCAAAAGCAAACTCCCATCTGTTCTATTCTCTTTGAAACACAGCACAAAAGATTGATGCATAAAGAAAACACAAACCCATCTTCTACAGTACATAACTGCATGTTTTCTGTAAAAGTGACTCCCACTGAACTTAAACAGTTACAAATAGCTCAGGATGACATTTTAAATCCTTTCATGCATAACCTGATTAACATATTTTAGAGGTACAAAATGGCATTGTCAGTTTGCTCTATGGCTATCTCTAATTCTACACATCATACAGACACTTCATGTGATTTATATTCCTCCATGCTATTCACGGATGATATGTTATTACAGTTATGCAATACTTCAAAGGTAGGGTCAAAATTTAAAGTCCCTTTCATAATTGTTGACATTTAATTTGTTTTCCTATTATAAMTTCTCTGCTAGGCTCTAACAATTATCACTTCAGGATCATTTCCACAAAGGGATTAAAACTAGGGGCCAGGAGGGACCCTTTTGGTTTATCTAAAAATTTCTACAGGTCAGTCATACCGCTGATAAAATTTTGGTCACTGGTTTTATAATTTAGACCAAGTCTTCAAAACAGCTTTTATTCATAACTTAGAAAAAYGAACCAGTTTCACATATAAGTATTACTAAGCTGATCTAAATGAAATAAATAAGAAGGAAAATATTTTTAAAAATTCCTTCTGGGGAAGATTTTTGTGKCTGTTGCTGGATGGGAACTGCAGTGACCTCTACTCCCAAACACCCTCTCAGCACCTCACTGGTGCTTTTGGGATACAACAGCTTTAAAACTCAAAATATAACTCAAAATGTCCCACAAAGATACTCCACTGATGAGATGCTAGAAGTCTTATTACATATGCATAAAGTGCAGACATACATAAGCACAGGGACATATCTTCTCCTATAAAAACTGGACAATTAATATTAAGATATTACAACAATATTTCTTTCCTAAATTATGAACCAGACCAGTCTGAAGAACACAGAAAGGAAATAAAAGAATAACTCCTTTGAAAAGGGTCAAAGTAGTCCTAAGGGTGATGAGACAAAGGTCTGCTCAACAACTGTTGGCACAGAAGAGCAAAGCCTTCAAACTCCAGCTTAGTGAGCACACCCCCTGCCATATTACGTAATTCTAAGAGAGACCATCTTACTGAGTGCCAACCGAGCACTTTCAATCAAGTCTTTGCACAAAAGACAAACTCCTGGCTGTGAATGAACTGCTTGATAAAATTAATAAGTATCTGAAGTCTGTACCAGAAGCCCTGAAGAGCAAGGAACATGAAAAACTTGCTTTAAAGCACTTGCAGGATACCCACCATATGTCATGAGGACAGCAGGAAAACTAAAGCAGTTACAAGAGATGAAATAAAGCACAAGCTCTGAATCTGTAAAGGTGACTGCTCTTTCAAGACTATCTTGAAAAATCAAAACAGCTGTGGACATGCATTTTAGGGTGAAGACAAAAAAAAGGTGACCATGAAATCTCGGAAACATGAGATGCTGCTTGAACTGATTTCCAGCCCAAGATGCTTTGGTTGCAATAATTCTGCATCTGAATTTATACAAGAACCTTGAATCCCTACCCTCCAAATACATTTATACCAAGCATTCTCAAAAATCTCAGATGAGCTTCAAATGGCCTAAATTCTTGGGCATCATAAACTTTTATGCATTCTGCAGATAAATCTACACGTGAGACTGACAGTAAGAGTGCTAATGCACAAAGCTACAGCCCCAAAACTCTATRGAGAAAAACCTACAAAGGTTTGAGAGAAAGCTATTTCCCATTGACAGTCTTCTACAGGCAGCCTTAATCCAACCCTTCCCCCTGAAAGTTTTTAGAAAGAGACATTAATCCAGCACACAACACAACTCTGCCATCCCATCTTTGTTTTACACATTTCCGTTTTACAGCTGTGGCATTGCTTGCAGCAGCATCAAACAGCACTGTTAGATTTGCCAGCTCAGTTCCAGCTCTCAGCAAAGACAGACTAAGGAATTAGATGGTAAATCAGCATCAGAAAAATAATCTCAATGTGAAAAAGGGAATGGGGAGAGTAGCTGAAAGAGAACCTACAGCACAGGAAAGCACAGTCTAGCTTTTAGTAAATTCTGTTAATTGTTCTCATCACCTTCTATTCCCAGCTTATCCCTCCTTGAATATTTTTCTCTCCTCACACACTGGTCAGAAAACATGTCAGAAAACACCAGAGATGTCTCAGATCTTTCCATGAAGCTCTGTCCCAGCTGACATTCAGTGTGTTCCACAAGTTCAAGCTGTATCTRTGTTTCATCTCTCTCTTTATTGCAAGATTGGGCTGGAGTACAAGGAGTAGATCCTGTCCCACCAGCCTGTGAAGAAGGGACTGAAAATTTTGTGTGGATTTTAGTAAACCCTGACTCCGTGTGTGACACCTCATCTTTCATCTTYATAAGATGACAGACAAAGAACCAGAAAATTTTCCACTGGTGGCATTTTCTGTTATCCTTTCATATGGGAACTTTGTGTTGTGTATTAATGTACACATTGAAGATGCAGAGTGGATCTTATCWGAGATTCAGATCTGCCTGGTAAATCAAAACGTGTTGTTTAGTTTCAAACCACAAATATGGTTTAAGAATAAATCAGTTTGTGAAACCAAGAAAACATTGCTAGCACCACAGAGAAAATAAAATGTTGTTATTTAAAATAATACAGCTTTAAAGAGGATTTAAATTCATCCTAATAAGATATTTCTTAAGATTAAATTTCTAATGAAAGCACTTATCAAAGAGATTAGTACACTTAAATAGAGCTCTTTTACAACTGATAACATTTCCTGAGAGTCTGACAACAACATCAAAAATCCCAAAACTCAAGTAAGTGGAACAAAAGCCTCAACTGAGCAGTAACATGAAGTGAGATGAAGGCAGAATTATTTATTCAAGTACAACTTTCAAACCAGATTTTCTCCTGCTGGCTAGAATTATTTGGCATTTTCCAAAAGCACAAAGTACTGGTTGGGTTTCACCTCTAATCTCCCTTCCCTTCTCCAATCTCCAAGATTTTTGGTACCAGTCAGAATCACACTAATGTAGATCAAAAGTATATAGAGTGAGGAGGATGTAGGAAATTACTGTTAYTGGGAATTGTGTATTTTGTTCTGAACAAGCTTTCTGTCCAAAGTTCCTTCTTTATATAAGCACAGAGACCATATTTAGTCCCACAGCATGATTAAATGAGTGTCACATACATCAAGAAATCAAATATTTCTTTTTGATCATCTTAACAAGGTCAGGTGTTGCAGAATTGTATCTGTGGTTTGTTGACAACTGCTAGAAAAAAAAATTGATTCTTCATATAACCTGCATAACCTCTTATTTACCACCTTTTTGTTTGGTGGGTTTGTTTTTTTTTATGAAATGCTACAGGATCTGCACAAATAACGTATTTGATTTGCGTTATTCTTCCACTATCCCCTTTGCCAATTCTTTAGTTGTCAATGACAGGAAAAAAAATTGCATTMTTTAAATAACAAGGGCTGAAAAACTAGCAACTTAGTTAATGCAGAGTGGAACTAAAAGTACATCTTCTAGCAAAAATCTTCTTCAATATTAAAAAACCCCAACAAAACAAAACCACCAAAAGCCAAAAAACCTAAAACAAAACACCAAACTCCCCCCCAAAAAGATTTAGAAAACATTGCAACAGAGACATTGYTGTTATATATGCAGCATTAACTACTGTGATGTGAAACATCTTTCAGATGACCCAGGAGGTAYCTTTTGAGTGCTTGCTTTTGGAAAAAGAAAACACACACACACATAAAACCAAAAGAATCTGCCTTAACACATTCATCAAGAAGTTTGCAAGTTGCATGTTAACTACTTCAGCAAAAMTCTGCTCAAAAAGAAATGTTAAGAAATGTTCCATATAAGCACCAAACAGGAGCAGCATCAGTAAACCCACACTTCATCAGATTATGGCACTGAGTATTTCTCACCTGAACCTATATGCTCAGGATAAGGTTTTCTCATTCTTTGGCCTCCCTGGTAAAATATCCAAGGCTGACTTTTTAAAATGGAATAAATAGAATAGAAAGAATCACTTAAGTCTGTTCTTTAACAAGAATATGAAGAAGCAGTCAAAAGGAATAACTGAAAGGTCAAGTCTGACAAACAACTGAAGATTCAAATTATATCTGCTATTACAACTGAGTGTCTTGGTCTTAAAAAAAAATCAAATTAAAAAAAAAAATTAGTGCCATTAATTCTACATGGAACTACCTTGGCYAGCCATCCACAACCAAGTATTTCACCTTATCAAGTCTAGAATTCATGTGTATATCATTTCCTTAAAAAAAAAACCCTAAATATAAATACTTATTTTCTCTTGGTAAGACTCTACTTTTGTAAAATGCCAAATGATTCTAGCTTGGGGAAGAGAATCCARTGTTAATCAACACTATTAAAGAAAACAGAACCACCACTAAGCAAATTTCTAGGATAATTGAACATCCCTTGACACACCTATATAATTTGAGCAGCTCTACTGTTTTCATTAGCATAGCTTAATGCATTTTGTTGCATCACTGTTAAAAGGAAGACACATTCTAACATCCAACATTCCCTTTTCATTTACAGTATTAATGAAAGCCAGTATTAGTATCACGAAACAAAGATGGACTTTTAAAAGCACCTGGCAGGAAAGCTGGTCAAATAATGTCCACTTCTTTCTTCTCCCTCTGTTGCTCCAGAGAAGCCAAGGAGCTGTAACTGTGCTCATTGATCCTGTGCCAGTATGAAACAGCTCTAGCAACACAAATTAGCTCTGCATGAATGCAAATTATATGTCAAATATATAAAGTATCAGGTTTTATAAACTTGGACTTTATTGTAATGGTTATATTGGAAATAAGTCAATTGGGAAGAAAAACAGTGGTGGTTTTGAGGAGGCGAGGAGATGTATTCTGTATCTGAAATTAAAAGGAGATGTATTTAGTGTATGTGATCAAAAATAAATGTCTGTCACCAAAATAATCTATTTGCTTAGCCAACACATTCTACAGCATTCCAGTTTATTCAATTTGAGCACTCTGCCCTGTAATACAATTCCAAGCACATATGAAGGAAAGCAGATACACAAAGATGACAGTAATGAAAGAGCAGACCATTTATCAATGTGAGGCATAAACCTTTATTATATTTATTGACATACAGTCTCTGTAATTGACAAAGATGTAGAAGTTTCTCTCAAAAAGAAACCATCAGAAATAAACTAAACTGAATACCCTCATATAARCCACTGCAGGTACAGACACATTTTATTAGGTCATGTATTTAAAATATACCACAYAGGCCACTGAAAACAAACTAAAGCACTTATTTCAGTTTGCTGGCAGTGCCCACAAAATGAGAAAGTTAACCCGAGAAGAAACAAAAATGTAGCAAAATGGCACCACACTAAACAGAAGYTTACCACAAATATAGTCACAAAACGCAAAAATATGCTCTGTGGGGAAAGCAAGTCTTTGAAGAAGAAAATAAACTGGAAAGAGGTAAGGCTGATGGGCTTTAAGCTGTCCCATGAGCCACAGCACACATGCCCTTCTCTTCAGAGATGGCCAACACTGCAAACCCGGGGGCACATTAGGGACAACAGGACAGAAAATGTCCTTCCCAACTAATGTCCTGCTGGCTGCCACAAACCAGCAATTTTCAGCTTCCAAAGCAGGAGCTAGCATCCAGGTCATGCTGTTTAAAAGCCACAGAGGAAACAGTGTTCCATGCCCATCCCAAATTGCCTGCTTTGGCTGGGATGCCATATGGCAGCAAGGTCCCTTTGGTACCAGCAGCTCCAGCAGCCTCATCCAACACTGAGATTATGATCAAAGCCTCCATCAAGACCTCTGTGATATATTTATGAGGGATAAAATTGGTTCTGTGAGCTAGTTTACGAAGAAGTCTTGAACATTTCTCTGACAAAAACAGTTTCCATAGTTTTGTTCACAGCAGTCAGGAATTGCTTAGTTTTTAGTCTGTATTAAAGCACCATAAGCAGACCAGGCTTTAAACAAGAGCACCTGGTTTTAAAGCTACAGGTACAGCTGAAGACCTTTTAACATTCCATTACTTATTCCTAAAAATGGGAATTCATTTGAACTGATTAAAACCCACACACAAACTCTCRTTAACAGCTATAGGCCTTCAAATTCTGTATTTATTCCTGAAAATATAGCACATAAAATACCCTGAGCAGTAAAATACACAGAAAAAAAAATACCTATCACATTTCCCAGTTCTCTAAACTTGAAGCATTTTGATTAATAAACTGCAGGGTAATTTACTGTTTTATACCAATAAACCACATACTCACTTTTCAGAACAAGTGAGATCTGTCCATGCAACAAAGGTTTATAAAACCTAACTTCAAATAAAATAAAAAACACACATGAAGTATGGTCCTACATTTTTGTTTAGTAAATCTGGACTGTCTGTCCTAGYGGATAATTGCTACTATTCCTAACATCAATGACTCTTTGAAACAAGATGCCTGTGTTAAATAACTAAATGGTTCTCTTCATATACTCACAAAATAAGAAAAAAGAAATGGGGGTTTGTTTATAAAAAGAGCTCACAGTTACTACAATTATTAGGATTGCTATTATTAAATTGTTTAAAACATTGGACTCAAACAGTTGAGAGGGTGGTCAAGAGCATGGAAAACATAAATCTTAAGCATTCCAAGTTGAACAACTTCAGAGGAGTGAAACAAGCCACCACCTCTGCTCAGAAGCTCTTGTTCCTGAAAATGAGACTGCACTGCTGCAAACCAAACCTGGGAAAGACAGTACCAAACTCCCTGCTCAAGAGCATTTCTCCTTCCAAAGGAATTACTCACATTCACTGCAATTCACTGTCCAGAACAGCAACACTCCAGAAGAACTTCAGAAATCTAGTTTGAAACAATCACAGCATTGTTTTAATTACTGCATTAGGTGTTTGTGTCACCATTTACTTCTAGTTGACGCAATCAAAACAAGTGCTTAGTTAAATCTTGCCCTGAATACTTTCCCACAGTTCAAGGACAAGCCAATTTCTCTTGTCACACATTGCAAGATTCTTTTTAAGAGGAGCTGCTGCAAACCAGAGAGAGGAATCAGAGTGCATCATAGCAGAAAAAAATGGTGACCAAGATGAAAGAAACAAACAGAAGAGCTTTGTTAAACTAGTAAATGTCAATTTTAGAGAAGGAATCTATTTTAACTGAAAAGCTAAACAAGGTATATTTAGGGATCTCATCCTTTTTAKTTAAGAGAAACTACTTTTCTCCCATCACCAGGCAGCACTGATTATTTTAATAAAACCTAATAAAGCAAGGATTATCAACCTCAGATTTGTTACCTACCTGTAGGTAACAAAGCACACTAAACCAATTGATGCCAGTTGACATCACTCATCTGCTGAAAAACAGGCAGTCACCAATTACTAACAGAACAATAATTTGTTTGTTTAATGAATATGCTAATTTACTGAGCTCTCATTAGACACATACACAGGCAATATTGATGAGTTCCATAAGGCATTATAAAGTATGGCTGAATTATTTCAAAACAAATTAAAGCAGAAAATATTGTACACTGTTTAATGGAATAAGAAAAGCCTGCTAGAAAGTGAATCCTCTGGGGGAGCCCTCTGAAAAAATCCCAAGTTAAAACCATGACCCATCATCCATGTTTGGGTGTGGTCCCTGGAGAAGCTGCATCTGCCTGAAATGTACCTGAAGGCCCTTCAGTAAATACAACAGCTTTTTATTCTCTCAATTTTGTCTGGTTTTAGGTAGTCCCAACAAGGCATCAGTAGTAGTAGGTGTTTAGGTCCCCCAGCAGGACACTGGAGAACTTTGCTTTTTCTACACAACCATCTGCAGTACCTCTGTTACCAACAAATCCTAAGTTAAAGGTGGTGCATTGGCATTTAGTGTAATGCAACACAGCCCTGGAAACAAAAGCAGTGATTAAATTTTCAATTCATAGTTCATTTTGCTTGTGTKGAGGCTGCATCTATTTTCTGTTTTTCTCTCTTAATAATTTTAAGTTCCTAAATTAAGAAGGAAATAGAAATTGGTTTTTCACTCAAGAAAGGAATCACTACGAGCTGTATCTGTCAATTTGTAATCATTTATTCATACACAATCTAAATGAGAAACAATATTAAGTTCTCCTTCAAATTTCAGTTTTACCAAAGGAGTTTTATTTCAGTAACACCACAGAGATGAACAGAAATTTCTATCAAATAAACACCTATAAAATATCCTCTACATAAGATAACCATATAAGCCACATTTCTGCTTTTTAAGAAGAAAATACAAAGTTAGACACAAGGGACTGCRGCAGGGAACACTTTTAGGCAGAGTAGGAAGGTCTGACATTTTTSTGTAATACAAGACAGTTCAAAGTAGCAAGATCCTGCAGAAACCAATTATAAAAAGAACAGTTTCAGCCTCAACCTGAACAGCCTACCCAGAATGTTAAAATTAACCTGGGAAAGTGAATGATTTAACTAAAGAAATAAGCCTACTGGATTTGACCCCAAAGTCAAGTCATGAATCAAACTCCCTCACTCTCCCCCGATTTGCTCACTTAAGTGGGAGAACCTTCCCAAAACTCGTTCACTAGCTGAACTGCCAACTTTCCAAGGTAATTGAATCTAAAAATATGTGGCTCTAGTAAAGGTTTTTCACATTAAAATTAAAATGCCACCATTACTGGGGGGGTTTATACATTTCATTCACTACCTACTGCCTCAAAATTACTTCATTAATAAATATATGAAATATTTATGAGGATTTACTTCTTCCATCTTTAAAACAATATTYCCTTCCACAAAAAATATCTTAAACTGCAATGACACATTAATCAATATTTATTAGGAAACATATAATGATACTTCAACATCCCTCTTTATTTTTGACTCAGCGCTTTCTTTCCTCTCTCAGTGRTAGAATCCCTCAGCTGGGAAAGAGGAATATCAGGAGTGTGTCCCCATCAGTTCTGAAGTAGCTAGATGCTGGGGAGGCTTTCTTTGCTTTATTTATCTCTTTCATTAAAGTCCACCTTCTAAATTTTTCCACAGTAGCTCTAACAGCAAATAGCACAATTTTTTCTGTGCTTTACCAAATACCACAGAAACAGAAGAGGATTTCAGAAGGCAGCACCCATCTCTTGGCACAATTCTGAAATTTAGATTACAAACCCATAGAGACTGGATTAAAAAACCAGAAGAGTATCTATTCATGAACCTTTCCCTTTAAACAAAGCCATAGCAATATGCATGTGAAAACGACAAAGTTTTAGAAACATCTCAGTTATGTCTTGTGTATTTCACAGTATTGAAATACAGATGAAATCSTAAGAATAATGTACTCAGGGTGGAAGTGGGACTGAAAATCCTGAYTGCATTCTTAACAAAATGTAATGACTCCCTTACTAGTTTTCCTCAATGTTCCTGCTTGCTGTCTACTGCAAGAAACCCTTYCACCTCAAGGGTTTCTGAATGCCTGCCCTACTATGTTCTTTTGACTTGATCTTGTGCCCCTCCTTGTCCTTTTTGGTTCAGTCTGATTGCAAACTGATTATCCCAAGCTTTACCTCTGCCCTCTCCTGAACWCAGTGATTGTGGAGTGATGTTCTTCCACTGCAGAGCTCAGGCAGTCATTAGCTCCAGAGAACACAAATGAAATTACACAATCCTCTTCCAATGTGCCTTATATCTTCCAATGTGCCTATATATATACAAACTCAGCTTTCTGATTTATCCTTCTGTTTACTTCTCATGCAAGGAAGCAGACACAAGAATGAACTTGAAGCAAGTCCTTCACTCATTGCAGATTTAACGTCTCCAGTAACGATTACACTTTATAGACTTATTTACAGCTTGCTTACACTCAGGGATTTTGACAGCTATTCTGTAAATACACTCTCCTACCCACTAAGCTCCATTGTAAACTACCAGGAACATGCACGGGGTCACACTTGAGCTCCTTCTGTCATTCTTATTCTCCTTATCTCACAAAACCAGAATCTGAGCCCACATCCTCGTGCTCTACAAGGCAGATCCTAGCAGCCACCACCKGGATGATCTTTTTGGGTGTCAGCATGTATGGGTTTGTGAGGACTAAAGTCCTCAAAAGCAAAAGAAGAGGGGTGGGAAGAGTGTTCTCTTGAATAGCAAGACCCTGACCTCTCTTCTCCATTTCCCACACCTTGTTCAGCAGCTGTTTYAGTCAGGCTGCTACAGACTGACCTCCAAATAAAGCAGGACATCACCAAACCCCTTACAACTGCATCCTGCTGCCCACCCAGGGGAGTATTCAGGACTCTATCTATATGCAATCAGCAAAATGAAATTTCTGCAAGTTAACTAACAGCACCCTTGTGAYCCTGAGAAGTTCTGGGATGCATTTTGGTTAGTGTGGACAGGCTGCCTGAGCAGGGCTGAGCACACCCCAAGCCAWGAACCTTCACCTGAGCAGTGAACCATTAGCAGCTTCCAAAAGCCCTGACACAGGGCAGGTTCCTTTTTCTGTGGGATTACATGAAAACTGTCAAGCTCAAACAACATGCAGAAGGTCACCTCACAAACAGGACGTCACAAAACAAACCTGGCAGCCCAAACACCAAGCTGCCAGTCCACCCAGAGAGCCAAACAATGCCCTCTGTCCTTACTGCAGAAATTGTTGGCAAAGTATTTTTCCTTGCATTTTTAAACCAAATTTCAGCCTAAACAGAATTTTCAGCCTAAACAGAATGCGCCCAAAGAGCTACCATGTCTACAGAAGCTTTACACCTCTGGAATCAATTTTCAGAGCCTTTGCTTCATTCAGCAAAGGAAGACCATGAACTCCCAGATTCAAATTCTGCTTTTGTCAATGTTCTCACCATCAGAAGTTCTGCTTTGCATTAGTAATTATTTTAGTCAAATTATGTTCATTTTGCTTATTTCGTACTTCAAAGCTTTAAGAGAAGCATACTTTCCTGACCTAAAAAGTAAGGCTTTGAAGTATCTGATGAAAATAAACTCACTACCATACACAACTGCATAATCAGTTGCAGAAAATACTGTAACACATTCCCTGCCTTGGCAAATGAAAGAAGATTGTTGGTGATATGCACAACACATTCAAAAAGTGAAATAAGCCATCTTCTCTACATATTTTAAGTATCTTGAGGGGAAATTTTATATTTTTGTTCTGATCATAAAAATGTTTAATTTCCTAATTTTTTACAAGATTAAAATTATATTTTTATACAACTACGAAGAAGTGCTCTAAACAGTAAACATAGCCAGAAAAAAATAATTCTAAAACTATTGTATCACCAAACATGAGACAAAGTAGCCACTACCAATTTTTTCTTTCCTGCATGCAAATTCAGCTTTCTAAAGTGTTACAAAACCCAAAGCATATTCAATAAGATTAACAGAAATGTTTCTGCATTCCTATCTCAAGTAATCATATCTATCAAAGAAGTGTTTCACGCCTACCATACCCTGGAAGAATGCTTTTTCAAGTGTTAGAAGTCACTGATATTTTAAGAAAAACACCGATAAAATGCCAATTTAGACAGTTTGAGCTCCATTTTTCATCACAGAGAAGGAAATATGAAACATAATCACAGCTTTTTTGTTCCAGTTCTTTAATATTGAAGTCAAATCATGATAATTTCCACGCTACCTGACTATGCCATCACAGAATATGACTTTGAGCACTAAGCAACATAACACTTCCAAGCAACAAAAATGCAAATGCCCATGGTAGTAAAATAAAGAAATACAGAAAAGTATCGACAGAAACAGTTTCAGTGCATGCCTAAGTCATATCTGGTTTATTAAATCAGTCCAGAATGGTCTATATCAATTTCTTTCCTGGAAGCAGTAGGAAAAGACTGGTACCCATTCTTTGTTTGCCTCTGAATTGACATCCTTTATAGTTAATAAGTCTTAGTTTTAATTAGACCATTTGACTTAGACTGACATGAAGCCAAACATTAAGAATATTTTTTCCTTCCTTTGCTGGTAATTTCTTTATTAATATTTTTCCATTGTTTATACCAAATTATATAAATTCACTCTGCTGCCATTCTCAAATTTTAAAGCAAGCTTAGGACACTACAAGAAGCATGACCTCATCATCCTCAAAGACTTTGATGTAACACAGATTTCTACATTTCTGACTGTATGGAGGGAGAGAAAGGCAAACTTTAATCCAATGAAACAGCACTTCCAAGCCCAAAGGATGATGGCACTGGATGTTGGCAATGGATGATGCCAACTCCAATGGTGAAGGAAATTGGGATTGTGCCCWGACTTGTTTCTTGYGTCTTAYTGCAGCCCATGCTGTATCCAGAAAYAAACGACATTAGAATAAACAAGAGCCACTGTTCTTCCCTCAGCTTCTCCCCAGAGGGGGCTGCCGGGGCCCTGACCCGYTCTTGTTCCCACATGTGAGGTTCAGCAGGGTCCCCTGTTGTCAGCTCCTCACACATCTGCATTTGGAAGCTATCAGGGCTCCCCAGAAACCTCCTGGAATTCCAGATATGTTCCCAGCTGCGCTGTCCCTCCAGGAAGACCTGGAGGGAATGAAGTCCTCCATGAGGACAGGGCCTGCTGAGGCTTCCTCAGGGTCTGCAGCTTCATCTGGTCCTTGCTGATGCAGGTGCCTGCAGCAGAAATGCACAACAGCCCTGTCAGAGATGTTGGTGTGCCCCCAAATCCTGACCTGTGGGTTCCAGCTGGGTCATCARCCCTCCCTAGATGGAGCTCCAGCACTCCAGCTGCTCTGGACTCACGTTCACTCATCTCATATCATGCTTAATGCAAGCTCTAAATAGCTGTTCCTCTACTTCCAAAATCCATGGTGTTACTTTAGACTATTTTAATCTGAGCCATTTAACTGAAAAACAATTCTAGACTGAAACTCTGCATGAAAGAATTCAATTAAATAGATTCGCTGTTTCCAATGTGTTTGAGTGACAGAATGGAAGACGATAGAAARTTTTAGGGAAAATACATTTTTATGCCATCTTCAAACCTTAGCAAGTACTATCTTGACTATAAAAACGATATGGTTCCTTTTAATAGGCCTTTCATCTTTAATTATCATGAATAGCTCTATGTTTTACCTATACCCATCAGTGTTATGTACAATCGACACATAGAACTCCCCCAATAACTGGAATTTTCCTGACATTTTTATACCAATACTCTGCATGAACAACTCTTTTTTTTTTTTAAACACAAGGCAGTAACTGCTTTCTTGGCTGACATGAAATTAGCAGATRTCAAATTAAACTGTCCTTTTGTCCACAGATCCTTCAGAGAAAGATATCAAAAGATAAYGAAGTGTTCCATTAGTAATCTGTGGCTGGTTTTTAATTTGCAGTTTCATATTTTTCAGTCAAAAGTCTTGGACAAGCAGGCAAACCTAGCAAACATGATCAAAACTCTCACTTAATTTTTCATTCTTCTGACAATTCTTACAAAACTTTTGCATCTCATGAAGAATTTAGGCAGACAAGAGTTAAGACATCAAAGGTAAACCACAGTACAAGTCATTTTCTATACTCCTGACACAAACTGAAGCTGATTCTTACAGCTTACATTGCTCAGACTCCAACCCAACCCAGACTGTGATTCTACAACACACAAATTAAAGACAAACAGGGTAGACAGAAACTGATCTGTCAGTAAGTGCCACCCATGTGCAAGGTAAGTAAACACAACTGRATAATAATGTATCACAAAACATGTTCAAAAGTCTTTTCTTAAATGAAACAGTCTTTGAGTTAAACATCCCAACCCACATTCAAGCCCAACAGGATTGTGAGTGCCTAGAGCTTTATGATTTTGGACTCAAAGCTTCTAAATGCTCAGATCACCACAGAATCAAAATAAAATTTAATTCAATTTTGGGATACAGACTCTTATAGTTTAGGGAAACCCATGAGCAATTAGAAAGAGACCAGAGAGAGGACAGGAAGAAAAAAAGCTCATGGGTAAATCTGCTCAAAGCAGCACCTTTTAAACAAAAGAAAACTTGCATTTATTGAATATATTTGTGCTATCAGTATAAATTGTTGACTGAAGAATTAAAAAAGATGTTCCAACAAGTAAGTGGAAAAACAGCAAGTCTTTAAATTCCTTCACAGTTAACATTTAGCCACTAATTACACAAAAACATCACCATCAGCATAATAGCACAAACAAACTACAACATCAATCTAGGGGTTTAATTTTCATTACCACATTAAAGGATGGCTTCAGCTTGCAGTTCAGAATCTAAGTCTCACTCGTACAACAAAGAATTCAGCAGCACAGCAAAATTCCACTATTAAGGAATTTTTCACAAGAGTCAATCTTGACTCCTATTTGTTTCATACCCACTCCTGCAGTTATCTAGTTAAAATCAATAGCTACTAATCATGGATCAATGCTTAATAACCAGTTCCAAAGCTACTGGCATATGCACTTGGACAGGTAATATGACTTCTCTGTCCTGTGTTTTATTAAAGTGCTATGGAAGAAATAAGCTGAGTCATAGATAGTTAGAAACTGCTTTTAGACTATTAGAGGAGGAAACTTTCTGGAGAAATTCCTCAGAGTATTTTCAAAATACTCAAAACTGTAGATGATAGTCAYAGTCACAAATGTGCACAGAAAAATTGGCCTGACCAAGGTAATAATGAGCTGAGCTACTCACTACAGGCGTGGCCAACAAGGATTATCAGTTGAGGTTAAATCACTTTGGAACAAGTGAGTCCCCAAAACAGGGAGGGAGACAACCTCATCTCTATACATTAAATGAGGACATTGCCCATTTTTGTGAAAATGAACCTTCCAAACAAGAGATAGGATAAAATAGCAGAGAAAT
Organism: Cardinalis cardinalis; assembly: GCA_014549065.1. NCBI lineage: Eukaryota > Metazoa > Chordata > Aves > Passeriformes > Cardinalidae > Cardinalis > Cardinalis cardinalis. Next base: position 2,638,129 of record JACDOX010000045.1, on the reverse strand, counting down.
GAACTACTTCTAAGAAACAACTATACCCCAACTGTGTCTAAACCTTCATCTCACTTCTCTGTATTCCCAAAAGAGCCTCAGCAGCTTCACACATTTCAGATAAAATCCCTGCTGGCAGTCATCAGCCAGATAGACCAAATGAAAGGTGACTTAAAAAAAATTTAAAAAAAAAGGAAAACTACCAAATACACTGACATTTCCAGAGAAAAACAGGAGGAAACAAGCACTCAGATAACTGTAAAGAAAACACAGTTTGTCTATTGACACTTTATCTAGTTCCTCAGGAGGCAGATCAATGAAACAAACCCACATGCTTTTATATAAAAAAAACTTCAACCAATCCTAAACATACCCAAGGAATGTAAGGAGTCTCTGGGAAACTGGTTGGGAGTTCAGATGGMGGGTCAGGAAGGATTTATTCAGAGCCATGTTTAAAACCACAGGTGTGGCTAATTCTCCATCTAATATCATATTCATGAAGGCTCTCTCCTCTTACGTAATTAGCCCCATTCCCTGATTATACCTCCATGAGGTACAAAGGAAAGTAAATCAATGCAGCAAAAGTGCAGCTTTTCTGCTTTAAGACAGAGCTGTGATTATCTGTGTTAGAGCCAGATTGCTCCCAGGGTAGAAGTTCCACTAGCAAAAAACTAACTGGGGGAAAAAAATTTAAAAAAAAAAATCACAGTCTGAGGTTATATTTATGTTTTCATTTCCTTTTTCATCTCAAAATAGGATTCAATAACCATGTGTTTAATGGAACTGCCGGGGAGGAGTGGGCCAAACATCTGCTCCACTTTGGCATTTCAGTTTTGTCTAGAGTTTGAAGAGGGCTTTCCTGTCATTTGGATGAGGTGCCTGTAGAAAAAGCTGTTTGTGAAAGTCTGTAGGCTCATGTATTTCCTGCCTCTAAATGTAAAACCTTGAAAATATAGCAAAACTGCCAACCAGGAAAAGCCAAATAGGGAAGCAGACCAAAGAAATTTTCAAGAACACCAAAGAAAACTAAGAAAAAAAGAAGAATTCAACATCGAAGTAGCTTCTAAAGCCATGAATTGAAAAGTTTTTTTTGGGTAATGTTTTGTGTCACATGGAGGATCAGCTATCACAGCTGATAGCTTCTTGGAAAAGGCAGAACTTTCTCTGTTCAACGTTAATGAGGTTTTACAGATATACAAGTCTAGGAACCGATGGCATCTGCAGTGAGCAACCTTGCAGTTCCCTATTTGCAACTTCTAGATTCCAGCAGATTTTATAACACAAATCTTGTTTAACTTCATCTTCCCCTCCTTTCTTTTYTTTTTAATATTTTCAATGCATGKGGAATCTGGATGCATTCTGGCAGGACTGAGGCCCATTTTGAAGGTTGGGATTGGGCTCATAATGAACCAACCAACCTGCTCACTCTATAAGAATACTGGAGAGTTACCTTAAGCACTTTTTTTTTTTTTATGATTCTAATTTAATTGTCCCTCATTTATATTCATCGCTGAATTTCACTGCATCTGAAGCTATTTTGAATACACAGCATTCTCCCAAAGGGCCCAATCCAACTCCCATTCAAATAAACAGCCTTCAATGGAGCCTATTTGTTGCCAGCCAACAAGAYTGAATTCTGCTGCCGAGTGGTCCCCGGAGCGTTTGTCACAGCTCTTCACAAATATTGCTCCAGCAAGAGCARGCCTCAATGCTCCTGTCCATGTGCAGACACCTCAAACCTATCTTTCATCTTCTTGAAACATTTGGTCAGATTTAAAACTCCAGCAGCACAAAGAATTGAATCTACGAAGAATATAAACAGCAAAAGGAGTAAAAGAATGTTTAACAGTTATAAAAAAGTAGAGGGAAAGCAAAAGGATGATAAAATAATTTCATATTATAGAATCAACTACCTTTTACTCCACCCCTAAAATGAAGCTACACAGGAAAATGTGTGCAGATTACAATGACAGCATATAACCAAATTTCACAGCTACAGGTTTGAAATAATAAGAAATTTTGCAACAAAGTGTAGAAACATCACACCAACAGTAAGTCATAAAGGCTATGAGGAAAGATTCTAAATCTCACACAGGGTTACCAAAACAACAGAGCTGGAGACTGGTATTTCTTGATCACATTCACACCATATGGAAGACCCTCATCTGTGAAAGAAACACTGTGATGGGCTTTGAGGACAGGTTCGTGCTAAATAAAGTAACAGTGTAACTTCTCATCTGAGCAACAGAATGAATGATAGAAATGAGAAAAACCTTCAATGGAAGGGCTCTTAYTCTCAAATCCTTTATCCTATTTTCTAGCACAGAAATTCAGACTCTGGCTGATCAACTCATTTGTAGCCTAAAGTCTGAGACAGTGGAAGATTAGGGGACTGTTTAGATGGGAATTCTATTATGCAACATTGCCAAATTGAAGACCTTTACAAAGGAAAGTGGTTTGCTTTGAAGTTAAGAACTTGATTTGTTGCTACACAGTATTGATGTGGTTCTTGAAAATAGCCTCCTTGGAAAACACAGATCTTGGGAGATGCTCTCAGTATCTGGCAGAGCGCAGAAACAGAATAACAAAATGTGATTTGTAATACAAGCTCAATAGCTCTAGTTCAAAAATAATGCACAGAAAAGGTGGGGKTTTTTTTAAAGTTGGCTGCCTTGAAATCCTAAGAACACTCTTGAGAATCTGAGCTGATACCCAGTTATTTCAGTGGGGTAATTTACAGAGTGCCTCCATGCTTTGAGAGATGACAGAATAGACCACGAGTTCCTAATTTCCACCTACTTCTCACTGCAGCACCAGATAAAGACAGGGCTTGAAACCAACCAAAGCACCTCAACCAGAACACCTCCCAAGTTCACACCAAATGGCTCTTTTCAGACAATGCTCCATACCCCAGCCTTTCCATGCCCTACAAGAACAGCGATGTTACCTCCAAATACCTCATTGCAGGATCCGACTCACCTAAGCCTTGATGGCAGGAACACATGTTCAACCATACAATGCATATTCCCCAAACATTGTTGGGACTGACAGCATTGCCCATCCACACTAAAGAGATTCAATCTCTCAGATAAATGTATGTTTAGAGATATTATCGTGTGTATATATCCACACAAAAACAGCCTTCCTGAAGGAAAGGAGGTGAAATGGACGTGAAATGGACGAGTGCTAAATCAACAAATCAATTGCACTGAGTTCTGTACCCAGCATTCAAATAGGAAAGTCGGGCATAAAAGATTTCASATTTACAACCTCCTTCAGGTTAAAAGATAAACCACACAGCTGCAGTTGTGCAACACAAGTTCAGCACCAACAGCACCCTTTACCCCGGAGCCCTGCACCTGCAGCCAGGAGCGTTCCCAGCAGCGGCACCTGCRGACAGAACTGGACACAAACGCGCTTTGTGTGCTCCAGGGGGTTTTGCTTAGTGGAAAACATTTATGCTAAGAAGTGTGGACCAAAGTAAGGTTCTCATGCAGCTGCTCATGATAAAAAGGTAAAATAACAGAGCTGGTGGCCAAAGGCACGAGGGCTGTCTAGAAYGTGCGTATCTCATTTTACCTCGGCATGGCTGCTGTTGAGGTGAAAAACGAACTGCTGAGCCCCTGAGCCCTTCCAGGACGCTCATCTACCCTTTCCCACCGCTCTGCTGAGGTTCAGGACCACCGGGAAGCCTGAGCTAGGACGGATTTCCCAGGAGAGCACAAGCGGGCATCTTCACCCCGGCGTGACCTCAGCCAGCCGCACTGAGCCAAACCAACGCGATGCTGCCACCGAAGCGCGTTCAGACAGACGCTCTCGCTTCATGCACAGCGTCACCCAGCTCTGCTACCGAAACAATTCAGACTTCTGGCAGGTGTGGGGGCAGCGARGCGCTCCCGGCCAGCTTTGGTCTGCCCAGCCCTGAGCCGGCGCCGCCGCCACAGCTTCGCYCCGACCCCGCAGGCGCCGCGGCTGCGGGTCGGGCGCATCCTCCAGCCCGAGCATCSCAGCCAGCGGCAGCACCAAGGTCCCTCCCGCTGCCGGACACGGCCGCGGGGAGGCTGCGAGCGGAGCCGCGSGGCTCAGGCGGGCACGGCGAGCGGGGACGGCGGGGCGCGGGGCCGGGCTCGCTCACTCACCGGGAATTGGGCCCGCAGGCGGGCGGATCGCAGGGCCAGGTCCCGCAGCACAGCCCCCGCCTGCCCGGCCAAGGGCGCCGCCATCTTCCCCACTGTCCCCGCCCTGCCCCGCGCCCCGGGCGGAAGCCCCGGCGGAGGCGGAGAGGGGCCGGGCGGGGCCCCGGTAGCGCCGTGAGGGGCTGCGGGAGGCCGGGATGGTGGGGTCGGTATCTTGGGGAAGGGTATAGGCTCCTCGGAGGGAGGGTGYGTTRTCTCTCTGACTAGGAAACGCYGAGGGAGTTGTGCCTGTTCAGCCTCGAGAAGAGACCACCGAGAGGGGACTCCGTTAATGTGTGTAAAGGTTTCTAGAAGATGGAGCGGGCTCTGCTCGGTGGTGCGCAGCGATAGGACAAACAGGCAATGGACAGGKACTGRTRCCCAGGAAGTTCTGCCTGAACATGAAGAACTTCCTCGCTCTGCACTGACCGACCACGGGACAGACTGTGTAGGGAGCGTGCGGAGCCTGCCTCGCCGGGRATGCTCCAGAGCTGCCTGGACACCATGCTGTGCTCTGGGATGAGCAGGGAGMCTGCGCCAGAGGAGCCACTGCGGTCCCTTCCAGCCCTAGCCATGAAATTGTGTTTGAGATGAGTGTGCCCAGCACGGCCGAGTTTGGGACTGGGGCCCAGGGCGGTGAGCAGAGCAGGAAGGGCCCTGTGGAGAAGGCAGCGCCTGGGAAGGGGCCGGCAGCCATGAGTGGAGTGCCTGGGAATCGTGAGGTGCCAGCCTTGCACTGCTGGAGGCTGTTCCGACTTCTTTTTTAYGACTAAAAGGTCTTTTGGTTTTTTTAAAGAAATATCAAACTAACCCAATCTAATAAACCCTAATAAGGCCTCTTGGGAACCAGCTGACGCTTCATAGGCATTTTAATCTGAACTCCATAAAACTCTGTTCTTAATCTACAGGTAAAATATGTCAGTGTCAGGTTGAACGTTAGGAGGAATTTTTTCACAGAAAGGGTTGTCAGGTGTTAAAATCAACTGCCCAGGGTAGTGGTGGAGTCACCATCCCYGGAGGTTTTTAACAAAGGACTGATTTGGCACTTGGTGCTGTGCTCCATTTGTCAAGGTGATGATTGGTCCCAAGTTGGACTTGACTATCTCAGTGGTTTGTTCCAACCTAAATGATTCTGTGAAACCTGTGAGTTAGTGCCAAACCTGAGACAYCAAACTCAGGCCCTCTTGGGGGATGGAGCAGAAGAGCAAAGCCCATAAAGCTTTATGTCCATCATGTGRACTTAAAATCTGACATGAGTCCACAGTCTGAGCAGAGGTTTCATGAAAGTGAATCCCGGATTTGTGAAGTTTGTTCCATCCATCAGGAATGRCTTGGGGGCTGGTGTAGACACAGGTGAACCATGCCTACAGTCTGAAGCAAACTCAACAGTCAGATGGCCTGGGCTTTGCAGATACAGTTGCTGTGTGACTCAGTTAAGTATTTCCTTATCTGTTTCTGTTTAGTGCACATTTGAGATAATCCACCTATAAGTAATAGAGATTTAACCAAATAGCTCACACAAATTGTCCTTTTACAATCATGGTCTGAAAAAAAAAGCTAAAATCGAGCAGTGGCTGAGATACCCTTGCAATTTTACAACAGTTCATATTAAATTCACCTATATTGAAGCATGCAGAGTTAGCATTATATGGAGGCATTATTTATGCTGAACATTATTTATTCAGTGGTTTATGATGAAATAGTTGGATAAACACTTAAATCCTCATCTTCCAGTGCAGGATGTGAGTGGGAACAAAGGAAACTGCTCCTGTCAGGGCTTAGAACTTACACTCCCAAACATGTTTTTTAAAAAATCAGGACTGAACAACTCCTTTATTGGAATTTAATCAGCAGATAAATTGTATGTCTAATAGAGAAAAAATCTGCTATTTCATAAAAACTGAGGTGTTAGAAAAGTCTGAAATTGAACACTTTCGTCTTTGTCATGACAATTTAAGTAATGTAATATGTTTCAATAAAGAATCTGGATATGCTATTTCTGATAGCATTGAACAATAATGTATGGTACCAGTATTAACCCAGGTATTACTGTGTGCTTGTTCTTTCATAATATTATAYACTGACTTAGGTATTATGATGGAGGAACTATAATTTCATTTTTAGTTTCATGGCTGTGGTTCAGTAAGCACAGCGTTCCCTATTCATACAGACTATTATGGCTGTCTGCATTAGGTTTATATATATAGCAGGTATATAAGCTTTCAGATAATGTCTGTGAATTGCATGCAAGGCTATCATTTAATGCTGTGAGGAGCGTTTTCACTGCTTAATATAAATAATGCAGAACCTGCTTTACTATATTTTTTTATTGTTTAGATTTAGTGGAAAACCACTGCACAGTGTGGAGTAGTCACCAAGACATATTTCTTTTTGTATCTCTGTTGCAGAACATACCTGACCTTTAAAGCATGAGGAGAAAAGATGGATTCATTGTCTTCACATCCMGTTTCCTTCTATGTATGTTTGAGCCAGAGAAAATTTAGATGAAACAGGTCTCTGAAGCAATTAGAGCAAGCAAGAGCYGGAATTTTTGGATCATGGAGTACAAGATGTGTTGGTGTGTGAGAGGAGGGGCAAATTATGAATTATTGTTGGGGAAAACACTTCAAATGCAGGAATTTGGGAGCAGCTGAGGAGTAGTCTCAACACACCATCCTCASAAATAAGGAGGGGAGGAAAGTGCGAAATAAAAAAGGATAGAAGGAGAGGCTGGTTTCAAAGGTCGTTCCTTCTAGACTTGCAGACATTCCTCTCTGYATCTCTCATGGATGTGCAGCATTTGAGTGTGCTTCTGTTCTGTCTTCCCCASGATACACAAAAGGCTGGATTGTAGCTAAGTTTTTAGCAGTGGTCTATTTAATGCAAAACAACCAGTAATGGTTTTGCAATTAAGTTTAAAAAAGAATATTGTGTAAGGTTTATACCTCTTTAGAAGTTATCCTTAAGGCTAAGTGGTTGTTAGTGTTCAAGTGAAGACTTTTAAAAACAAAAGAAATCACCTTATCACAGGTAAAGCACAATTCTAAGTGGTTTTGCAATGACATTGTATATTCATTTTCTTCTCTGTGCAGATTACCTCCTAAACCACTGGGGTTTTTTTTATTTAATAATGTGTTGCTCTAGCTGGGTTTTGGTGGGTTGTGGTTTCATATCAGGGTACTGGAACCAGTGAGCTGAAATCTGCACAKTGCCTTGTAATTGTTCTTATGTTAACAACAGAACTTGAGCTTCACATTCWCATGGATTTCATAGGGAATAAGTTTATAATAAATAAGTTTATTTGAAAGATACTCCACACATAGCATCCTCAAGAATAACAAGTGAGGGTAATAGAGCTGCAGCAAACTCACTAAAATAGTCCCACTGTAGGTGATTGTAGAACAGGAAACAAGATCATAGGGTGAGTCTGACAGTGCCACTGCAGAGYATGAGTCCTGATGCTCAAGCACCTCTCAGATTATGATGCTCTCCCAGTCATTCRCTATTTCTCATTCCCTTTCTCTGTYCAAATATTAAACCAARAAGAAAAATATGTGGTAAGTGGTAAATACACCRATGGGTAGAGRAAGGGTAACAAAGGGTTAAAATAGCAATGTTTGGGTCTAAAAAGAAGGATGAAAATAAGGAATGAAAAATAGTGTATTAGAATTATAAATTGCCTCCTAGGTCACCGAGTTCAGTCATTGCACACAGCCACAAATTTYCCATTCATTAGCACATTATTGAAATGTACTGGAAGGTATCCTGGATGAAGCAGGATGGGGTGGTTTTGGCTAGGTAGGATCAAACATCCTGATTTCTCTATCAGCAGTGACATGGGAGCTGTGTGTGCTGCTGCCTCACCAGGCTGTGTATGTAAATATCAGACTGCCCTCTTCATTTTCAGATTGTCTGCACCTCTGCTGTACRTAGTGGAACCTGTGTGTGGCTCAGAATGAAGGAACCAAGTGAAGCCTTGGAGCAGCCTTTGCATCTTCTGCTCAATGCTGTGGGAAGCCAGGGTGCTGCACCTTAACACTGTGTGATAATGGTGACTTGAAAAGTGAAAGTAAGTGTCTAAAACAGGGAAAACTTTAAATAATAACATGGCATTAAGAGAAAAAGTAGTGGAATAACCAACTTCAGAAAGATTTATAGAAGAGGCAACACTAGGCATAGCAATAGTAACAATTATGCTCCACCTTTTTTGGTATCTAACCACCTGACTGTGTAAAAACAGAAATTTCAGKATTTATAACATAAATAATAGGCCAAAAACAATAGAAGTGATGCATCAGTGTACAGGAGAACTACTGCTACCTCTTGCCAGTGGCCTGCTGTATAATGAGGCAGACAGGGAAGTTCAGGTTTCTCAGCAGAGATAGACTGTAGGTCTATAACACTCAGTTCCAACAATGCTGAGGAGCCTGATATTGAGGGCAGAAAGACAATTTTATTGAACTTCTGTCAGAGGCAATGCAGGACTGTGAATACAAAAAGTGTAAAGATCTGAGCTGTGGGATACAGTGAAAACAACCTCTCAGAGTCTGAACCTCTTTGATAAGATGTCACTGTATCCTTACAAAAACTTTGAATTCTCTTAAAAAATACTGTGAATCTAAATTCAGGAAAGAAATGTCCAACAGTCTTAAAAAAAAAAAAGAAAGCTAAATTTACTTGGGGGAAGGAATGGAGGTTAGAGTAGCAGCAAAACAGTGATGTAATGAAAAGACAGCCTCTGTTGTATCTGCTGAGCAACTCAGTTTATTATATAGAAAAACATTCCAAAAAAGAATTAGATTTATTAAATATGAAGGAAAATCTTGACTAGATCAATAATCTTCTGTACATTGTATTTAAAAACATATTTAGCAGCAAGGCATTATATTTAGAAACATTCCTATCAGCCAGGTCTCTGGAGTGTACAGGAAAGTTCCCAGATGAAGAGTTTGCTGAGGCAATCAAATGTGGAACCTCCATATCCACCATGGTGGCTGACAGGAATCTGTGAATTCCACGTGAGCCATGCAGTAAAGCTCTTTAACTCTTTCCCAGCAGGGCTGCAATTCCCATATGGAATAATAAAGGCAAAATGGCACTGCCATAGGAGAAATTACTTGGATGCTGATAGAAAAAGCTTTGCTTTATGGTGTTCTGTGTGTCCTGCAGTGATCTGCAAACAGGTGAGCATTCTCCAGAAATGAAACCAGGTTACAGCTTGAGATTGTTGAAGGCTGTAGCTGAAAAAGCATTGTTTGCCCCTACCACAGGGAGGCTGGGCAAATCAGGAAAGCTATAGGTGTTCTCATCACAGCTAATCCATGTTTTAATTCACAGGTTGCAAAATACCTTGTTGCCTCAACCTGTTACAGGGTTTGAAATTGTCTATTGTAATTAATTTCCAAACCAGTAAGGTGAAAGGGCTGCTAATATGTGAGGGGTAATTTTTTCCTGATGAATTTTATGGATTGCAGAGGCAGGGMAATTGATTTTTCTGCCAAATGAAGTATTGATCTAAAAGAAGCTTACYATGCTACCTAGTTTGGGGTCATAGGGTACTATTTCTGTGGATTTTGTAGATTGCTTGCTGTGTTTTCCTATTTCAATAAAACCTTTTGTCRTGGAGGCAGGTTTCACTTTCATTACAATTGGTTGGACACCTGCAAGTGGTTCAGTGATCATGGAAGTTTATAAAAACCATAACCTTTCTGAGGAGCCTAACAAAGAAATGCAGCACTGTGTGAAAAAGCTTGTAACAAAACCTGAATGCACCAGAGGAAACTGAACTACCTAAACATAAAGCAGGGTGACAACAGTTACTATGGCATTTGGTGCATATGCTCACTGCTTTGTTGTCTAGACAGCATATTTGGACATTTACAAGTGTGTAAAATAAAGGAGAAWTTTTTTTTACCTTAGCTGGTGGCAAGAGCAGTTACAGCTGATGGAGCCAGGCTGTCCCCAGTCAAAACTGCAGGCAGACTTCATCTCCACTACTTTGAAAAGATCTCAGTGCCTCTATATAAAAATGCCAGGTTTTTTCTGCTTTTCTTATGTTGAATGGTGTCATCTCTCAAACCAGCTGTGAGAAGAAGGAGAATACCTAGAAATGCAATCACACAGATGAGACTGTGCTGATTTGTTTTGTAATCTGCTAGATTACAAAATCTAACAAACGTTGTATAGAATAAATCTACCCTTTAGAATAAAACTACCAGCAAATAGCAATCTTCCTGCACAAGGGACTGGCAAGGGGTGCTTCTTTTGCTAATTAGCKTATCAATTACCAGCTAATGTATCAATTCTTCAAAAATTTAGTACAAATGTAAGTTCATGGAGTAGAAAAAACAGACAGTGACTTTTTTGAGATCCCTTCAAATTACACTCAAGGAGCCTTTAGGAACCTGATGAAAACATTAAATAAAATTGACCAACTGATCATACCTGTGGTGAACTGTAGTTTCCTGACCATATAGCCTAAATACTTTAACAGAATTCCAACTACATTTGCAAGCATCACCTCCCCTACACAGAGGTTTGTAAATCAGCTGCATTAGTATTTTCTTTTGAATGGTGTTTGCAAATTTTATGGAAATTCAAAGAGAAAATGGGCAAAGAGCAAAGTCTGTATCCTCAGRGGACAGTACCTATATGAACAGATGAGTAGGGAGGATAAAGCCTCATGTTTGCCTTCTACATAGATGCATTTTATCCAGTAAAAGAAGCCCATATCATTTATTGGCTTCATTTCTGTAAAGCTTTCTTTACCCTGTAAGCAGAATAACTCCAAATTGTTTTGCTTATGAAGATTGGTACAACATACAGCTAACTATCTTCATAAACCTTTGGAAATGGACATAGATTATTTGACCTTCAAGTCTTATGTGTGTGTACACATATAAACTACATTTTTTCATGGTTTGGGAAATCATAATATAAAGCTTTCTTCTATTAGTAGAGCTAGGAAGAATCAAAAATAACTTCCTCATGGCCTATTCCTTTAATAGCTTCTACAGGAGTACATAGGAATTACCATATTTTTAATTAATATGCATTTGTTATAAAGATCAAAATGGGAGTGCTTTAGCCATCAGCTTGGCTGTAGCAGAGCCTAAAAAAATTCTTCTGCATTCTGGCTCACAAAGAAATTGGAATAAAATTTCTCTAAGCAACAAGTTCTAGTATCCATCTGATTTAGTAAAGGAGCATTTGCAAGCTTAGCTGTTAAATATAGCAYTGTCAGGTACAGCTTCTGCTTTGTATATTGTTTGTCCTTAATAAATGTGTTTTGATGATTTTGTTTCTCTAGGAACACTGGGAATGTTTTAGTGCATACAAGAAAATTTGCAATCAAAATTCTACCCCAGGAAGCAATTTTAAKCTACCAATCTGTGCTTCAGAAAATGTTGAATTTTTTCTTTAGAAAACGAGTGAAGACCAGTTAATTAACAACAAGTGCCAAAGGAGGTATGTGATTTGTTTGGACAGTCATTTAGGATCAAAATCCTGTGTACTGTGATAAAAATTCAGGGAAACAACAGAAAATATCATGGACAGCTCACTTAATGGCTGTGATGATTTTATGTTTGAGGCAACATGTATCTTTGTGTAGTATCCTGAGCAAATCACTATTTATTCCCTTTGGATTTGGCTTCCTTAGATTTTAATGTGTGTAATGAGTGTTGAGCTATGTACTGAAATGAATCCCTTTGTTACTGAAGGCTACATGTKGCTTACTTGATGGAATTCAGAGGAGGATTCATAACAAATAACAGAGTTTGAAGGGATAAATGCTGAGAGTAACCTTCCTTATCTCTGCTGGTTTCTGGGAGCACAGTTATTACAGTGTCTATGGCCCATGGTTCAGTTCTCTGCAAAGGAGAGAACTTCACTACTAATCATCCTGCAGACATTAATGTGAGTGCATAATGTAAGAATGCTCAAGACTTATTTATAACTGAAAGAATTTAAAAGAATTTTAATATTGCCAATGAATACTCCCCCAAATTCTAATGAAATTTATATCTATGTAAGAGTTTGTGCATGTTTCATTCAATAATTGCATCTAATATTGCCACCAAGGGAAGAAAAACAGTAATGTATGCCTGGTATGACACATGCCATGTTTCAACTGAGAGCACAACTGTTGCCACCCTATAAAACAGAAAATTATTGCAATTAATTCATTACTTCAGAACAACAAATAACTGAGGAATTGGCAAAATACATCAGTCTTCTGTGAAGAAGAGAAGACTTTATTAGGCAGTAATTGTTATGAATTAATCACTTAGCTTTAATGCTAAGTATGATCTTGTGATACAACATAAAAATATGAGTGCCAGTCAATAAGCAGACAATGAATAGTATGGGGAAGGGATTCATCTCTTGTCCAGAGTTCCTGGAGAATAGCAATGACTTTTTATTTTAACCTCTCATTGGAAGGAGCAGTGCAGTTCATGCTGTCTTACATCAGAAGCACAGCAGTGGCACTGTGCCTAATGCAAATTTGTCAGCACTATATCCTGCAGAAGTCTCATTCTTTTGAAGGCAGTGGAAGGGACAAGTCAAATATTTCTTACACCATGTGTGTAAAGGTCTCCACTAAGTAAATATATATAAATCTATATATATATTTATTTAGTGGAGACCTTTACTGATAGAAGATTTATATTAAAGTATATGCTAAACAGTATTTAAGATCTTTCTTCTGCTGGTTTCTGGGACATCAGGAATTTTGCAATATTTTCCTTCATAATTTCTAAGGCTTCCTCCAGTTTATTCAAAAKGGTGAGGAAGTTTCAGTATACCCAGTATTCCAGGGATTTCTAACCAGCATGAACAGATTAATTGCATATAGCACAGATCAAATTGCATAGAATTGTTAATGTGGCCCAGTCATGCCCTGTTGCATTTGTGCTGTCAGACTGAACAGGTCTGTCTTAATAACCTGAGAGAGGTTGAGAGAGTGAAAATCAGCTCCATAAAATTCCACCCAAATGAGAAAATCAGTCCTGAATGAACGGTGAGTACAGACCATCAGAAATCATTTTTCTTGATGAGCAGATGGAGAAATGTGTTTTTGAAGGTAGGCTGTTAAGTGTTTGAAAGGTAACTATCAGAGGTCATTTCAGCCTCAGCTGAGTCTCTCTTAGGCTTTAGCTAATACTAAATAGCAAGGTCATTAGGCTTATATGTACAGCTGTGGTCTGCAGAGTGAGAGGTGTTTATAAAAAGCTGAAGAAAAGTGACAAAGTCAAAAACCACAAAAAGGACCTTTAAGGACATTGTGCTTATCTGGGAACAGAAAGCCAGGGATTGTTTATGTTGTATGGCATTTTGCTCCTTTGTCTATGTGAAACCAAACCAGAGGTCCTGTTTGTCATGCAATTTCTCCCTGTTTTCTAAAGAATGCTGGGTTTGTATATCTAAAAAACTCCATCATTCTCCATGAAAATAAGATGACTTAGAGAAAAAAAAAACAAACAAAAACCACAAAGGAGGCAGCAAGAGAACACAGAAATTGTCCTCCTAGTCAAAAGGCATCAGCAGCATATCCTTCTCTTCATGATATACTTCATAGCCATGGAACAAAGATGAAGCAAAAACTCACAGASAGATTTGATATTCAATTATTTTGTCTCATTTCTTTCCTTATCTGCCGAAGTGTACAGTAGTCACATATGACAAGTGTCCTTTACAGACAGGGCTGCCATCCTGACTTCTTCCAGCTCATCCATCATTTCATGGCCACTCTGTTTYAAAGCACTGTGGCTGCAGTGCTGCTGAGACTTCTGCTACTGCAATGACACCCAAACAACCATCCAGTCTTAAGGCAGTTCCTCTCAATTGTTGAAGTAAGCTGAAATTTTCATCAGGGAGCTTTTGCTTCTCATTTATAAAGAAAAACATTGGCTATTATGGTAATAATACAGAAAGCCTCATTAATTACAGCACACAATAAAGAATAAAGCAAGTGTAAAGAAGCCAAGCAGATGGTTCATTATAATCAGACTTTTTAAACAGTAACCTTCACAGCAGGGAATGCTGTAGGTAAGAGTGCAACTTAACTTTCATTAGAACATTTTTATTTCTATGTTTAGGATGTAAGTGTATTTCCAGATATGGTTTTTGCTGAAAGTTGAATTATTCTGGAAAGCCTGAGAAAAACAAAGAGCAGTACAATTTCTTTCTAATTACAGAGATTATAGAGTGTGAAGTGGGGGAGAAGGGGAAATGCTGTAAAACTTTTACTGGTTTCTGTCATTCCTTCTGCAGTTTTGAAACATACTGTAAAGAAATTTTAAAAACTTTTTAGGAAGAGACAAAAATAGGGGCAGCTGTAGCTCTCTATTTTGGGAGTGTGGAGTTGGGGAAGAGGAGGCTTAGAGAGCATTGCATAAAACTAGGAGTCTTTGAGGTACCATTTTGCCCAAAGGGAGGGAAGAGGAGGGTGAGAAAATACTGCTATAGGTTAGTGGGAGTTTTAAGAGACAAACCCAGCAAAGATTCCTCCTCCCATATCCGGCACTCCTATGTGCCCAGGAAATGAAAATGTAACCTGTCAGTTGCCCTTGCAAGTATTCAGAAAATAACTATAATAGAAACCTGTAAAATATTTTGTCAGAGAAATGATACCCAGACATTTGTACATACCATAAAACAAGCAGAACTAAACCTGTGAGGCGTAAGACTTGAATTCCCATACAATAATTTATTAGGAGGATTCATTTTATTGAATTAAATGAATGCTAAGAAAAAGCCTCTCTCTGCTTCAGCACAGCAGTAAAGAACATTGTTCATCTCTGCTGGATAACTGAAGTGTCCAGCCCCAGGAACAACAGCTGCTCAGGAAGCACTTTGTGTCCACACCTGCAGCCTCTGTGGGCTGTCCAAACTCAGCCTGCATGCAAATCCCATCTGCCTTTGCTGATGCTGCAGTGGGAGCAACCTCAAGCCTTCCCCCCCTCCCCCCCAGTATCCTGTGACTTCAGCAGGATAACATAGAGGGTAACAGAAGGACTAACTCAGTGCTGAGAGCTGAGGAGGATCTATGAGAGATGGAAATTTTGGCTGTTGGAATAGCTGGATGAAATAGCCTGAAAGCTCCAGAGCCACATTTGAAAGCTTTTGCTCTAAGGTTTATTGCAAACATGGGCTTTTTGCTTGGAGACAGTGAGTTTAAAGTAGTTGCTGTTCAACCTCCTAATATTATTCAACCAATTAGGCTTTATTTGATTGTTCTTGAAATAAAGTGTATAATGTGTAGCTGTTCACAGAAAATTCTCCTGGTCCTTTCAGCTATGAGCTTTCCATGGGTGGCATATGTATTACCCTTTTTTGTCAATGAAAATCTAAGATTCATGACAATATACTGACATTCCATTACTTTTTTTTTCTTCTTGATGTCTTTAGAAATTAAGTCCAGCATATTTTTAGTCAGGACATTGAATGGCAAGAAAGCAGCAATCAAATAGTCTATATGAAAAAAAAAGGAAATATGAAAAAAAAAGGAAATAACGTATTAAGAAAATACATCTGTATTCAAAGAACTGTTACTTCAATTCTTAACTCTTCTTAATTTAATTTTTAAATCCTGTACAATCATGTGGCATTGGAGAAATCACTTCTGTTCAACACTCTGGGTTGGCATGTTTTCAAAGTGGGCAGTAGGAAGCTTGGATTCCTTATGCTTTCTCCCATTGCAGTTCTCCTATATAAATATCAGTGTATGGTAGCATGTACAGAAAATATTCAGAGCATTGTTGTGTTTGTGGTGATTCTTCCTAAGTCTGGAGTGATTCACTGGCGAACCCATGCATACATAGACCTTGTTTTACAGGTCAGAACGTGACAGGCAGCTCCTGGGATGCTGCACAATTCTCCTTTGGGTACCTGACCACCAGTTATGGGCAGCTCATGGGGGTTTTTGATACATCAGTGGTTGTGTTTATCTAATCCTTGTATGTGGCAATAGAAAGAGACAAATCTCTATTTTCCCTTGAAGAAAATCTGCTCTTATTARTGAAGCTTTCAGTCATCCATCTGAAAGGATATTTAGCTCATGTGTTCACAAAATGCTTGTTTGCAACTGTGGCAGCTCTGAAACTGAGGAAAGGAGCACTTTGCTGCCACCTCTCAGTGAACTGAGAAGAGAGGGAGCTGTATGTACAAACTTTGGGGCCTATTTCTTTGCCTGCTTTCTTTCTGAGGTGCATTTCTATTTCCTAAGGAATCAACTAAAACTTGGAGAATCAGAGAAATGAAATAATGTTATATTTGTTTTATGCTGGAGAAAATCAGAATGGTATATAAATATTACCTGGTTTGGAGTTAGCACAACTAAACCTCAGTCTTGCATGKGTAGTAAATGGAACTGAACGAATATGAATATGTAAATACATCTATTTCTAACTGATCTGGTGTATTGAGTGTGCTAAAAAATGGAGTGCAGGCAYCAGCATGACAGAAGAGGATGATAACAATAATAGGGGATTGGCACTGACAAAGGCTGTAAATGGGGGAGACAGTAAACTACTTCCTTATGAAATGAGGCAGCCCTTCCTGAGACTGTTTGTCAATTTGCCTATTCCCTTTCTTTAAATGATGAAAGGGGTGCAGCTGATGGAACAAACTCATTTGTTCATCAAATGTTCAAACTGAGCTACAGGCTGTGGTGTCAGAGTCTGGTCCTTTTYGTTAGCACCAATATTTGGAGGAATAGTTCAATGCTTGTGTGATTACAGGAAGTTTTCTTAGCACAGTACTCATGAACAGTCTCATTAAAATCAAAGACTGGGACTCTGTGGCTATGCAAACACCCAGAGGAGGAGAAGTGCTGGAGTTGCTGTGGCACCTCCAGGGACTGCACCAGTGCTATTGATTTTACATGAAGGCTCTGGGATGGTGCAGTGATGGACGGCAGAGTAAAACCCTGGGAGAGATGGATAGACATGATTAAGTGTTTATTGGCCAGCAGTCAGTGCCTTTTCCTATCCTCTTAGGTCCCAATCCACAGATGATATGCTGTTACCACTTTTAGCTCCAGGGCTGGTCGTTAAACTCAAGCACAAGKAGCTGATATATTTAGGACCAGAGGTCTCCAGTTCATTGCTTGTTTWTCACCATGCTGCAGTCTGGCATCATTACAATACTGAGGCCTAAATAAACAGAGTTCTGAATATTTAATTTGCAAAACCACTTTATTCAAATATCTTAAATCTCGAAAGTTTTCAGCTCTTTTGTTTGTTCCTYGGAGAATTTACAATTTCCCTTGAGATTGTGGTCTGTTGTTATTCTTTCCAAAGGAAATATAGAAATCATATTTTAACCTGAAAGGGTTTTATCCTCCCTTCATGTTCTCCTTAATGTTTTTTTAGTTGAATAGTGTGAACTTTTCTAGACACATTTCTGGGATTTATGCATTAATATCAGGCTCCAGGTGGAGAGGCTTTTTATCAGATAAGCAAACCTGGGAGAAAGTCCTGAATGTTAACACAGAGGATGGAGATGGTATGGCACTTTTTCTTTGAGCAAATCTGATTGCATTTCAATGACAGAGAAGATAGAATACTTTTATTTTATTCACTCATTCTATTACTCCCACAATAAGCTATATAAGCTCAGTAAAAAGTTTCTGAGATGTGGAAAAATTTGATAGCAGATGTACTAAGGAGCAATGGACATATTTTGTAGTTTGCTCCTGCTTGATATTAAGGTGGCCAAGGTTCTTAAGAGTGCTTTCAGATCCTGCAGATCAATATTCTGCTGGGTTCTGATTTTACTTGAGTTGATGGTACTGCTATCAATGCCTTGCAATATAGCAAGAAGTCTCTCTGGAATGAAGCATGTGGGTGTCATTTAGAGAATATTCAACTCCTTTTTCAGCCCCTGACATCAGCATTGCTCGTGCTTGTCTCATTATGYCTGATTTTATGATAYAGCATCAAGATCTTAATTTCACTGWGGTTTTTTTTTATTCTCTGGAGAAGAGAATAGTATTGAGCTTCGTGTTAGAAGCAACAGGCCAGATCTACCCTGGGTGAATAGCCACAGATGATTCTTGTGTAATCCACAAAAATATAAAGAAAACTGTGCCCCATTGAACTTTGTTGCACCCTTTTATTTAAACATAGCTTACAAGTATTATAGAGAATATATTTGATTTGATTGGAGCTAATTAGATAACTCTTGGTGAACACTAAATTAATGCAGTGTTTAATTGGCATTTTCTACTTAGGAGAGGGCTGTGAACTGCCATCATTTCATTCCTCATAGTTGTTATTCTAGGCCAGTGTTCTGGCACTTCTGGAATCAATGAATTTGGGAGGAAAGCTACATCTTAGAGATGTTACCCCATGTCCCTCTTCAAGTGAAGCCATATGAGGTTGTCTCAGGCCAACACTCTTTCTGGCACTCCTAATAATATTCTTTAAAACCTGCTTCCCACAATTTTGTGCCCAAAATGCATTTTGGGAACTAAAACARGATAGAAATGGTCAATTGCCAATGCCTCAGAAATGTTTGGTAAGGCAGTGACTGAATATTCATAAAAACCTTATTTTCCTTCTTTTGCACTATGTATCTTTTTGCAATAAAAATTGTGTTATTTCTTTATTTGCTGACATTCCCTAGTGACATGTCAGTGGTTCTGGGAACAAAAGCCTTTAAGAATCTTGGTGTGCTTTTCTGTCACCTGAAAATACAGAACTACAAAGTCTTTGCCCAGACAGCCTGGCTTGTTGTCTATTGTCAGTTGCTTCCATTTATCTAACAAATGCTGCCAGTTCCTTAGGTTTATCACAGATTCTGCTTCACTTTCCTTTCACCTTATGATGTGACAGCTCCATCACAGAGCTGTTTAATAGATGGCTCAGCTTCATTTCTCACTCCCTTGTCCACACAATGTGGGGAAAATGCTTCTGATCCATTTTGCTTGCCAGGGACTCTGGAGCAAAGACATTTTTGTTGTGAGGAAGTACTGTCAGCCTTCCTGTTGTGACTGAACTGCTGGCTCTTCTCAGGTCTACCCCAGCCTGTGTGTTTTCAACTGCTTCCCACCTGATCTGATCAGATGCACTTATTTCTTTTGTAATGTACAGGTGTGAATGTTGGATTCTATTTTATTTTATTTTATTTTATTTTACTTTTCTGTGCAGCTCTTTCTTGATTTCTTTTTCACATTCATTCTTCCACATCATGAACTCGATGATGCCTGGAAAATTCATTTTTTCTAGGCTGCTCGAAACTTCATGGGAAATATTAATTGTGTATGTAATTACACCTTCTTCCTCAAGATCATTCAGTAATTTATACTCCACTAGGATGTATTTCTCTGGGAAATCATGGTTGCTTGACCAGCTCAGCTTTACTATGTGTTACAGAAGATTTTGCTGCCATAAAACTCCACAGTAAAACATAAATAAAAAGCTGATTAATCCAAAGATAGCTGAAAACTTTATACAAATTCAAGTATGCCAACAGTATATAGCATTATGTAAAATGTACCCAAGCTATATTGGTATCTTCCACCCCTACAGTAGAAACAAGGGCAGATATTGTATTAAACTCCTCAAGTGCTTCAGCCATTTCACCTTTTTGTAGGGTGTGTATTGGAAGCACCCTGTGTCCTGCAGCAAGGCAGCTTGCTTGACAAACTGGTTTATAGCTTTTCTCTAAAAGCCATGCATGTTTTACAGTTAATTTTTACTGAAGCCATGGTATTTTCATGGTATTTTCACTACATCAAACTAGTTGATGAAGTATTTAAGAGCAGACAGAAAAAACTGAGTGACATTCTGCTAAATGTGACAGTAACTTCATGTTTTCATGAACACTTCCAAAGAAAGGATTTAAAAGGAGCTGGAGAGTTCCTACAGAATGTGATGTTTTTGGACAATTGTATTATTCTTATCTCAGCAGTTGGAGAGGATTGAATTTGATTTGTTGGGAGGTGTTTGACAGTGACTCTTGGTGGTGTTATGGTCTAATGGTCTCTGGCCTCAGGAGCTGTGCCTGCTCCTTCTGGCACAGGAAGTGCCCAAGCTCGCATCTCCTGAAGCTGCTGAAGAAGGTACACTGTGAATGGAATGAGAAGAAATGATCCTTGGCTGTGGAAGAAAATGACAGACTAAAGTCCACAACTCTTCCAGAAATGGTGGGTCTATTAGTTTATTTCATGTACTTTCTCCAGAGGCTCAGAGAATTTCAAAGGAGGAAAAGACAGCTGCAAAATATTACATTGAGCTAGAGAACAGTGATAAGAAACTGATAGAAGAATGTGACCTCCAGCTGCAATTTGAGGTTGCTTGCAGAAATCCTTGTGAACTCCAATTCCTTTCCTCGAGCTAAAAGAGGTACATGGATTAGGATGCATAATTTCTATAGGCAAAGGAAGAAAACCTTTGCCACCTTGCTGCTGCCTGTGTTTAGCTCTATTATTCCTCCACCATTTTCTTTTCTTCAGTGATGCATCACCTCTCCAGGTAATAAATTATAGAATCTTTGTGGATAATGTCTTCATTTTGCATGGCAAACACATGCCATAAATCTAGGTGAAACTTAATAATTGGTATATGACATCTTTCTTCCTGTGAATGGCAGAGACAGAGGATCCCATTTCCACTTACTTTCCCACTGGCAGAGAGACAAAACCTGTTGATTAACTATTTGAGTACTGCTGTGATTGAGATAAATGCTCAAAAAAAAAAAAAGCTAGGGGAAAGAGACACTAATACTGGTCTGGCCACTTCCCAAAATCCTACTGGAAAAACACTTGGAAACTCTTGTGCCTTGTCACTACTCATGTACCAGCAGTTCTCTCTCAGAACTGTCCTTTTCTGGCACTAGGTATTGTCCTGGAGACCTCCTGGTGTTGCTTTTCCTGGAGCACTGTTGGACATGACATGGATGTGTGTTTCTATGGGGCAAACTGGCCAGGTGTGAAAGGACTGTAATGATTCAGAGGGCTCTAAAATGGAGTGGTCTAATTCTAGAGTTCACTGGACTGTTGCAAGCATTTTCCTAAAGACATGGTATCTCCATGCTCCTTGCACCCTGACTGTTGGGATATTTTGGCAGCCAGATGCTCACTGTGGTATGAAGTGCCAGATTACAGATCCATAAGCTCCCAAAGTGGAATTGACAACTCTGAAACAAAGGCAAAGGAAATTTCCTCTGAGCAGAAGTGGTAGTATGAGGCCCATCAATGTAAGGCAATTGCAGTGCCAGCTAATGAAATCAGATGCCAGCTTTGCTGATGTAACTAGTTTCACAACCTCTAGCCTTCCTAGCATAACACAGAATAATTCATAATGAGACTGCACAGAACTCTTTCAATTAGATTGCAGCAGTGAAGCAAGTTATTTTTACTAGGGAGAAGCATGCAAAGCCTGTAGGCTCAAACACATGGTAATTGAATAAATAGACTCAGGCTTCTGCTATCACACAAAGAAAATAAGATGTGAGAGTCTTCCTCTAGAAGACACCCATTCAGCTGAAATCATCTGCCTGCACTCCATTCAAAAATCACACTTCTGGATGAGGGGACAGGTTGCCATTTCTCAGAAAAGCTCTCAGTGGTGAGGATGCCTTCAAGTGAAGATTGGGAGAGCAGCTGTAACTTTCAGATGGCACAAATGTCAAGAATGCCTGCAACACTTTAAAAAGAAAACAAAAAAACCGAATGCTAATCAGTAAGCAGGGATTCTGAAGGCATGCTCTTTCATGGATACTATCTTTTTTATTAAAGAGGATACTTCAGCATTTCAGGCAGGCATCTGTTTTGCTCACATAAGCACAGCCATTTGTGTTTCTGTGTGGGACTTTTTTGTTTCTCCATGCCACCACCTGCAGTCTTCCTGCCAAGGGGATTGGAAGCAGCAGCCAAACATCACAGCACCTCAGTGTTTCTGGCCCACTGCAATAGTGCATGGAAGGTTCTTTCTGTCTTMATGGTGGTTTTTGCTCTTTCCTGATAGTAACTACTTCTAGGATTGAGTTTAAGTCACCTCATCTTTCCCATTGTGATTGGAATTCTTTCCCGTGGTTCCCTAGACAGATTGCTTCAGATAAGCATCTTTGATCCAGAGCTTTTATTCTGAGCTTCAAAATTCTTTCAATCAGCAATTCATAGATGAACATACTGGCATAGCTGATTCCTGGCCTGCTAATGGATTTGAGGACAACAAGAAGAGAACTAATTCAGGGCTCTATGGAAGAAGAAGTCCATAAATGTTCTTTCCTGATTGCAGTGTTACACTGGAAARTAAGCAGGAGTAGTGTTGGTTATAAGAGTTTTACACTGTTTTGCAGAAATTATCTATATCATTCTCTCCAGCAGTCAAGGCAGCATTGCACAGGGAAAGAAAAGTGTGGTCAATTTGCAAGGAAACTCTTGGGACTTTCGGTTTTGGCTTCAAAAAGAGAGAACGAATTATTTTAGCTTCTYGGTTTGAATAAGAATTGCTTATAGTGAAAGAGATTTTCCAGCCCATTAAGTTCAGTCAGTACAAAATGAACTTAACTGGCCAGATTGACACCTGGAGAATACACCTTGTGCTAGAGGGAATCTTCATCTGTGTAAAGTTGATGCAGCTAATTCTGTAATCTCTTGCTTTGGATTTGACACCTGTGAAGTTTTTGCTGCTGGAACCATATTTCCTGGGTGATTTGGAACAGGCTGAGACCATAGGAAATGAAGGAAGACATGAAGGAGAATCAATACTATTCTGGTATGCCCCATACTCATTGAGCAAAATAGGCTGACAGGAGCACAAGGCTCACACTCAGTATCCTGCAGCTCRAGAGACATCCAGCTCCTAGAAATTACTCCTCTGATGATTACTCCTCTGAACCATGAAGGCTATGATAGATCCAGTCCATTTGATACCCTGTTTTTCTTAATTATAGTGAAGAACAGACAAGGGCTAATGTCCTTTCCCTGGTGGAAATGGCATGTGACAAACTGATGTTGTAAATTACCGATTGGTGTTTGAGATCCAGGCACTGAGAAGAGGATGAGAAGGCAGAATTGTCATGTAGAAAAGAAAATCCTAACTTTGCTCAGCTCTTAAAATGAATTTTTTTTTTTAAAAATCCTGTCTGAAAGTGATCCAGAACATTATGTCCTTCACAGGAATGAAAAATTATGAAGTTCAGCTCAARTGTTGACAGAATAGTTTATCACAAGGTAAGCCACTTTCTTTAGATAACTCTTCCTTTTTAAATTCCTACACATGCAATTGGTTTCCTTTCGAGGACATTTAAAAATAAACCATCAAACAGGATATTTCCAAAATGACAAGATCCTGAATCTGCAATTGTATACAATAATATTCAGCCAATATATTGAATAAAATTTCATTCTACCATAGAGTTAAGTGGTATAGTATAAAACTGGCCATGCACATGGACAAAATCAAAAGCCTCCAGAATGAGTCCTATGGCAATAGCACATGGACAAAATCAAAAGCCTCCAGAATGAGTCCTATGGCAATCTAAACAGTCATGTTTTCCCAGAAAATTTGTTCCCTTCCATGTCTAAAGCATCAATCACAGTGTTTCATGCCACCTCACAAAGAGTTTCCTTTTCATTTCTTTGCAGTGGTGTGGGATTATCTTTACAACARTAGTTGTGGCTATGTGTAAATTGGTGTGTAAAAATAAAGGGGATGTAAGTGACAGGCAGTGAAGTCTGGCAGCACAACTTGTATCACTCAGGATTTGACAGGCATTGCACCAAGTCCTGCACTCAGCTGACAGGATCTCTCATTATTTGGTCTTTGGAATTTGTAGTGCATCATCATCATGCCAAATTGTTTTTTGTAAAAACAAGGAACTGTGAAAGCTGGTTACTTCTTCTGTATGTTGTTTGACTCCCTTTTGTATGGTTTTTTTTAATTCCATCACAAGAGGAAGTCCTAGAATTCATAGTGTTTTCTTTATGAACTAAGGTAAGAAGTTTTCATCTACTTAGATACTACCACAGGAACAAAGAAATCATCCAAAGTGCTTCAAGTGGCCACTGAGCACCAGTTTTCAAAGACAGAGGGAAGTTGTGTGGTTTGTTCTGCTAAAAGCAGGAGCCAGATTTGATAACTGGCTGGACTCAGAATCGCACACAGGAGGACCAAGGATGCATTGCTTCTGAGTGCTTTGTTTGGGAGACAACTTTTCCTTGTGCACAARTGTAAAGGCAGAACTCCCTGTCAGTCAGTTTCTCAAAAATGGAAAGGGACTATGGGATCYTCATCCCTGGGAGTGTCCAAGGCCAGGCTGGAAGGGGCTCTGACCAGCCTGGTCTAGTGGAAGCTGTCCCTGCCTATGGCAGGGGGGCTTGGAACAAAATCCTCTCTAAGGTCCTTTCCAGTCCAAATCATTCTATGATTCTAGGATTATTTCCATTGACTGAATCTCAGACATTTACATTCCCTTTTTTTTTTCATTGCCTTCCCTTTTGAAGAATTGATTTCAATAAGGGAAGCAGTACCAAGAGAAGATTGGCTGTATTGAATTCACATTGAACTGATTAAAAAACATTGAACTTATTAGAAAAATAAACATATTTCCTTTTTCATTATGCAATATTTCAACAACAAGTTTATTTGTTTAATATAATGTCTAAGTAAATATGATAGGGAATATTATTAAATATGAGCGCAGAATAATTTTGGAAGCTAGAGAACATGTTTTTATGTGTGCAATACAGTTTACAATTAAATATGTCTTTTTATGAAAGTGATCATATAATTTTTCACCTTCTGTAGCAAAAAATGAATAGAGTGAGGACAGTCTAAATCTTCATAGAAGAGCCTTTTGTTAAGATTTTTCCAGATTATTGCAATATCCTAACTACTGAAGAAAATCTATGTAAGAACAATTTGGACAATAAGCAAGTGTCTGAACAGACAGCTATTGATCATTATTTCCAGTGTGAAAGCTGGGGTTCTGGCACTGAAAAAGAGGTGCTGTAGCTGAGATGAAAATCTTTTTTGCAACTTTCAGGGTAAATAACTAAAGATCAGGAATGGGAACTGCTGTTTCATCATTCCAGTTTGTTCCTTTGACTTTCCATGGATTTTCCATTGCTGGGGCTGTTACTGGTTATTAGCTGATACAATTGGACTGGGGAGATGAGACCTTGCTGGTGAAGAAAGCGTAAAGAATTGAACTGACACAGTTGTACCAGCAGTGTGGAGGCTGCTCCGGCTCCAGCCTGGTTGTGGCTTGTGCTGTGATATTACAGATGCCTTGTTTTGATGCAGGGAAATTAGATCAGTGCCCATGGGCCCCACCACAGAACTGTGAACAAGGCAGTTTTCCATGTCTCTGTACCAAGGATATGCACTCACTGCAGAGTGACTGAGCTAGTACAAGTGTTAAACCAGAAGAAAAACATCATCTCTGCAAAGTGCACTGACAGAAATTCAGGCAATGTTCTACAGCCAGTGCTATGTTCTTATTGCTTTTCATAGTTCAATTTTGGATTATTCAGGGTCTAACACAGTGTTTGGAGTCTCAGAAGCAAACTGTTCTTTGAGTATCTGCTTCAGGCACAGGCTCTGATTCTTGGGGTTGTTCTGTGCAGACTTTGATGGTCCTGCTGGGTTCCTTCCAGCTCAGGATGTTCTCTGCTTCTCTAACTCTAGTGTTGAGCCAAGGTCTGCACATACCTGGGTGTAGAGTGGGGTCCTAAACCTCTGTGAATGATGGCTACAGGCACCAGTCATTTATAGCCACTGCAGAGCTGTGAACTGGGGCACAAAGACTTCACTGCAAATAGTTGTTAGGTATTAACAGCTGGAGTCTTCAGTTAAAATGTCCTTCTGGGTGCCTCCTCAGAGGCAGGAAAACTTGCCTTGGATTACATTTGTCCTAGAGACTTTCCCAAGACAGCTTAATGCCTTTCTCTTCAGACTGTAGGGCCAGACATTTTGCTGAYATAACCCTGACCATTTTCTCTGATGTAGAGGGACCTTTTAGGGGTTTGGACCAGCTGAACAAATGATGTATAACTTTACTGCCAACACTTGTTTTATACATATAAGCACCCATTAGCAATTCAGACCCAAATATTCCTTCATAAAATGCTTGAAATCACAAGTTTCATATCTATTTTGTACCCTCATACTTTGGCTCTTCACCAGTGACAGTGCCTGCATGCAATCCTACCAACTTAAGAATTCATACAGCCAGTTATACACTTGCCTTGGAACATCCATTGTCATTAGAAGATAAATAAGGCCTGTAAAAGTGCCTTTTCTTCCACAGTGTAAGTATTTTTCCCATCATTATGACTGGGTGCTGAAGTTTGCTAATTCAGAGCAGTAAAGCACATTCTGCACATATGAGTGATGTAGGAAATGAGGAAAATCAGGCTAATTTAACCTCTTTCCAAATTTGTTTTAAAACCAAAGAGTTATTTAGTGAAATTAAGTTTAAGGTTGGAGAGAAGAGCACTTGCTCTGCATAGGCAAATGACAGCATATACCACAGATTTAATTAAACAAAACAGAGATAAGTACTGCATTGTATGCTAAAGTAATGTTTACTATAGCAACTGATTACTCTGCAGACAGCTTGTTATTTTCTTTTCCAATTTAAAGTGAAGATAAGAAATATAGAAGGGTGATAAATTTTTGATCTGAATCGTACCTTTTAGGGAGGTGACTGAAAGATATTGGGAACACTTATATAAGAAATAAAGCTACAAAATCCTTGGGCAATATAAATTGGCCTATTTCCATTTGACATTACTGAGTGTTGTTTTATACCAGTTGAGGAGCTTCCTCCCAGGAGAGCTCATAAAAAACTTTTGTACCTTCAAACCTTTCTGTGAAGAGCTGGACTTTTTAGATCCATGTGCAATGGCCTGATAAATCATCATCCATTTATTCTAAGAAAGTGAAGAAGTGATTTGAAACAGTGCTGTTGTTCTCTGGAAGAAAGCTGTATGACATGTATATGTATAACAAAGAGATGGTAACCCAATCCTGGTCAGTCTGTGTCCTGTCAGTGCCTCCACCTTTGTCATTGCTGCAGTTGCTGTACAATGTCCCCTCCTCTGTTTTGTTCTGGTAGTTGGTTACAGGTGGTGTAAGAGTGGCTTTCTGCTGAGGGAGGAGATCGAGAAACAATTCTGTTCCAGAGCTGTTACATGACTTTGGAAACCTACAGTGCTACTGTGTGCCTGAATTTCTTCATCAACGTGCTCCTCCCAACCTGCCCTATCYCATTCCACTGTCCTTTTCTTTCTGAAGAGCAGGAGTGAATCACGAGCAGTCCATGGCAGAGGCAATGCTCCTGTGCAAATCAATTGATTTTAAACACCAGACAACTTCTCACTGAGAGCAATCCTGCCTATTCTGTCCAGGTTAGAGCCAGCTAAATACAAACCAGGGACAGCAAAGTTTAATTGTTGCCAAATCATCTGGGACTAGGTGGGGCCCCAGCTTTGCGGCTCCACAAGATGGTGTTGGTGGTGGGAAACAGCTTGTRTCCTAAAGTGAGCAGTGGGAAAGAGGCCCCTTGTCCTGGTGGAGCAGGATTTTCAGGATTGTGCAGGAACCRTGCGGTTCAAGTCCTGCAGGAGGGACAGGGCAGTGCTGGCTCTGTGCACTCCTCTCAGCCATGCACCAAGCACTTCCTGAAATCCAGACTCTTCCAAGCATTCAACTCACGTTTCCAATGTAGCAGGGCAAAGCAGGCTTTCCATGTGTCAGATTTATCCAAGAATAAAACCACACTATGTGAGCTTCATTATTCTTTTATTATTATTAATATTATTAACTCGCATGTATTGCATTTAATTGTGGCATGAGCTGATGCTAACTACTTCCAAACAGCCTTTTTAACTAGAAAGTTTATGTTGTATTTTATTAATGCAATAGGTTCTGACTTTCCAAGTTTCCTCAAAATGAAACAATTTTCTTTTCAAGTGTACATCACTGAAGTCAAAGAGACATAATATTCCCAACTGTATAAAACAGCCTGTGGCAACTAGGTTAGAGCTGTCAGTTTTACACATGGGGTGCCTGACAAACATATTATACATACAATTCAAGGCTGACCTTATACTGCACCTGAATTTAAATCTGTGTGCTGCACAATGCTTTATATCCTAAATAAGCTGTTAACACCATCTTGCAGCCCTTCCCTTTATAATGGTATATAACTGCAAACTCTAAATTGTCACRAGCAGCAGCCAGAAGGTAACACCATAAAATTAGTTAATTTTAACATAAAGATGCCAAATCAATGCTGTACACATTTGAAAAATACATTTTAAGTAGTTGAGTGCTTGCAGATAAGAGGAATGTTCCATAAAAATTCACCATTTCCCCCCGTGTTTTAAAGTGTCTGTTATCTCCAAAATACATGGGATAAGAAAATGGTGAACATACAGGACTGAGAACCTTTAAAACAGAAATTCATCTTTGAAAGAAGCACAGACATCAAAGAATTATTTCAAAGAATTTTTATTGCAAATGTTGCTGTAAGGAAAACTGTATGCAGTGGGGAAGTACCAATAATCTCTACAGACCATGGGGATAGGATACAGCTTTTCTCAGGAGCTTCTGCAAGTCTTGTGAAGGCACTTCATGGGCAGTAGGCTATGAATGGTCACTGTGGGGCTCTTGTTCATCGAATGGAGAACACACTTTGCCAACTCTCCTTCCTGGAATATCCATGGGTTWTACCAACATCTCTTAATCCATCTGTGACATAATCTCCTCTTAAGTAGAAATTTCTGTTTCTACTAGTTGGAGACAGTGAGATATAAACCAGTGCTTTCCAAGAGTGTAGCACAGTCRTTTTTCAAAACTCCTGGTGACTTCAGCAGGGTAGAAATTCTGCTGTAATTAATGAGAGCACCACAGAACCAACCAGCAGTGCTTCCTCTGCTCGTGTGCTGGGGAAGGAAAATTGTCATTCCTCTCTTATAATGGCTGGAAGATTTTCAAAGGGAATTTTTGCAAGGGATGGTGTGACTGCAGCCAGTGCAGAAGGCAGGGGGAGGTGGGAACAGGGAGGATTTGAGCAATACACTAAATCTCAGTGTAAACTTCTGTAAGGTATGTAGGAGGCTAAAGAGGAAGGTGAGATGTTGAGACCAATGCTTTGCATCTCTTGACTCTCTCTGCCTGTCCTCCCTTATGCCTTAACCTCAGGCRGGAAGTGTTCAAAGCTTAAGTGTGGATWCAACTTGTCTCCAAAATGGATTCTTCCCACCTATGGTCATAGAGGGAAACTGTTTGGAGTAGGTTTAGAATGTTTGTTATATAAAATTTAAGCACTRCTTGTCCTGACTGCCACACATGCAGTTCATTGTGTCACACAGGCAAAACAGGGGCAGAACTGGAAAGTGCTTCAGGCTCTGGGTATTATTTACACTGCTCTGTATCAGTGCATCCCTTCCTCTGCTGAGTAAATAGGAATATAGAAGGGATCATGGGATCATTGGGGTCCATGTACCTAGTCAGTCTTCTGGCTTCTCCCTCCCAGGAGGTCTGGTCCAGTGCTGTAGCACTGCACRCTCAGTAGCTGTGTCCTTGCTCAGAATCCAAAGCAATTCTGGGGCCAACTTTACAGCACTATTTCTCTTATCTTTTTTGTCCTTGTTGTTGCAGAGATGTGCTCTTTGCATGTCAAATTACCCTTATGTTCCTGCTCAGAGGACCAAAAAGAAAAATTATCTGGCTAAGCCAAGTTCAGGAGAGGCTCCAGGGCAAGGAGYCTGATTTCAGACTGACCCAGGCAGTGGGAGGGTTGAGATCAAGATCTCAGCCTGAGCTCTGTAAATTGGGCCTGGCTCTTTGGCCAGTTTCCAATCCACAACAGGAGCTGGCTGGGTCTGGCTTCCTGCCCTGTCTCTGTGAGCTGCTACCATGCCTGGCACCTTGAGCAACAATGGAACAAAGACTGCTTTTCTTGGCATGAGCAAATCCTTTTGGAAATGTTTTCAGGCATTTGGAAGAACTGTTTGGAAGTATCCCATTTCAATCTGTGAATTCCCTTCTTTATTCTCCTGCATGCTCCTGTCCAGCATTAATAGGTACTGTTTCCTTTCAAATCCTTTTGGAAGTAAAATCCTTAGAATTATTGGATTTGTCTTTTGATTTGGGAAGTTGCCACTCATTGATTCACATCAGACTTTAGAAAAATGGCTGACCTAGGGCACAGTGTAGCRTGTATTTGTTATAGTTAATGAAATTATTTCTCACCAGTGGTGCTTTGCTAACAATCAGTAGTAATTYATTGACTGGATTGGTTTCTATAATTGATTGCCAACTTTCTTAACAAGCTTGTACTTTGAAACTTTTAAACATAAGACGACACCTCTCCCTCCTCTGGAGACATCTGTCTTGTATGCGTTATGAAATGCATATTAAGGTATTCTTCCCTGCTTGGATATGACAGATATTCTCAAAGGAACTAAACTCATTTCTGAACACTGTGCTAGAGATCTGAAGAAGTAAACTATAATTTGTCCTCCCCAAGTAGCACTTCTTAGTTTGGTGCCTAAGCTGGATCACCATCCCATGGACTTCAGCCATGGAAGTTTATCTATGGCTCCAAAGCCATATGGATTTATTTTCATAATATACAAATCATTTTGTAGATAATGTTGGAAACAAACATTTTATTACTGATTTCCTATAAATTAGGCAATGTCATTGACAAAAATTTGACTAGTTACACAGATTCTATTACAGTTTTGCATATTGACTTTTAATTATGCACTGTTTCATCGAACAAATAATAATGTCTTTCCCATCAAATGGTAGGTAAAGTATGCAGTCTCTATCATGACTCATTTTCTTAGCTCATCCTCTAGATTTTRTGAGTTGAATGAAAAATCAGAATTTTAAATATGTATTAAAAAGTAAGAAGGAAGCCTCTAATATTGTACAATATTCTTACTTGGAAGAAAGCTTTGTTGAAGATGAGTTAGATGTTTGATTGGCRCTGATTTAACTGGCATAGGCAATCTGACTGTTTAAACTTGATCCATATGTCACAAAGAGATTTTTTCAAGGCACCCTTATGCTGCATCTCTTTCTTTAGGAATTCATTTTTGTAGGCTGAGGTTTTGGTTCAGGACAGAAAGTTTTTATCTGTTTTCTGTGATTAAAGAGATAAAATATGCTGGGTGTTAAGCATCAATTTTCCTATTAGGATTAGCATGTTCACTGACATATACTAACCCTCAGTGCTAGTGGGTAAAAGGGCAGCAAGGTGTAAGCAATTCCTTTTGGGCTTCTTAATCCAGGCAGGGCTGTTTAAACAGCTTTTCCTCAGGGTCAKATGATCACTTAAGCAAAGTCATGGTACTGCCTCTCAGAGAAGAGACTTTGTCCCTAGAGGTGAGCAGACATTAAAATCAAGACCTGTTGATTGTCTSAAGTGTGAATAGGCTGCTGGTTGCTGAATCCCAGTCTCAGTGTCCCTCTCAGTAATCTAAGCTTGCTGCTCTGAAGCCCAAAGCCGTGAGATGATCCAGCAGGTCAGCGCTTCTCTGCGTGCTCTTGGCCCAATTCGGACCCAGAGATATTCCCCCTCTGCAAGACAGGGGGGAGAAGTCACAAATACAGAGAAAATAGTTTAGGAAGACAGAAAATACTTCTGGTAGCCCTTCTGAAAGTGGTAGAAGTCACAAGTACCTTTCAAAATAGCCATGCTTCAGTTTTTGTGGTTTCTAGCCTGCTTTTGCTCACTCCAATATTCCTCTCAAGATCACTGTTTCCCTGTAATAACTGTAATTCCTCAAGCCATTCCTAAACTACACTTTAAAAGCACAAATAAAATGAAACCATTATGAGAATGTTATTCATATATGAAACTGTGGCCTGAACAACTTTCCATGTGTTTTATTTGTTAATTAATCTGGAAGCTTCCAGGGCTTATTTTAAAGAGTCCAGTTTATAGACACATGCACCTAGTGCAGCAGCCTGTGCTAAGGAATATGTTTAGAATATATGCATGGAATTGTTTTATGTTCATATAAAGTATAAASGTTGTTTTCTCCAGGTTGTAGTATCATGATTCTAAAAACTGAAGACAAAGGGTTCTGTACTAAAATCCTGCCAACAGAATGAACAATAGTTATTAGTACTTAGGCATTTTTTATTAGAGTGTTAAAAATACTTATCTCTGCTCACCTCTGCATGACATCGGGGGAGAGGGGGGACTAAGGGGTGCTAAAACATTTGCATTTGCTGTTRTGTGAAACACACAACTATTTTCCATTGCTCTCACTGCCAAGCAACTTGGTAGCAAWGAATTCTTTGAAAAGCAACCATTTTCTTCAAGTGGCAGAGCTGTTCCTTTGGCAACTCCTCCTGTTAGAAAGTTACTCACACTTAAAGCCATAAGAGGGAGATTTTCCAACCCTCCTTTGTAAGAGAAAGTTGGCCTGTAGACATAGTGGGTGGGTATTCTTGCCCTTTAATTTTAATTTTAAGATTTCATTGAAATCAAATCCTGACCTTCCAGAGTCAGAGTTTTTTCAGTGCTAAGGGGGTTATGCAGGCACTTTGTTAAGACAATTGATAAGTTAGCTGTTGCCAACTGCATGTTAATTTGCTATTAATAATTGTTATTAAATAACTCAAGGAYGAATGCAAGAAATGTAAAAGGTTCAATATCATTCTTGTCTGGAATTAAGCCCCTACTGCAGTCTCTGGTACCACAGGGATCACATACTCAGTGGGCGAATTCAGAAATGCACCTTGYATGAGGCATGCACTGCCTGCCTCCAAGAGATGCACAATCCACAGAGAGCTGAGGATCAGCCAGATATCCAACATATTTTTATTCTAGCACTGCAGCATATGCATGTGGGCTCAGAGTCCCAAATTAAGCCCTGACAGCCAGCTAACCTGGGCAGGTGCAGGACATCCATCAGTGAGAACAGCTATCTTAGGGCCTATGAAGGAAGTCTCCAAGAGCTGGGACTTGCATGCTTAATAGTTTCCTTGATGTACAACACAGGTGCACTAAAGCATTTGGGAACTGGAATCCCTTGGTTTTGGCTGTGCTTTTCTGAAAGTGGCAGCTTATCTGTGCTTCTACATACAAGAAAAAACAATGGAAATATCTTCAGAAGTGGGCTCAAGAGGCTGAATCATAGCTCCAGCAGAGATATATCCCACTTTTCCTTATTGACCTTTAATATAGCTTCCCTGGCACTCTGCAATCAATGTAATCTTTTTGCTATGATCATAATGGCCATTATCCTGGAGACAACAGATAGAAGTGGAAACAATATTAAATTAGAAAAATAGCTGAAGGATTTCTTTGTTTTCTTTGTGGATTTCTCATGAGTTTTTCTTTTTTTTTCTCTCTCTTTGTTCTTCCCCTGGAGTCAAAAATATTTTTATACTGAAGCAACTGCTTGGCCCCATTAATATTGCACACTTTCCTCTGTTCCAGTACGTTGCCAACAGTAAGGTGTTATTTAGGGAAAAATATAAATGCATAATAAACAGATCTATACAATCATTACTGAACTAAAATAGCAGTTAGGAAAGTATTTTTATTGTGAAAAATGGCCCTGTAAGACTTGCTGGCTATTTGTAATSTTGCAATGTAACTCAGATAAATTGGTGCCCAGGAGTGTGACATTTCAAAAGCTTGAAAATACACTAAATTTTTCTGGGCCGCCATTTTTGTAATTCTGCTGGCTATTTTGCAGGAGCAAGAAGCAATTCCTCTATGCCCAGGCAGTTCAATTAGAGTGTTGTAGATGTTGTCAGAAAGGCTCAAACCTGAGTGCCCCTGAGCAACAGTTGCGATTACATGAAGTATCCTGTCCCCCTTCTCCCTGGTAATTGACATTTCTGGTCATTTGTGTGCAATGTTATTTAATAAGTTTTTAAGTGATGACTCATTTTTCTTGTAAACTTTGTATGACAAGCCCTCCCATTTGGGTTTAGACAAGCATTTTTTAGTAAAAATTGGTTAATAGATGAAAACTTCCACAGGGACAAAGRTTTTTTTTCTATTAAGTATTTCTACCAACATAAGTAAAATTTCACCAGATTCTGGAGATGGATGTAGGGCAGCCTGGTAATGTTATCTGCTTATCTGTCATTAATCATAATGCAGATCAAGAGTTCAGGAGATACCCAAAATCCATAGTGAATGCAGACTGTGATGTAAGAAGGGGAGAAACAGATCAGGCACTGACATGGCTGACATGGGGGTTAAATAGCAACCCCAGCTACCTGAAGGCTGGTGYAAACAGCACTGCATTTTAGGGGCAGAAATCAAGAGCATTTGAGAGTTTGGATGTGCAGCCAAAAGCTGGATAAACTGCAGAACACAGTGGGAGTGGAGCAATGGATCAGGACAGGTGGTGCTGTGGCCCCTGCACCGCACTCGTGGTGAGGCATCACTCAGGACTGGATTCACTCTGGCTCCCTGCACCTTCCCATCGCTCTTGTGCTTTGCTGCTTCCATCTCTCACTTCCCAGCAGAGCCGGAGCCCTTTGACCC
The DNA here is from genome assembly GCA_014549065.1 of Cardinalis cardinalis. Taxonomy (NCBI): domain Eukaryota; kingdom Metazoa; phylum Chordata; class Aves; order Passeriformes; family Cardinalidae; genus Cardinalis; species Cardinalis cardinalis. The sequence continues at coordinate 2,603,480 of JACDOX010000045.1, read as the reverse complement.
CTGTGCTTCTGAGTGCACCAGTACACCTGGTGCAGGAACTGTGGGCAAGGCRGGGCTTCATTGCTGTCCTTGGTCAGGCACGGCTCCTACACCTTGAAGCACCTCAACATCTGTCTGGACCCTCTGCACAGACACGTGCTAGCCCTGGAGTTTAGGAATTCAGCTCACCAGCAGCACAGGAGCTCTGAACACATCCTATTTCACCAGCAACCAGCTTCAGTTCCAGCCCCTCCATCYCTGGGGATAAGGAGATGCAGCTCTTGGTCTGAGTGCTGAGACTGCTTCCAGGGCACCTGCTCTGATCCTCAATGCTGCCCCAGTTGCCTGAATAATTGCAGCCTTCAGAACTTTCTCCCATTGTTTCTTCCCTGTTGTCTTCATGCAAAAGAAAGATGATTTGTGCACATTTAGGAGTCATAGATTTGCTTCATGCTTCTGCTGCAGTTTTCAGACAATGGCCTTGATTTCCTTGCTCTGAAATGGGACAATAAGATGTTTTCTGATCTATCCATGTAGTTGCTTTATAAGGACAAGAACGTTTTCCTACTGTATGTGCATGCAATGCTCAACACAACAGGATGCTGATTTTCTAAAGCAAAGCACAAACTGTCTTGTTAACCTCCAGAGTCTTCTGAAGCCAAGAAATGGGAAATACTTCCTATAGGTGAGATGTGACAGGCCTATTCCTCTTAATTTTCTAATTTTCTTCGAGGAGTTTGCACTGACTGCTATGAAAAATTGTTACTGACCAGTTGTCTAAAATCCTCTTGATAACAAGCAACAGTTGTATTTTTGCAATTTGGAGATTGATTCACTCTTCTGATGATCAGCCTTCATAGAGGTGTGACTTAAAAATCCATTTCCTAGTCATGACAAAGAGCAGTCTGGATTTAAAGCCTTTGAAAATCTCTGTATGCGACTTAACACCAGGAGATGAGACAGCATGACATGATGCAGACTTGGTGTTTTAACCCTGAGGCTTAAATGCTATAATGCGGCATCACTTGCTGTTACTACTTAAGAGACATACAAATAATAGAAAATAAAATTATGGAGTATGGTTTCAACAGTTTCAGCAATCAGAACATGTCATAACTCTTGGAATTACATTTGTGATGTTTCACATGGAATCACTTCATGTCCCATTATTTTTCTCATAGATATCCACCCAACTGACATCAGCATCATTGTCTACATCAAATCCAGCACTAGTATTGAGTTGGGAATTTGATCTTGGATATATCTTAACAGGAACTGCCTGTACGTTCTGGTACAAAGAAAAGACTAAACMAAATGCCCTAATCACAATTTCTGCTACTATCTGCTTTCTATCTCAACATTCATTTGACCTGGAATGTTCCCTTAGAGGAAAGCATTACCATTTTCTGTTGACAAAAGCATAGTCATGAGGTCTGAGGGAGAAAAGCAGCAATTATTAAGCAAGCACACATCAATTCCTAAAATTGCTGTTATGTTAAATACATGGTGTACCACTTCAAAATCTGTTATTATAGGTTGCTGCTAAAGAGAGCAGCAATTTTTATTCTTGTGCCTGTGGCCTGATAAATAATCATGAGATGAGGAGCTTGGAGAAACTTTCTAGTGCAGTGAAGGGTTAAATCAGATTTTACTCCCTAAGTCCAATTCAAAAAAGAATAACTTACTTTTTCTGGAACATATTCCAGTTCATATTCCAAATCATTCCAAGAAATGATCCCACTTAGTCTCTCCACAGTGGTTTGAGATCAATTTGGGATCTGTATCTAAACCTCTGTCTAGTGGGAGCTGCAACAAAGGTCACAATATACAGACATTACCCTGCACCGGAAATAAAAACCAACCAAGCCACCAAACAAACAAATAAACAAACTGGAACAGCATTCGTCCAACAAAGTTATTCAGAGGMTAATAGTACTACAGAGAGGAGTTGTTATTGTTGTTATAATCATTGTGTCTGCAGTCTGTCAGATACTGACAGGCGCCTCTTCACCTTTGGAGAAGGGAAAAATAGATGATCAGATTGCCAAACYCATAGACTTTGATATCTGATCATGTCTAGACAGCCTCTGTCCCTGCCTTTTAAAGACCATTGTCAAACGCTCTGCATCGATAATTTGAAATGCTGCTGTTTGCAAGGCATTGAACATTAATGTCACCTCCGTGGGTCCCAAGTGCCTGCCTCTTCCACACTCGTTATTTTTAGGTAATAATGGATACTTGCTTGTGTTTAGTTTTAATAATCATGCAGAACCAGCAGCTTCAGAATCTGAATAAACTGCCTCACAAATTAATCAGTGCAGAACAAAGCTGTTTTAAGCTATGACAGCCGATAAAGTCRTTTGTGATGCATTATCTCTGCTCTGTGCTAAATACTAGTGTGAGCTGCAGAGATGAAAAAAAAATTTATTAGAAATCAAATTCTCTGGGACTTTTTGCCAAACTGTAAAACTGGATTTTATACATTATACATGATCATTTAATGTAAGTCCTAAACTTTCAGAGGATTATTTAAGAGACTACAAGCTTTAGGGAATTAAGAGACAGAGCTGACAATGGAATTGCCCTTGTGATCAGAAGTAGTTTTGGATAGGTTAGATGCCTTGCAGGCAATCATAGTGCAAATTTCCCTCACTGGCAAATAGAATCTAAGTCTTTGAACAGAACTGAACTGTTTGTGGTTGAATTGTAATAAACTTCCCTTAGCTCAACTGCTCACTTGTTGGGCATTTAAATTGTATGGTTGTAGGAAATAGCCAAATTATGTGCAGCAGTTTTGCATCAGCTCATCAATGCAGAAGGAACTGACCACAGCCATCATTCATTTCTTTTCATTTTTTATACTGGATATAGAAAAAAAAAAGTTGCATATTGAGCTAACTATTCCTCTTGCTTCTGATTATTCTCAGATTACATTTAACTCTATCATCTATCTGTTCAACAAATCCATGTCCCCAAAGCATTTATGAAAATAGCATGGGGTAGAAGCTGACATATTAATGCTGATGGATATACAGAGATAGTGAGGGGTTTGAATGTAGCACATTGTAGATGTGAAGACCTTAGTATAGAAATGATCTCCTGAGTAAAATCTATGTGAGATATATAGGAGTTGCAACACAGAATATTGGCTTATTGCACTCCATAGATTTGAAACCATCTCTCTTGGATGGCAGTGGAACACTTCAATATACTTACATGAATTATAAATGATGTCTGATCCTCTTGTTGAAGTAGGTACTGTATGTTTTTCTAACACAAGCCCTTCAGCCTTTAAAAAGCTCCTTTGTATGTGCAAAGGCGAAAGATCTGCATTTGGAAACATTTACTGCTGTCAATACCTTTGTGTAAATTGTGTACCCTACTGGAAATATTTTTGTTTTAATTAGGAATGCCACAGTTATTCCCTTAAAGTCATGGCTTTTAAACAATTAGTTTGGATATGGAATTGATCTGGAAGAAATAATGCTCACAAAGATGCAGTGTAGGAAACCAGAATTGATTCAAGGCGACAATTCTTAAATGGTTCAGACATTTTGGTGCCTTGAAATGAACATCTTTTCTGTCAGCTCAGAAATATAATAATGTGCAACAAGGCAGATCAAAGACAAGAAATCATCACTTTGCTTATCGGATTCTCAGCAGTGATACAATTTACATTCTTTTAGATGCCTTTGCATTGTTTTTAGTGCAAAACAGTAAAACTGGAAGTGCCCAATGCCAGTCTGGATATTAACCCTTCATCATAATTACAGTAATGGCCTCAGGACATGAATGGCTGGATAAAATTCGGAAGGCTTTTGGACAGGATCTTTTAGATTCTACAATGATGATGAACTTGGTTCTTTTCTTGGCAGAAAGAAGAAGCCTTTCTGACCTTTGTTTGGAGCATGTGAGGTTCCAGTTAATTCATAAACCAGCAGAGCTTTTAAACTTTGCATGCACTTGCTTAGGGCTGGATCCAGATGACTTTTCCCATACTGAGTTGTGCCATAGACCCTTCACTGCCCCAAGTGAGTTAAGTAATTTTGGCATAGTGAGGCACATCTATGTTTAGGCTGAGAATCTGACTTAAAAACTGAAGTGTTGCACATGGACAGAAACATGCAAGTGGCTTCTTATTAAGTTGAAACCTGAAGATTTTGTCCCTGTGTAGCTCTCATCACAATATCAGCCGGGGAATGTGGCTGCTTGCAATGCTGTGTCTGTAATTCCTGGAAAGCATTGCCCTCAATATGAACAGTCAGGCTGGGAATAATGGAACTGGTAGGCAAGGCATTAGCCAAACTACCCTAGCRAAGGTCAGTCAAGGATAAAGGAAGCCTGGCAGACTGCTTGATGTAAGAATTGCTTTATGCAAAAAGGACTTAATGGAAAATAAAATGCAYTTCCTGAAAGAACAAACTGATAAGGATGCAGTGGAAATTGTTATCATGTGTGCCAAGAACAGAAGGTGGCYCACACTGGAGTGTGCCAGTGGGAATGACTTCCACTGTGTTTCAGGCCCATGTAAATGTGGGCAGGCTGTGCACAGACTCCAGCAAACCTGAAGGATGTTTACCTGGCTTAAAGAGGATRTTGTCAGAATTGGGCTGCTCTAGAAACTGTCTGGTTCCAGTCCTTGCAGTGCCTGTCATTCAGCTACTCCAAAACAAAATGTGAATGACAAACCTAATACATTTCTCAGTCTGATGGCACAACTTGGATCATTATCATTGATTGTAATGTAAGGCTTGCCSTAAAAAAGTGTGAGAAGAGCACTGTGGTAAAGAGTTGAGCAGTTCAGTGGCAGAGGGACAGTGTAACTGCATAGGAACATGCCCAGAGCCACCTGTGCAAGGGGTGCTCCCAGAGGGACTGAAGGAAAGGACACAGACTTGAAAACAACCTGAAGCCTTTTAAAAGAACCACAAATTTCAAAAGGTTGCCTAACAGAGTTTGGAAAGAAAAATGGAGCCAAATAAGGAGAAAGTTGCCTGCAACACTACATTATCTAAGCTCTGACAGAGCACTTCTTCATCACAGATCTCAAGACATSTTAAACCCAGAGATAAATATCATTATTTCTGTTACATAGCTTGGGAAACCAAGAGAAAGAGGAAAGTCTGCTTACTTATTCTAAGTGAGTCTAAAGCTGGAAAAGATGGGTTTCCTAATTCAATCCATGCCTGCTATCATGTGACCCCTAAGTCACAGATGAATGAACTGTAAAATACAGAAGAACAAGYTGATGAATATTAAAGTCATGTTTGAAATATTTGAACTGATATTTTTGCACCTTGATCTCTCTTCTTACTCTACCCAGCTGTCTTTCATTTTCTGCTGCCTGTGTGCTATGCTTTTTTTTTCATATTCATGATACAGTTTAGCTCTGCTAATGGTTTTGAGGAAGTTGTTCAAGTTTTGTTCTGCATTCYTTTGATGATTCTATTCCAAAATCTGTTATAAATATCAGAAGATGTTGGGGCTTTATATAAATTATAAGCCAAATTCCATGTTAGAGGAGGCTGATTAAAATAAATAACTGAAACAATGTCTATTTATCCTAGAAAATAATTTTATTATAATAAATTATAAATTATATATATATTACTTTATATATTTRTATTTTATTTATATATTACATATTGTCTATTATATGTATTTATTATATATAATATATAAAATATATTTTATAGATCTATATGTAAAATTTTACTACAGTATAAATATTAATTTTAAATATAAATGTATCTATTTTATATAAAACTGATTTTCTATAATAATTTTTATTAGAAGATATTTTTTTATTATTATTATTGTCAGTGCCACAGTCATTTTCAGACTTCATTTCTACAAGTTCAAAGCCTTCATCTAGAAGAGATGCCATTTTTCCAATTTAAGACTCTCATTGCTGTCATTTCTTAGTGCAGTGCAGCCTGTTCAGTGGTCCTGCACCCTCAAAGGGAGCTGATAGGAACTGATGGACTGTGGCAAATGCAGACCCAGAGGAAGTGTTTTTCCAAAAGAGAAAACATGGAGTTTATTGYAAATACATTGTCAGAAGATGTTACATCTTCTTATTTTAGTGAAAAGACAGTCCCATGCCAACTGCCTGTATGTGCAGCTGACATGAGAACATGTACCTGACCTGTGTGCTTGCTGCACAGGAGTGCAGGGACAATTTCCAGACCAGGAATCTTTAATTGCAGCATGTAGCATCATGAAAAGATCTCATCCAGCTGTTTTCTTTTTCTTCTGTAGCAGTTTTTAATGGAATTAGGAGGAGGGGAAATGGGCACTGTGAGCAAAGAAGCCTCCAGCAGGTTTCTCTGGCTACACTTTGTTGTGCATGCCTGCCTTCTCAGTGGTGCATGCACCAATTTGTGATGCATCTCTGTTTTTACCAATAAAGAGGGGATAGAGGTGCTGTTCCTGAGGACATAATGGCAGCAGGAGGCTGCCCTGGTGCTGCTCTCTGCACCACAGCAGTCAGTGATGAATGTGTGCTTCTGGGAAACCCACCCTCCTCAGGGTCAGGGATGGGGAACATGGTGCAGCTGGCATTCTTCTTTCAGCCTGCATCTGTCCTTAGTATGGAAAATTTCTTCCAAAAAGTTAAAAAATATTTAGTAGAAATCCCACTGTTAGGAAATGAGTTCAGCTCATTGAAGCAGTTAGAAGACATGAGCTGGAGAGCCCAAATGCTGATGCAGGCATGKAGGTGCAGGTAGCAGTCCTGCATTTGCTGTTTGCTGCATGCTCCTGGCAAACACTCCAGAGGGGCACTCTGAGGGAATTCTGTAGCTGGATTTGCACTACAGCAAGGTGAGGTACATGGGCTGGAGTGAGGGATGAACAGCAAATGAGCCACCACAGACTTGCTGAGCTAAAGGCAGTAATTGAACTAAGGCTTTTGTCACTCTGGGATGCAGAAATATTTAACTGTCTCCTGAATGGGTGAGAGGGTGACTGTAAAATGTAATGACAGATACTTGGAGTAAGCAGGAACATTTGAGTTCTTAAAACAGATTTCACTGAAATCATCTGATATTTAAAGTATGTTATCACTTGGTCAAATTAGAAATAGATTTCTCCCTTTTTTTTACCTTTATTCATTCCCAGATTTTTCCTGAGAGATTACATAATAACTCCTGTCAGGGTCATGTGTTTTTGAAGTGCTAAATATTAGGGAAGTCAATATTTGATAATAACACTTAAAGCAGCAAGTTGCCATTGAACAAAATTCACCTTTAAAAAAAGCAAATGGCATCTGGTTGCCTTTAGGTTTGTGAAGGAGTTACTGAAATCTCAGGGAAGGTTGCTAGGATGAAGTTTGCCTCTGTTGACCATGAGTTGATAGCTCAGTATGAGGAAGATATACTTTAGCCTTTTGGGAACTAAGGAAAGCCATTTTCACTTCTGCCCTCCTGACTGTGGTGACTGTGGAGCAGACCCATGAGTAAGAGAGAGCAGGTGGAGATTTCACAATTAAAGAAAAGGAAAGAGGAGCATTGGGAAGTGCTGTGGTGTGGACAGGAAGAAATGGGGGTATGATGGAGCAGAACAATTCTTAATTCATCCCCATATACACAGGGTTGTGCATGGCAGCTAAATAAATAGGAAATGTAGAAATCTTCACTAAATATTTCTTCATATTTAAGARCATGATTTAGAGGTCTTCCATTTCTGTTGTATTTATCCTTTTGCATTAGCAAGTGACTGCTTTGCCTTTCCCATTACCTGGTTTGTCGTTTTTCAGCTAATCACACTATGTTGTAATGCACATGAACTAAGTACAATAAAAATAAGAGTATATAGTGCAGAAAATACAAAGGATCTCAAATAGCTTCACAAAAATAATATCTAGGAGCTTAAAAACTGAGCTGCATTTAAGGCTGGAAGAGCTAGCCTAAAAAGATAAGGTTTCAGTTTTGTCTTAAATGAATTCAGTGAATCTGCATTTCTGATGTCAAGTAGAAGCAAATTCTGTAGCTCTCATGAATAGCAAGCAAAAGCCCTACRGCTATGAGAATTTAATATGAATCTTCTATTTTGCATGTCTGGGGTTTTTTAAAACATGTTTCTTTTCAAATGTTTTGAAATCTCTGTGGATTTTTGATCATATGACTTTCACGGGTTTTTATTTCCCACAATTGTCCTTACATTCCAGATTACTAAATGAAACATTCTCCTGGAAAAATATTGTTAACACAACAAATAGCTCTGAAATGACAGCTAGGATTCTTTGGAGCAGAATGCTTTTAAGTGGAAAAGTTCCTTGCTGTACTGCTTTCTCTTTGAAAAAACCCCACTCATTCAGGAGAAGCTGTGGTACATATGATTAATGCATATGGATACTCTTAGAAAATTATGTGTCAATAAGAGAAATACAAATGAAAGATCATCCAGGAAATTTCAGTTCTGAGTCTGCTGCTGTAGGGTCATTAACCCAACTTACAGTGCTCAGAGATGAAGAGAGGACAGGAAAAATGATTTTATGACTAAGGTTCAAGAAATCTACATTAATTCTAGCCTTTTTGGCACTTTGTGCCTTCCATTGCCAGTGACCAATGTCCAACAGTTTCTCTGTCTTCTTTTATCTGTCTGATAGGCTTCCCTTACAAACTTTTTGGGACAATTGAGGTCTCCTCTTCTATGACTGTAGGGTGAAGCTGAAATTCAGAATTTCCTTCAGAACTGTTGAGTTCTGAACTGGCAACAAGATAGTAAATACAGTGATAGTGCACAGCAGGCAGACATAACACCCTGGACTGATAACACAGTTATTACTGTTGCTGTGGTAAACTTCTCTCCCTCCTTCTGCTTTGATTGCAAGTCCCAGGAAACGTTGTAGGTGGGGAGMAGAAAGGACAGATATGATTCTGGGGCTTTGTCCTCAAGAAAGATGAGCTGGAATTCCAGMTCACAATAGCTGATGTTTAGTTTTGATTGCTACTAGCTGAACTTCTTTCCCTTTTATAGAGTTTCTAATGGTCATCAGAGTCTCCTGGGGTTTCCTGGAAATTATCCCCTTCCCAAAATGATAAAAATGTGAGAGGTCCTTGAAGGGTTTTCATAGATCTGTGGTGTCCCTTGTTCCATCTCCATTCCTCCTAGCAGAAAGAGTGCTACCATTGTGYATTTACTTTGTGCTTATTCACTTTGTGCTGTTGTGAAATATCTTTGGCTCTCAGGTGCTCAATATATACCAGATTGTTTCTGGGAGGTCAGAGCTCACACTGTCAGGAGAGATGCAAGTGAGCAAGTACAGCACAGGCACAGATYTATCAGGGATGGTAAAGTGGTAATAACTTTACCTAAACTTTGTACAATCACTTGCTGTTAATCTTTTTTTCATATCAAAGTTATATCTGAGTCCATTGGAGTCATATCCATCAAGCCCTGGGCAGAATATAACATTTTTCTTCTAACTCTGTTCCCTGATGCCTCAGCCCTGGATTACACCTGCATGGGTAAAACATGAATGTCCACAAGAACCTGAATGTCCAGTGCTAAATAACCAACATTTGCCAGTGTGGGAGGAAGAAAGCACGAAGCAATTTGTAATCCTTTCCAAATGAGAGTGTGAAGCAGAATCAGACACATCTCCCTCTGCAGGRACACCTGGATGGAAGCAGAAGTACCTGACACTGCTCCCAGGTGGGAAATGGGTTTCCCACTCTGCAGCAGTTAGCAAAATTTTAGAAATAATAATTTAAAAGTAGGATAAAATTGAAAATGGAAAAATCCAAAATGACTTGATCATCTCATGCTGTCTCCCTTAAGCTCCTTGTTTCAATAATTCTGAAAACACTGACAGTCTATTAGACCAGGAAATGAAACTTCTTGGCAAACAAGGTATTTGCTAATTTCGGTATTTTGTGTGAGTCAGAAATGTGTGGAGGGAAATATATTGAAACTAACCCTGTCTTGTGAACTCTTTCATATTGCATAACTGACATTTGCCAATAAAAAAATGTTACATCATATGGTTTCTGAAAACATCCAAAAGAAAAGGCATTAAAAGCTGCTGCAAACACTTTCATACAAAGCCTTGAAGGCCACTGGTTACACTGGATTTTCACAATGGTCATTGTGATGAATGTCTCTGTGTCTAACACCAGCTAATTGCAAAATAATCAAGTTCATTTTTGAACTTACACATTCCCACATAATTTGCTTGATCAGAGAACTACTCTCCTCCATATCTTTTTACTTCATGCTTTCAGTTGCTTGGTGAAAGCAAGTTGATGGAAAAATCCAACTCTTTGATATGGGAGTACAGCTTCTAGAAATCTGTAAAAAGTTTATGCTTCCCTTGATAGCATTTTCACACCCACATGTATTCAAAACTCTTAAAATTTTCATTTTGGCTTCTGGAAAGTACATTGTAAAGTGAAAATTATGGCTACAGAATTAGAATTGTGGTGTTCAAAAATCTACAAAGTAGTCTTATCTAAATTATCCACAATTGTCTGTTTTTCTTCTTACTGAGAAATAGTGTGTTACAGGTTCTCAGGATTTCCTTTGAGTTATGCTAAAAAGCCTTGCACATTACTTACTTGCTTAGTGCATTTTTGAACTGAGCATTTTATGTTGGAAAATAAGCAGTAAATATATCATAGTTAATTGGAGAAAAATAAAGATTTTGGGAAAGAATTTGAGCTTCTGTGACAGCTTTAAAGTTACAGCGAGATGTGATTTTATTGTCTTGCTTTCTGAGATCTATGTTGAATTCTAATTGCATCAAATAAGCAAAATATGTTAAGAGTTAGGGAAACTTCCAAGAGACAAAATAATTGSATCAAATGTGTGAGTAATGTGAAGAATGGAAATTCCTGCTTAACTAGCCTGTATTGATAGCAGGTCATTCAAGAATCTCCATGGTAACAGTGAAAAAATATGCAGATATTTTTAATTTTCAGGAAGTTCTTTATTAAAATCAATATGACACCTGAGAAACGTCTAAACAAAAAGTTACAAGAATTTGAGTGGGCAGTGAAGAGTCAAGGACATAATCCACTGAAGATTGAATGTCATTTTTGGAGTGATTCCAGTTATTTCTGGGTCTACATCTTCAGCAGTAGATCACTGATGATTCAAGGTGTGGAAGGCCAGGGGGGCTGATCCTCAGTGAAGCAAATCTCTGCAGAGAAATGGAAATTCTTTTGCATTGGCTTCACCCATGGCTTTWAGCTCTGTAACTGGGAAGTTAATAAAGCCAAAAGAAATGGATGACATCTTATTGTTCTGGAAGTTTCTAAAGACATTTTACTGACAGTGACTCTAAAGTAAAAACTTTACAGTTTCCACTTATCCCATGTTGTTTTCTGTGAATCAGAAGGGAGAGAAGAGATGTGGCATTCTGTAGCTGACAATAAAATAAGGCATTGCTCTGAAACTGCCACACTGATCCCATTTAGAAACACAAAGTCAAGTAACACACTGAGAGTGTCTTTGTGGAGACAGAACGGTTCAGATTAATTGATTTGGGRAAAAGACACTGAACTAGGACATGGCCTGAATTACAGCTACAAGTAAGGACTTCAGGAGTGYCTGGGTGAAAAGTCAGGATGGATGCACAGAGTATTGGCTGGTCCTGGCAGCTTGTTTAAAGCCACAGGTGTGCCAGCACACTGACTGTGGTGGGACAACTGCCCCAGGTAGTCTGAACTGCTCTGCCCTGGATGAGCACAGACACACTCTTGTGCAGAGGCTTTCTGAAAAAGCCAGATATGGATTGTTTTATTTCTCTCAGGAGTGCTGTAAAGACCTGGTGTTTCCTTGCAGTAAAACCTGCCTCATGCAGTGCTCTGCCCAGGTGTGAGAGAAGTCTGTGATGGCTGAGGAGAATGGACAAGGCCAGCCAATACTTTGCCCAACAGTTTGAAAGGAACTTGGCTYGGAGCAGTTGCAAGGGTCTTTCTTTATTATTCTCCAAGAAGATACGAGGTGACCCTGTAGCCATCAGGTCCTTCATGTGTTTATTTATCTGCTGCTGTTCCAGGGTCAGGTCTGYTTTTTGTCCCACAAAGGGAAGCCCTAGCACAGGAATTGCTGWGTGCATTAAGCAGTGTTTGGGTATTATCAGACCAGGGGGCTCTCTTCACTAAAGTTTTGGTCCAGTAATCATCTTTGTGCCATAGCACCAAATGATACAGAGGAAAACTATTTTTGCTGTGACTGCATCTTGTTGCCAATCTTCCCACTCTTGAAGTCAGTGTAAAGCCAGGGGTATGGCAGTTAYAGGATTTCAGTGGTCCTTGACTCAAAATGCCTTTGGGACCAGTTTCTGCTGCACAGGGGGTGTCTGGGGGGAACAGGGGATTGTGTCACAAAATAGCATCCCTAGTCACAGATAATGAAACAGAGAATGCTTTCAGAAGTTAGAGCTGTCTTAGCTTTTCAGCACCAAATGTGGTTTCTTTGTGGAGTTATTTCCAGTAACGACACATGGTGGGTGGTGGGTTGTGTATTCAGCTCCCCAATTAGTTGTCTTTGCATGAGGTCCACTTTTATCACATTAAATAGAACAAAACTCAAGACAGATGCTACCTGCTGATCAAGATACTGTGGTACAAATGCCACGTGAATGCTGTGACAAAGACCCAAAGGCTGAAAAATCCAGATTGTGGTTTGGTTACAACTAGAGTTAAAAATTATACTCATCTAAGTTCTAGCATCAAAATATCTGTTCACTTGTCCTCTYTTACAAAAGTGCTCACAACCTGGAAACATTCAGAACTAGTTTTATTGCATCTTGCTTCAAAGTCCTTGCAGTTGTTCCAAGGACTCTTTGTTATTAGAATATTCCAACTTGGCATAGCCCAGCTCATAGTATTTCTATCATAGATAAATTTGCTGTGAAACAAAAAAGGAGATATGAAATAGAAACTATTCTGGACAAATGGGTAGCAAAAAGTATGACATGAGTTATTCTCCATCTCATAATTCAACATCTCTTTAGGATGCAGCAGAGTTGGTGTGGTGTGCCCTGTGGCAGCTCCCTGAGCCAGGAATTCTCTTTTCAGTGTGGCTTTGTCAATCCATAGAGCTTCTGTGACCCTCTGCTGTGTGTACAGGGATCACCTGAGCCCACAAAGCTGGGAGCCTCAGCCACACAGGGAGCTCAGCACCTGCCTGCCCCGCGCCAAACACAGTGATCTCTCTTGTTTTTCACTCATGAGTGGGTGAAAAGCAAGAAACAATATAGTACAGTGTTTACAATGGCTGAGAGTTAACTTTATGAATATATTAATATTATCTGGACAAATCATGTCCAAAATTAAAAAAAATAAGTAGAACCTCCTTTAAAATTTATTTCAACAAAATGCTTGAGGCATCCATCTCTGTGAGCACAGATCCTCCTCTCCATTGTGTGCACATACTCAAACTGTTCAAACTACCCATTATGTCAAGGATGTGGAATGGAAAGGAGAGTGTGAAGACTGTTTCCCACATATGGTGAGAAAAAAAATCTGCAGCAGGCAATAAAGATTCTGGTAACAGGAAAAGTATCTGAAGTTATGTTACAAGGTAAAAGATGAGACCTCGGCTGTGAAAGCAAACTAAAGCAAAAGAAGGAGATAAAATAGCTTTTTACCAGATAAAGTGATAGTACTGTGATGCTACAGTGTGTTTGAAGCATTGTGGGAAGGGAATTTGAAGGGTTTGGAACCTGGCCCAGCTGCCTTTGCTGGTGCTGATATGACACAATATCAGCAAATAATCATATAAATGTCAAATATATGACATTCAAATAATCATATAATCAAATAATRATATGAATATTATAAAATAATATTTATATATTATAAATAATATATAAATGTCAAATAATCATGTAAATGTCATTCTGACTAGGAGGKCACCCAGCCAATGAAAGGCCAGAAAGTCTGAATCAGGAAAGTGGGAGGTTGCATTACCCTGAGAAGGAGCAAGATGTTTACCACAGTGTTTGCAAACAGGCCAGGGATGGAATCCCCACTTGCAGCTGTAACACTTGAGAGCTGTAAATAAATACTTGGAGAATATACTTCACTTGGCATTAATAATGTGCTGCCTAAAGTATGTTGGATGTGCTTTAAATATTACATGTGAATCCCAGCCCTGTCTTGTAATAATTTTAGAAAATATCCATAATCTTGTCATTTTAACAGCAGAACAACTTTTCTGGCCTTTTCATCTTTCTTGGTGTATTAGGAGCTGAGAAATGTGGACTTTCTCCACATAAAAATTGCATTTGCTGTTGTTATTGCCTTTGCAGCTGTGCAAGTAACAGTCAACTTGATTTCAGACAAGCAAAGTAAATTAAGAGAAGATGAAGATCCAAGCACAATAAAGCTATTTTGGAGTCATTACAAGACATAAATGTAGAGTAAATCTCAGGTCAAATCCAGGTCTGGCATCAACAGTCACAGCTCCAGCCTCTACAAGAAGTGCCTGCAAACATCAGGGTTAACTCCATCTATCAATCAAAATTTGGATTGATTGGAAAATAGTGTTAGACTTTAGAAAACAACATTAACAGTACAACAGAATCACTGAATCATCAGTGAAAGGGTCTTGTCAACATAACTTCCATTCATTTATTTCACAAATAAAAGCAGCATTACTGTGCATGCAGATGAAGACTACCTGATTTTGTATAGAATATGAAACAAAGCTGATTCACTTTTCTACTTCCAACTTTGCCCTAAATTAAAGAATAAAAAGTAAAAGGAATGCATAAACAGGAAAAACAATTAGGGGAAATTTTATCCCACGAAGAAATGTGTCCACTTACACCTAGTGTCACTGGGACTTTTAAAATATGCTTGCAAGAAAACAATTTGTTCTTTAGATGTTAAAAGATACTCAGCCTGTTACTGTCAACAATGCAAGAGGGGCAAGTGGCACAATTTCTGCTTGAGCTAAATGAATGGTTAAAATTTGTATGGATAATTTTTTGTTCCATTTATCCCATACCTTTGATAGTGCTGCATGGTAAAGGTCATAGTAACAGCTGAATCTTTCTTTTGTTATTATTAAAGCGCTGCTTAACTAAATTAATCTGGAACTGCTGTCTGACAGCAGTGCTTTCCCCCTTAAACTAGGGGCTGACAGATTTAATCTGATCAAGAACTATAATGATTATTTCCTTCCTTCCTGCCTATTCATTTTATTTACAGTTGTACTGACATTTTTTGATATGATGGACATGCAGTTTATTTGCTTAGCTATCCATACTGATAAGTCTATCTACTCTCACTGTGGCTGCAGAGCAGCATTTCCAACATGAGCTGTAATCATCCCATTCCAGCAGTGATGGGGAGGGAGGAAACATTGGGCTGGGGATGGGAAAATGAATCCTCATGTTTGTGGTGATGCAGTGTGTAACCRCAGGCGGGTCCCTTCCCCTCCGTGTCCTCCTGCCCTTTTTATCTGCTTTGACACTCTTTGAAGCACTGATTGCCTCTTTCCCGGCCAGCCTGTGCAGCCCTGGTGTGGTTCCCCCCTGATGGCAGCTCTGATCTTGTGAGAGGAGCCTGAGGGCACTGTGTGGGTGTTCCTGTCCTGCTGGATGTCCCCGTGCACACAGGAGCTGGACAGGTGAGGCAGAGGCTCAAGCCACAATTACTCCGTTCAGCTCCCCAGTYGAAATCTCGCTGATGCCATGTGAAAATTGAGCCCTTTGCAACACAACAGGCACTAGGGAACTGTGTGAAATGCACCTTCTGCTTCATTTTGTAATCTCTGGAGTAGGGTGTGCTAATGGGGGGTTACAGTCTCTTTTCCTCCTTTCTGCTTTATCTGCTCAGGGAATACACAAATATGATGCACACACACCCCGAAAGCAGAGAGGATGCTGCAGGAAGCTATTCAGTGTGGAAGTCATAAATCACCCAAGAAATGAGTGTCACTTCCATGGCCTGTGTTATATGAGGGTTTCCTTAGATAACAAACACCCAAAGAAAAGGTAAAAATGGCTTCTTAGGGCCCAGACTGCAAAAATGCAACATTTTGCTGTGGAAGAGGGGTGTTCTGGCAGGGCTCCCATACTTAAATTATCACCCAAGGCAGGAGAGTGAACATGAAAACTGGGGAAATGGTAATGCAGAGGAGAAGAAAGCTGGAAAGAAAAAAGAAAACCACACAAAACTCGAGCTGTTAATCACATCCCTATGTTGATAAAATATTTATGAGATCTCATTCAATTAATTAGAATAAACTATGTAACACTGCAGGAAACAAATTGAAAATTTAATAAAGTAAGTTCACTTCCAATTTCTTTTGAAGAAAGAAGCTAATTATATTTAGTTCTGTAATTATAACTTTAATTAAAATATAATGCAAAATATTTCATAGAGTGAATACAATTCTGTGATAGAAAATGGAACATTTAAGACAACTCGCTCCTCAGACAAAAATTCATAACAATTTCACATAAGCATTTTAATACACTTGTTTTTAAAATCTTTTCAGGATAATTTTAATACAAATCCATCTTAGAAGTGCTCATTAGTGTTAGCTTTTACTCAAAACAGTGGTTTACCTTCCTACCTCTATCCAGAAATGTTTCTTACTCTATGTTAGGGATGTGTATTTTACTCMCTCTATTTAAACCAGACACATTCTTTATTTATACTTGCCTATTGCAGCCTACAGAACCCAATTTTTATTTAGAGAATCATTTCAAAACACATTGTAAAGTATATCCACATAGCAGCTGCCTTCACCTGAGCAACAAGGAAAGTGCCTCAGGCAGAGAGATCCAGGCAGGCACAGGGAAATTTGGATCTGGCAATATAGAATGAGAACACTGACAAAATGACCTTTCAGTGATGTTTTCAGTGATGATGATTTAATAGCAAGAGAGTCTTCTAGGCTGGTATAAAATGAATTTGTCTTTAGGACTGAAAAAATAATTTTACAAATGATTTCTAGCACACAATCCCAATCTACTCTGCCCTGGCACAGCCTCACCCTGACGTTTTGGGCATCACAGAATAAAAAGGACATTAAGTTATTAGGGAGCATCCAAAGGGGGGCATGAGGATGGTGAAGGGTCTGCATGGGAAGCCAAATGAAGAGCAGCTGATGGCACTTGGTTAGTTCAGCCTGGAGGAGAGGAGACTGAGGGGAGACCTCACTGGGGTCTTTAGCATCTTCACGAGGGGCAGCRCCAACCTCTGCTCTTGGTGCCCGGTGGCAGGACCAAGGGAATGGCCTGAAATTGTGTCACGAGAGGTWTAGGTTGCATACCAGGGAAAGGTGGTTGGGCACTGAACAATCCCCAGGGCAGTGGTCACAGCACCAGCCTGACAGAGTTCCAGAAGTGTGTGGACATCACTCTCAAGCACAGGGTGGGATTCTTGGGATTTCCTGTGCAAGCCAAGACATGGACTTTGATGATCCTTGTRGGTCCYATCCAACWCAGAGTAGTCTGTGAACTGTGGATTTTCAGTGCTAACAAAAACTCCTTCTGTTCTCCTGAGAGGATCAGCTGTAATGAGAGTGAGTCAGTGATAGCAGTGTTAATTGAACAAAACAGGGACTGAAAATAGAACAGTTAGAAGAAAATGCTGGATTGACATATGCTGTTTTCCTACATTTGTTGAACATTATTGAGCATTTCTAGTGCAGTAATGGGAGAGTAGGAAAATATCTGGGAGTGTTTATTTGATAGAGTTTACATTACACAGCCTGCAATACAGCCACAGCAGCATTCTGTGATCTTTCTGATCATACAGTTGGGGTTTTTTTCCTCTTTGCCAGGGAACTTGTTATGATCAGAGCTGACCACTGTGTGAGCAGAGCTGGTGTTTCCAGGTCTGTCTAATGAACACGAAGCACAGTGCCAGTGACACCCTGATCCTCTCACAGTGCATCAGAGGCTCTGGCACTGTTCCTGAAGRAGCTGCAGAGCTGACTCCTTTTCTGAGGCCATGACAGTGGATGCTTTAATCTCTCAGAGTCTTTAGTTTGCTCTGCCTGGTGAGTCAATTGGGGTGCTGGTCATTCATCCCCTTCACCATAAAACSCTTTGTCCTTCTGGCCCTTTTCATGATGGAATTTCTTCATCTCAAGGAGAACAACTAAAGATGCTTGCTCAAAGCTGGCTCACTTAATCCCTTTTTGGCAGGACTGGCTCTCCAGTGACATTTCAATCACCCTGGAGAACTGAAAAGCTAAAGATCTGGGATGGTGAACTCATCCAGATGAAAATCAATACTGAAGTCAATGAAACTGTACCAGGACATAATTTGTGCAAATCAGTAGTATCACCACTGAACTTATTGGAATTGCTGCCATGTCTGATCTTAATTAACCCTTTACTTCAAATAACTTTAGAATATGATTGCTTGCTTAYACATCTATACAGACACCAATACAAACAGTATTGGTTTGTAACCTTCACCCACAAATAAACTCACTGAACAGGCAAAGCTGTCTTAGGGAAAGATAATAAAAAAAAAATTTAAAACCCCTGTATTTTGCCAACACAATTTGGTTGAAAAGAAGTGGGGGGGCTGGGTTTGAACTACAAGGACTGAGTATGATGAACAGAGGGTCAGATGCACATTTACTTTGAGTTGGTTAATATAGAATTACTCATTGCATCTTTGTCATGGTGGGATCAGATCCTCTCATACAGACAAGAATTTATGCTGGGTTTTTAAGTGGCTTTAGAGAATTAGGGACTCAGCTGCAATTAATTAAATTTGCAGAAAGATGTGGTTTATATCCTTTTTTTCCCATTGATTCTCTAGCATAGCATAGAAACCTACTGTGGGTGAAAATTATCTTCTGCTGGGTGTTATGGTTATGAYTTGCAAAGGCCTTTCTGAAGTGTCTGCAACCAAAGTATCATCTTTAATCTAAATATAATACCCTGTGAGTTCTGCCAGGAATCTACTACACAACTATTTTCCCTCTTATTTTTCCATCCCTCTGATCCTCTGCCTGTCTAGTTTACATAACTTCTACACTTCACTGCAGGAATTAACCTTTCTGGTATGTCTATACATTACATTTACAGAAATGGTATATACCTTTATGGTATGTCTGTATATTACCCAGAAAAAAGGGGTGTTAATCTCAGAGAGGCTTCTGGACAGAATTATCCTGCAAGGAAGAATTTAATCTGTAACATGTCTGACCTTGTTGTTTTCAATGCTTCTCTGCATCCAGAGGAAAACTAATAACAAAGGGAAACAGACTCAGTTGTCATAGAGGAGATGTGAATACTTAAATAGCTGCCTGCTCTCTTTCATATTTTTAAGACTTAAAGGTTCATGTTTTTTTTTCCCTGCCTGTGTTAAATGAAAACATCTTTACTTGATATTCATCATTCTACAATGGCCATTTTATCACCTAGACAACATGAATAAAAGTTATTATTCTTTCTCATTAGTCACTCAGTCAGGGAAAAGAGAAAAATTGAGCATTTTAGAACATTTTACTTTTCTGTCATTTTAGAGTAAATGACACTCCTAAATGATGGCCAGTCAAACCTACAGAATCTATTAGTAACTTGATAATAAGTGTGAAGGGATGCTGGGACCCAAAGGAGTCTTAAAGTGGCATTTATCAGGCATGTCACATCATTGCTAGTGGTAATAAAAGCATTTTTGTTTTATGCTGCAGCGTCTATAGAGGATAATATTTTTTGTGATATAGCCAAAAGTGATATTGCTACATTCATCACACTGTTTGATATGAAATAGCCTAAAAGCACTGGAAATTGGCTGTCATTATTTGTTTCTTCCTTTTTATTTCCCTAATCAAGGAGCCTTCTCCAGTGGTGAGGAAAGTTTTCTCTCTCTTCAACATGGACACACAACAACTGTAACACTTCTCCATTAGAAACCCTTTGTTTCTAGCACCACCTTAAAGTTTTAGTGCCATTTCAAGAAGAACATTTATGATTAACTCATTTCATTTTCACTTTGTCTTTCCTTATGACAATAAGGTTCAGTGTGTTTGGTTTGCTGTTACAGCCTCTTCTGGCAAAACCTTCACTGGCTGTTGGGAAAATTCTGTTTGGGGACTGCAAGATGGTGACTTTGAATGTTGGCTTCCAAGTGCTAAAATTCAGAAAGTAATCAGTTGCCTGTGAAACTGATAAAATTATTTGTTTTTTCCTCTTTATTTGATATTTTAAATAAGATAATTTAAATAAGGGCAGGTTACCAGGTGCAATAAGGTCCCTGTGCTACAGTCCTGGTGTAGAAACCCCTGGTGAAGGGACAGTTTACACTGCTTATATTGCTGAAAAGAGTTTTCCCTGCTGGCACATAACTACTGATGATAGAAACTAAACTCTTCAGGGGGCAGTTCCTGAGTTATGTAAATTTTTTTTCAGGCCTGAAAGACACAATGAGACCAAGTTTAGGCACTGTAGGAAATTAATGCTGTGTTGAGAACTCAGTGCATGACTGTGATGGACCCTGTTCTTCCTGAAAAAGGAAACAGTGATAGCAGTAACTACTAAAAAAATGAAATGTTAAAAATGAAAAAAAAAACCTACAACCAAACAAAATCCCCAGAAACACCTAGAAGGGTCTCTCTTCAGTTTCCTTCCTTGGTGGTGAAAATAAATCCATCAGTTATGTTGGATTGATGGGTCAACCAGTCACAACCTTGTGCTTCCCTTTACAGCTGCTGCAAATTTGCATGAGAAACTTGTGCTATTTCCTATGGAATTACAAGGCTGGGATAGACAAATGCATCACAGAAGCTTGTTCAATAGCAGAGAGGAAACATCACATTCATCATATTGAATTCTTTCTCTGTGATATTCATCATTTGCATGTAAAAATGCCATTTGATTTTCTCCCTCATAAGCCTAGTGTGATGTTTTCCTGTTTTCCTGTTGTTATTTTGGCATAGATTTAAATCYGTCACTTCTAAAAGCTTACAATTTTTAAGTCACACTGCACTCTGGAAGTAGGAAAAAAAATGGGATTTTGAAGGACTGGGGAAGTTAAAATACTCTTTGTGCAGTGTGCTTGTGCAGAACAATAAATTTTATAATTATTCGAGTCTGTTCTGGTGTTGGGGTTGCTCTTTGAAGCTAAATTCTGCCCTGACCATTTCTTTCAAACTACAGGATTTGTCATATTGACTGGGTCTGTTAAGATCTGGCAAGTCTTATTAACACCCTTCAGCAAAGCAACCCACTCTGTGTGTGAAACATCCAGCCAGGCAAGGCTGTCAGAGCAGCCAGAGCCACCTTTGCACTTCTTAGGGGCACAGTGGTGCCAATTCTGTGAATAGCTCCCAGCACTTCCCTCACATTCATCTTATTCTGGCTTTGTAATGTGCTGACATATCAGCTGACTCCATGGGACATTCACTCCAGTCAGACCATGATTCCATGACAATTTAGTTCAGGTTTTTAAAGTTCATGCAGCCAGACAATAATAAAAGGCATAACATGCAGGAATGTGGAAAAGCACCACAAATGCAGAAATGCTATACCTTTASTACAGATCCTCATTTAGAATGGGCGAACAGCTTATTCCTGTCTTTTTCCTTGCTTTTTATGTAATTATTGCTCATTTTTGTGCAGCAATTAAGGACTGGCAGATGAAGCAGACTTCACTCTGAGGGAAATATAATCACTTGTAGAGTATGGTGCTAAGGAATGCCCCAAACACATAAACATAGAAATACAGAAACATAGAAATATATTAATTGATTTGTAAATTAGACTAATTTATTGAACTYAAGCACTGTCTGGCTGAAGCTGTTCAGCCTTCCAGAAGAGATGACATGCCTCAAACCACTGGTTGAATATCCATCTGTTTAACAACTGCAGACCACAYTGAGAAATCACAGCCATAGAACAGTTTGGGTTGGAAGGGACATTTAGAGGCCATCTAGTCCAACCCCCTGCAATGAGCAGGGGTGTCTTCAACTAGCTCAGGTTCCTCAGAGCCCCATCCAATTTGACCTAAAATGTCCACTACACCCATGCCAGCGTTTTACCACCCTCACCATAAAAATTGCTTCTTTATATCTAGTCTGAATTTTCCCTCTTTTGTTTCAAACTGATACCCCTTGTCCTATTGCTACAAACCCCATTAAAAGTCTGCCCCAATCTTTTATAAAAGCTCCCTTTAAGCATGGAAAGGCTTCAATAGGGTCTCCCAGGAGTGTTCTCCAGGCTAAACAACCTCAACTCTCTCAGCCTTTCCTCATAGGAAATATGTTCCAACTCTCTGATCATTTTATGAATAAACTGATATCACCCTGCACAGACTCAATTTCTTCTATGTTCCTTTTCCCCAATAGCATTTCTTTCTGAAGCTATTTCTGGCAGAAATCAGTTTGGTTGGCCTTAGGGTGACTCTTGTGGGTGCTGCTTTCTGCCACTGGTAGTTTTCCTAAGCATTCCTTACCCCTTATTCTGGTAGTATTTGCTGATTTATTTCTGTAAAGATAATGCATACACTAGCAGACAGTTCTGTAATAATCATGTCTCAGCAGTTGTCTTTGGTCACCAGTAATGAGAAGAAAGGGATGAGCTTGAGAAAATGCTCTAATTAGTTCCTGCAGATCAGAGCACTTCTCAGCTGAAATAAGCCATGTGTCTTCCCAGAGCTAATGTCACTGCACTTAAAAGTGGGAGTTTCTGGAGGAAAGAAATTGCAGAATGTTTTAATGGACAAACCAAAATAATTTTGTTATGCAAAACAAACAAACTGCGGTAGACCGAGGGGAGGAAGTTCAGGGTTTGTATCTGAAAATCTCAAAATCAAACATGCTTGTATTTATGTATTTATGTTATGTATTTATAGCTCATATTTAGTTTGCTGTGATCTRTGCTCTTTGGCTGTTTTCAGACTGRGTTTCTTAAGCTGTTTGCAAAAAATTTCCTTTTGTTTATTTAATCCTCAATTTCTGTCTTGCTGGTTTCAAACATCACTCCCTCTCACTGGATTTGAACGAAGTGAAATGACCCACTCTTTCTTTCATTAGTAGYTTCCTGCAAATCTTGACATGTTTGCAAAGGATCCATGAATTTATTGTGCAAGCAACTGCGAGCAAAGACAATTTTTCTATGTGAGCACAGTGAAATTTCACCAGGAGCAARGCACAGATGTCTTTCCCTGAGACAGCTTGCCATTTGTTAGAGGAAACAGTCTGAAGCTTCTGAAATTCACTTCTTTCAGGAGCAGCTGCCTCAGTCCCCTGTGCATGGTGTGGTGAGCAAGGCAGGTGTGTGTGCATTGCTGTCACCCCCTGCACACCCTCATCTCCCTCACTGTAATTTACCTCCCCATGCCCTCTTTAGACAGAAGGGARGCAGAACAGTGGCTTTTTCCTGCCCAGCTATTTCTTGGCATACATTTACCACTTTCCTTCAGGGCTGTTTCCCCTCCCTCTTACCATAAGAAAATTGTCAGTCAAAYAAGGATCATGTGTGCCAAAACATTGGCACTTGGCAAAAAACAATACCTGGGAAGGAGTAATGACTCTCTGAAATGAAATTCTTCCTGGGAAATACTTTTTCTGATATTTGGTTGAATGTTTTGCTGTTTCTGTTTAGTCTGGTTGAGGTTGGCTTGTAAAGTTTGGACATAGCAATCTTCTCTTCATCCTGGCAAGTGSAGACTCTCTGTATTTGAAGAAATACCTGAATTCTTAAATTCCCCTTTCTTGTGAAACTTGACATAAGAACTGATATCCTAAACAGTTTAGATCACATAGAGTTAAAGCTGGAAGATTAGGATGAGTATCTCTAAAGTCCTTAATTTTTTTCTGGATGTTTATAACTACAAGACAAAATTTCCTAACTAAATGGGAATTAAGGATATCAGCTACAGCTTATCAATTTATACTGATAGCACATCACTATATTTATTATCAAACCTTACAGAGAGCATTCAGTTCACTTGATAGAGAATAGAGCCAGATGCACTGAGTTCTGTTGAAGTTATGAGTGTTAAAATGTACATCCTTAAAAAGAAAACTAGTGAATGTTTTTGCATGTTCACCAGTTTGCTGCAGTCTTGTATTACTTGTGAAACATATGTGATGGCATTTCTGGGACAATCCTGCATTCAAAAAACTTGGCATTTCCTTCTTCTTGAAGAGGCACATCCACTGCTGACATTACCAATGATGCATAAAACAGCAATGATAAATTAGACATTACATTTCCCARTCTAACTCTGAATGATTGTTTTGAGAGACACCTCAATTTCTTCAGCTGTTCCTATAGCATCTTTGTATTTGTTTCTACAGTCTGTGTGTGTGTGTAGCTCCAAATCAAAGCTGATGAAGGTAGGAGGAATATAGAAAGATGGAAGAGTAATGTTTACAGGAAAAGAGCTGAGAAAAGGAGATTTTCACTTATCTGGACAGGTGGATTGCTGTGGATGGCAATATTTGATGGAAGACCCATGCAAATGTCAGGCAGGAAAGCAATACATTCTGACAGCTATCAGAGATCTAACAGAAAGATGCCTCTGAAAAGGAAAGTGAAGATCTACAGCAGCAAACACCTTCAGTGCTTTCTGTGGAGTGGAGATGTGGCAGGAMAGACAGAGCAGAAATTGGATGCTTTGGTACAACATTTCTAAAACCTTTCTGGAAATGGAAAGCAAGGAGGGAAATTGTTAAGCAGACTTTTTGCAGATCTGCCACCCAGATATTTGAGCCAGACAGAAAAAAAAAAAAAGATACAATTTCTGGTGAATTTATTGCTTTTCTATATTACTCAAAGCTTGAATAAGCAAGTTGTCAACTGTAGCTCACAGGGACAGTGAAGAAAAATGGAAGACAAGGCTATGACAGGTTTGGGTGTTGGGACTGAATACAGAAAGGAAGAACATCTGTGAGCTGAATTTGAACAGATTCCAGGCAGCTGAGATGCAAACATGTCACCTCCCAGTCTCTCTGCACAAAGGAACTTACATGGTCAAAAATCATCTGGTCACACAGAAAAGAGAATACTGCAGAATGGCTTGAAGAGGTTCAGGGTTGTGACCTTTCTACTTGGGAAGAGTGAAACAGCTACAGTAACTCAAATAACCACTGTTCCTACTGCTGCAGTCATTCTTGTATGAAAAATAAATCAAGATTTGTGCTTATCATTCTGGATAACAGTTTATACTCTAGTTRGAAGGTGTCTGTAAATTAATCATGCTCCTAAGACCTTATCTCCTTGTTTAGCCCCTTCTCCCAGGTAAGAGATGAAATAAAGCAGCTTGCAGAGGAGCAGAGCCTGCTTTCCCAAGTGTAGGAAGAGGGCAGTGTTTCTTTCAGTTCTTTCAGTTCTAAGCTTGCCTTTTCAAGGAGAAAGGGGCAGAATGAGTGAAATATCTAATATGCTAATTTGGAGGAGGATTTTTATCCCAAGTAGAGATGGGATAAGCCAGAAATTCTCAGTCTTGCCCACACAGGGAAATATCAGAACCACAGATTTAAGGGAGGAAGTATGTATCTATCTYAGGTGTGTTTCCTGGCACTTAATTYTTATATCTACATAAATTTCTGGTCACTTTGTGGGTAACTGTTTGCATCCATCTATCTGACTAACCTTTGCAAAACTCTTACCTACAGGTGCAGCCAGAAGAATAATTATTTAGAGCAACACTTTGCATCAATTCTTTTCAGCTTAGCCATGAATGGGTATTGYGTAGATACTAAGATATAGGTTAGACTCTGCTACTGGGTTATATCAGATTTAAGTTACTCAGGGATATAGCCTCAAAGCCCGTGAGTATTTGAAAAACTGATTCTAAATACAGTGTTGTGTCCCACCTCAGTTTCCACCACTAGTCATCCAGGGTA
Source organism: Cardinalis cardinalis (assembly GCA_014549065.1). Classification (NCBI taxonomy): domain Eukaryota; kingdom Metazoa; phylum Chordata; class Aves; order Passeriformes; family Cardinalidae; genus Cardinalis; species Cardinalis cardinalis. Next base: position 2,577,713 of record JACDOX010000045.1, on the reverse strand, counting down.
TTTGGTAATATGAATCTCAAAACCTGAATATTTATTTTTTTCCCATTTACTCTTGAAGCTCTTCTCTTTTGAAATCCCATTCTAAGCAGAGGTTTCTGGCTAGTTTTTTTGTTAGGTGAGCTAGCATGTTATTTATATCACTTTATCCTGCTCCCCTGTCCATCTAAATCATCCCTGACTTAAATATCACACATAAATAGTGTATTTTTATAGCATGAAATAGGAATGATTGCTATCTGGCCAAGTGGAACTGAAATAAAACCCCACAGTTTGTGCTAATAGCTTCAGAGTGTGTCCTGAGGGCTGGTAAGCCACTGCCGTTCTATTGATTTCAAGATATTGCATACAAGTTCTTAAAATGTGTTATTAAATAGGATTTTCTCCTGTTATTTGCCATGAGTAGAATGTGAAACACCCCCAAAATGCCAAGGTAGAAGGACAGCTGAGGAGGCAGGTGAGTGCCACTCGAGTCACTGTCCTTCTGACAGATGCTTCCTTACTCCAACAGAGCTGGCTTTGTTTGAAGCACAGCCACAGCAGCTCACAGGTGAACCTCTCAATTTTATTGCATGCCAAGTTCATCCTCCTTTGACTCTTTATTGAGAATTTTAATCCTGCAATTTAATGGAAATGAATTTCAGCCATTGGCTTTTGCATCGCTTTCTAATAGCTGTAAAATTGCCCAGGTTCTTTGGAAATTGCCCAAGAAGCATGAACTACAACAAAAATATTGTTATGTATTCCAGATGCTCTTAGGAGCATTTCCAACAGCCTTCAGTGATAAAGGCTGGAAGCTTTCCAAAGCTGGTAAATGCATCTAATTCCCTCCAGGTCCAGTAGTTACCACAACYTCCCTTGGAGCCTTCAGCCAGGAGCACACTGTACTTTTGCTGGGTAGCTCAGACTTTCCTTTAGCAGATTATCAGAATGTAATCATGTTAGCAGTGAATTTTACATTAAAGCAATCCCAAAAATACTACCAATCACTTTAAGTTTATGAACCACATCTCTCAGAAATGAACCTGAGTAACAGGAATTGTGTGAGAGTCAGATAATCCTTCCAGCTGCAGAGAGCTCTTCTAGCAATTGTTTTAAGATGTTATTGTGGGATGAAAGCACTGCTTTAAGCTGTCCAATAGTTATAAATGGGGCTTTTTCTTACACAGCACCTCTTTTTCTGGCAATCACCTGATCAACTGTGTATTTTAATCTGATGCTGTAATGGTCTACCTCAGGTCTTCTCTTACTGCTTTTCAGCCCAGAGGCATTTTACATCATTTACTTGCATTCCCTATTACTTCCCTATTATGCATTTCCCGTTATGATGATCTCTGTTGTTTTGAATGGTACTTGWTCTTAAAAATACTGCAATTATTTTAGCCACATGAATTTCAGCCTTGATGCAGTGCAGAGCAGGATTGCTGTTTTGTCTAATAGCATGTTTTCTATGTTAAATCTTTTCCTTTGACCTGTGCCACAGAGGATTCAAACCTAGTAGCTGGAGAATGTTTGGAAATGAGCCCATGACTGGCTGTATCCAAGCTGTAAGAGCTCACCAAGTCCACCTGCCCAATCCAGGCATGGCTRGGGACAGTAATATCAACTCTGACAGCTAAATCCAGTTGGAATAGCTGTGGGGAAAACCTAGAGCAAATATCTGTTCAGCTTCAGAGCTCAGCTAAGCTGTAGCTGCCAATCTTGAGTCTTTTTTCACTGGCTGGGACAACCTAGGCAGACACAGGTTTGTGTATGGACAAGTCCAAAACAGTCAGTAAAGGCTTCCACAGTCATCTGAGGGATTAAGTTTGGATTGCAAGTGCACCTAGACCTTCCAGCTCTTTATCTGATCCTGAATGGCATTTTCCTTCTCTTTGGAGGGATAACAGAACATTTTATGAACGACTGCTAAACTCATTCATTTTCTGAGTCGGTGCATTAAGTGAACCAGTCTCAGGTTATGTAAAGACCAAAGAGAAAACAAGTGAGTCTAATGGCCATCCAGTCATCCCCASCATGTGACATCCACATCCATGTGACAGGTGACAAGCTGGGGCAGTGGCCTCTTGATAAGACAGAATTCATCCTGCTGTCTGGGGCACAGTCCCCTGGTTTACATTGATGGTTTAGGAACCTGAACATCCATGTATACAAACATACAAACCTGTAATCCACAAGGAATTATTTCCAATTCATGGGTTGAGATCAGTTTTTTTCCTAAAGGATTTTATCTCTGTGGTTCTATGTGAGATTGTGGAGAGGTTTTCTTACTCCAGATCCTGTTCTGGCAGAGATTTCAGGACAATAGGATGACCTGGCTCTGGTCTCATAAACATGCATTTTTGATCTCTCCTTTGTAGGAGAACTCTAAAAGTCACTAAATGTTAGAAAACCAATGATGAAGACAGATCTTTCAGCAAAACTTTTAAGAGATTTTTTACTTTCACCTGCTTCCAATAACTCATTGGTGCATGGATTATTAGACTTCAAAGCTGTTTTCTCTGCTCATGATTTAGGTTTTAAATATGGGCAGGCTTCAAAATGGAGTGTTAGACTGCATTAGCAATGTTTTTCATCACACAAACTCTAAATTTTGTGTGTAAAACTATATTTTCTTGTAATTTTTCTTCAGTGTTTGTGGTGACTGTAATGTCACCATCTGTTCAAGAAGAAATAGCTCAGATGTGTCAGAGACATTAATGCCATGTAATGTTCCAATATTTCACATTATGATAAATCTATTTGTTTTCATTTAATATATGTCTATACTAGTTATTGTTTGTAGTCAGAATGTCCAGCTACAGGAGTTTTAAGTGAGAAATTTGAGACTGATTGGGCACTGGAGGTGAAATCTTCCAGGGAAGTTGAAAGCAGATTTTCTTCTGACTTCAGTTTGCAATGTTTCTGAAATTAGCTCTAAAAATTACCTGCTTATTTTGGGCCTCTTTAATAAAACCCCTCAGTTCAGAGCACACATTGCCTTAGCTGATCATGTTGTGTTCAGTCTAGACCTACATTTCAGCTGTAGCAATCATCAGCCTTGATGCTTTAGTGAGCAGGATGCTTTTATTTTATCCTTGTTTGAGACAGTCTGCCAAAGRCAGGATTATACCAGGTGTAATGTTTGCCAGTAATCACCTCACTAGAGGCTGCCATAGGTTGTCATTCTCCTTCAAGAWACAGTTTGAATTTAAGTTTTTAATTTGATTTACCAAAATGGCCAAGCACTGGATAGCCAATGATTTTATAAAACTAGCTAGGTAATAAATCTGCTTAATCTGACTCTCACATAAACCAGCCATCAAGTTTGTAAATGCAGTAATTTCCCTATAGGCAACCAAGCCAGTTTCTGGGAGTGCTATCTGAGTAGGAATGGATGTACCCTGATATATTGAAATAGTTCCTCAGTTGTGTCTACAGCAGTTTCAGCCACTACTCATTGTAAGGAACCTGACATGTGCTTCAGGACCAGACATTATTTGAAGAAATAGTTATGTTTTAGAAAAATTTGTCTCACTTTGAAGAAGAATCAGTGCAATTCAGAAAAATTCATTCTTTCTACCTGTGCAAGAGGGKTGGCACATCCCTGGTAAAAGGCAGCAGGTGGGATTCAAACAGCTTGGAGGTCAGGAGTTCTCCTGAGATACTGCATCATGGAAGATTTTGTCAGTTCAGCAATTCCTTTATTAAAACAAATAAACAAAGGGAAAAAACGTAATAACAATGCTAATAAAGTGCAAATCTGTGCAAGTTGTGGTATGTAAAGTTCAAGCTGATATCTAAAGCATGCTTCAGCAGTTTACATTAAATGCAATATTTCAAACTCAGATACTTTAGTATTGCTACAAAACGAAAGTAGGAGATTATAATCTTCAAAATCCCTAAGGCTGCTTTTTTTTTTTTTTTTTGAGCAATTTCAACCAGGACCTTAATCAGTACAAGAAAATGGGTAAGAAAGGCTTTAGGCATGCATAAAACAACCCAAAAATCATAGTGACAAATCTCCTGCAATGGCCAGGATCAGATGACACATTCAGCCCTGTCAAAATCCTTTTTTACACTGACTTAAACGAGTCTCTGGGCGTGTGAACCCAAGCATGGGAAGAAGCAAGAAAACATTTCTMGAGGAGTTTAGTTTCTTCATGACCTGTTGAATTTGTTGTCTTAGCTCACTTTAGCATAAGATACGCACAGCTGTCTCAGGTACAAAGTAACAGGTGCTAAAAAAACATGGAGTAACTATAGAGAAGTTGAGAGCAGAGGTCAGATCCCTACCTTTAAAAATAGCTTTGTCTCCTGTCATGCTGTCAGTCATMTCTSGAGTGCTGGTTGGTACCTAAAGCCAGAAGGACTGCAGAAAAAGTAAAATGGTGTAAACCAATTGCTCCCTTATGTAAAAAGGGGGGAAAAAGTGTTTGACCCCTGTGAGCTGACTGGCGTGTGTCTGAAGTGTGAGATTTAATTAAACAGATGGTAGCATACATTACTGCTTTAGAAATGTGATTAATCATTATAAATGTTCTAGGTCCTTTAAAAGAATGACTAGAGCATCTGGCTATGCACACGGAAACAGTGAACACCCACCTGACAGGAATCCATCTCCATAAGGTAGATGATACTTGTGTTTATGTTAATTATTTGGAATCTTTATGCTTCAGTTGAACGAACGAGTTCTGGCACATTCTTTTAAATGAGGCAGATTCATTCTGATGTTAGGCTGCATTTAGATTCTACCTACTGGTGAATTTTAGCATCAACAAAAAAGCATGAAGTAAAAAAATCCAACCTTAACCCAGCAGTTTTCAAAGATGCTGAAGCTGAAATTTGATAAAGAATTTCAGACTCATTTCTAAACAGCTCTCATGTTACACACACATGTGATCCAGCTTTATCAGAAGTCAGTGATCAGAATTGCTGCCTGGCTGAAGTTCTCTCATGTTCCTATATGTGATCCTATCACTCCTAACCACAGTCCAGGTATCTTAGGAGTTATTCCACCTGCAGGTTCTTGGCATGTGCCTGTGAAACACAGGGAGAGCTTGGCTGGTGCTGGTCAGCTCCTTCTGGGTGCCTCTGGTAACAAGCCTGGTGGTTTATTTGCTTCAAATAGATATTTTATTTTTTAGTCTTCTATATTTATCCACATTCTGTCATTTAGTTCCATCTGCTGTATATGGGAAAATGGAGTCTTTATTTTAGAATACAAACTGCTGTCAGCTGAGGCTCTCAGAGACTGGCAGTGCTTAGAGCTGGACAGGACCCTTGTTTTCAGTCTGTTCTCTGTTTTCAGCCTAGAATCATGCATTCTAAGATTCTAATCTATGAATTTTCGCCTCTTAATTATTTTTTATTCTCCAGTTGCACATTGCTGGCTGATATCCAAAGTATACATCAATCAGGCAGGAGGTGTTTGGTGCCTTGCAGGGTGGGGAGATGCCCATGCAGCTCTCTAGGATTCCTCTTCCTGGGAATATTTTAATAATGCTCAGAGAAATAAGAGATGAGACAAGCCTGAGGCTGAACTACACCCATCAGGTCAGAATCAGTGTTCTAAAACAAGTAGTGTAGGCTCAGTTGCCAACCTATATTGGTTTTCATTTGCTAAAAATCCCAATAAGAGCCAACAAGCCAGTTTGCTGTTCCTCTTGCTCAGCAGATCAATGAATTAATACTCTCTATAATTTTCATATGACTCTGAAAGGTTTACAGAAATAAACTTGCTGTAGAGGATCACCTTCCAGTCTCTGTGCATTTATAAATGCCATCTGTTGGTAGCTGAGAGCTGGGTGTTATGGTAACCTGGCTGCTCAAACTTGAGCTAATTGCAGAGTACGTGCCCATGCTCAGGGAGCACAGATGCATGTGGGTGCATAACGCTGGCACGGGGATGGCACAGGGAAAATCCAGACTATGGGAAGCCTTTGGATGGATCTCTCTTGCAACAATGGTGTGGTTGGAGGCAAGGAGGTCATCTCCTCCACAGCCCCAGCAAGGAGGGTTGCTTGAGTACTACCACATGCCCAGAGGCCAGGTAACAAATGGTCTGCTTTGTTTCACAATGTGGACTGAACTTTGGGGGAAAGATAAGGGCAGGGTGAAGCCTCTGTGCTGAAATTTTATTTTTCATATAAACTTTGAGATGCCTTGTGTGTGATTCAATGTGAAAGTAGCACAAGTTCATTCCATCTGTACAAAGAAAAGCTCATGATCACTGTAGCTGTGAAGTGAATTTGAATCATCCTGCACACAACTGTGTGCCTTTACTGAATTTCTAAGATTATTCTTCACAGAAAGTAATTTGGCATAGGTACACAGCATTTTTCCAAATGCCTTGTGCTTTTAAATGTGTCTTTCTGCATATGGCCATGTAGATCTAATAGAATTTAATAAAACAATTTCCAAAAGCTGGACAWGTACACGGCCTCATTCCCCACAGTTGACTCTTGTATTAACCAGTATCCTGCTCCTGTTTTCCTGCTTTGTGCATCCATTAATTATGGATCAATTATTCAATTCTTTAGGAACTCAGGTGAGCCCTGGGCTACTGAGTTGTGAAATTAAAGCAATGCCACAATGAACAGGAAAGAACATGCATTTACTTCAGAGCCATCCTCCTTCTGTACTGATATTCCTAAGACAAAAGTGGTTTTCTTCAGTCAATAATTAAGGCAATTGGTGTGGTTGTGCTTTTCCCCACACTGCTTCCAACTCTTCCAGTATATTATTTATCAAGATCTGCTTTCTGAGTGACAATCTTTCCCCATTTTTTAATGGCACAATCAGAATCTGAAAGCCAAATGCCTGTTATCACTGTAGGCACAATTCACTCTGCTCTGAATGTTTCCTAAATGAAGCACAGCTCAATTACCAAAAGAACAACTGCTTTACAAAGTGGATCTTGTACTTCAGGAAAATGCAGCCACCAAGGATCAGATCAACAAATAGAGCATTAATTTTCTATTTGACATGCTGGAAAAGGTGTCAATCCAAATAGAGAGCAGTGGCTTCTCAGCTTTTGGGAGCAGGAGGAGCAGCACTCTCCATCACATTGCTCATTTTGCAGTCACTCTCTTTCTTATGATTGCACTTTTGATTCCTCCAATATGTAGCTGGTTAAATCAGTTCCTCTTTACCTTTGGGGAGTGAAATTTCTGGTGACAAATCTTTTGCTAGTAAAAATTGTTTGCTTTTGAAAAATGCTCTCCAGTGTAAGAATCTGAATAAATTTGGAACWAAATATTTACACAAAATCGAACTATGCTAACAAATGAAGATAATGGCCCTGTTTTTCATTGCCTCACCCTTTGTTCAGTCATCTACATCAATCAAGTTAATCAATTAAGCAAATTACAGGAAAGTTCTAACACTTTATAGCTTTTTTGCATGGAGAAGAAAGGGAAATTAAGCTGATATTGTTTTCAAATATCTGTTCTTCTTCTAAAGTGCCAGGTCTTTATAGAGTGCTGTATTCAATGCACAGTCTCCCTGGTAATAACTGTTGTATTGTAATTTATCTTTAACAATGCAGCAGGAAGTCAGCTCTCTGTACAGAGTGAGGAACGTCTGTGCTGCTGAGAACCAACCTGCTGCTGTCAGAATTGTTTAAAACCTCAGGACAAGGGCTGCAGACCGGTCTGGGCAAAGATTTCCTTCTGTTCCTTTACAAAATGGTTCTTCTCTGCTCTGTGATAAAGGCTGATCACACCACTAACCTGAGGCTGCCTTGGATAGCTCAGAAAAACATGAGAACAATCATTTTTGGGACCCCAGCCTTCCTCTCTTATTACTGAAAAAATATTTAGGGCTTCTAGTTCATTTGTGAAACCAAAGCTGGATATGGGATGATGCATAGTTGAAAAAAAACCCAAAAAACCTTTATCTCTAATCTTTCAGATAGACACATTTTGTTATTTGGTTTCCAGAGAGGTTATCATGACCTCCTTTGATGGGAAAGATTGTCTTCTGTCATATGGTCTGTGAAGGTGGGAAATATATAAAACAAAAGCCTAAAGTGTTTATTTTGTGCTTTTTTTTTTTTTAGGTTGCAGCATTAGAATTAGGAAGAAAACTTACTTCAGGGTAGTCAGATAGCAATGTTTTTGGATCATGCAAGTATCCTACAACAATGGGCTGTTTAGGCTTGCTCACTTCCATGATACTTCCAGAAGTTCTTCCTGRGCAGGATCAATAGTGCATCCAGGAATTCAGAGAAACTTTTTGGTTGTGTGATTGACACTGAATTACAATATAACAATTTTTTTTTCTGAATTAAAATCATTAACCTTTGAAAAAGCTATGTTGAAAGTTAGTTTGTCAGTTTAGAAATGAAAGGGTAAAGCTTCCCTTAGTCTATTTTGAAAGCTGCAGCCTACACATATTTGCAAGTTTCTCCCAGAAAATACTGCTCAGGTGTAATAGCTGCCAGTGGATGGTGAGACAGTGCACTGCTCTGGTGTTAGTCATTCATTGACAAACTGCCTGCTTTTGCTACTAGATTTATACAGCCATTTAAAGAGAGAAAATTCAGGAGCTGTAGACTAAACCAGAGCAGCATAATGTGCTATTTCTCCATCTAATGGAAATGTTGGCTTCCGTGGTCACCCTTCTGTCTGCCATGAAATTCTGTGCATTGAAAGGCAGGCCTATGTTTTATATAGGACAAATCTAATGAAAAGGGCTCTTTTTTTTTCCTTCCAAGGGAACATTTTCTGACTTTCTTTATTTTCTGTCTATACAAGGTTCAATCCCACTCTCAAGGCCAGAYTTGTCCATCCTCATTGATGGTCCCACTGTCCCTGTGAGAGGGATCTCAGCCTTACTCATTCTCAGGGTCTGTCTGGAAGGAACACCAGTAAACTCAARTCCAGCCTCTTTCAGGTTTCAAACCCATTTCTTCCTGAGATGAACACAGACATCTTCAACTTACCTGTGCTGGACTCATAACARCCCTATGGRTGARTTTGCCCAAATCCACTCCCAAACCAGGACTCATCTTGCAGCACAGCCACAACAGGATCACCTCCARRAGTTGGTTTGTGCAGGATCCAGGGGCTGCAAGCTTAGCAGAAGTGCACCTCTGGACCTCAGTTCAGCAGTCCTTTTAATGGGCCCAGTCATATCAGCTTCAAAAAGCACCTTGGGCAATTTAGATAAGCCATTTAGCAAGCAGTGCTCTTAATAGACTCTGACAGCCAAACGGGGATAACACTCCTCACTGCTATAAATTAAAGGAGAGATTTCCTTTTCTCATGAGGACTTGGAATAGTGTTAGCAAACACATTTCCTGATGGCTTTTTCCTTTCTGTCTAACTTCAGAATACATCACTTTGGGGACTGCATCCATCCCTGAATTGCTCCTGTTTGCCTGCCCCTGCTGCTGCCTGCTCTGTCAGCAGTCTGGGATGCAGCCCGTGACATTTCTCACTCCTTGTCTCAGAGGCACATGGTGCTGAGTCCTGCCCAGATGCTCCTGCAGGCCTTTCTGTGAAGCCTAAGGATAGAGCTGTTCAACTGAGTGATACTCACAGCAAGAGAGGCAGTCTTGAGAAGGAAATCAGACTAAAAGCAGCCTTGCCTCAGATGGTGCAAACAGTTGAAGRAGAACTTGATTTCAATTTAAAGGGCACTTCTTCTTTGCCAGTTCTGAAGTGCAGTGTGTGGTAATAAGAGATGATTATGCCACAAAATAGCCTGAATATAGTCACTGAAGCATGTTGAAATTAAAGGAGATTTCTTCATATAAGGCATGATGTAATGATTTCTGTCATGCTTACAGCCAGCAATGAAATTAGCAACTCCTTACAAACCCAAACTAAGCAAATATTTAAGGCTGCAGGTAGTACATAAGAAAACCAAAGCCAGTCYAAGGAACCAAAGGCTGAGTGCATTTCCTACTTTATTTATTAGACCAGAATAGAAGAAACTAGAAATAACCATCCACCTGCTCTAAGSATCCTGCCAATTATTTCAAACTACAAACCCAAAATGTAATATGAACATCTCCCTGCTTCTAGCAAAGCACAATACCCTCTCAGATATTCCTACCCCTCCTTTCCAACCAGCACTTTAATTCACTTCTTTTTCTCCCAGTTCCAGGTCAAGTAGATGAATATTGCAAGCACTGCTGACAGATGCAATAGCTAAGCATTCTTTTCCTCATTTTTCAATGAAAAGTAGGGATTGTTGTCAAAAGTGCAATGAAAACATGTTACAGTGTCTGTTTTTAGCAACRGGCTTGTAAATTACTAGGCCTTTGTTCCCTGCTCTGAGTTTTCTTGAGACATTTTTACTCTTCTTTTCTGTGCTTAGCTACTCAGTAATATTTTGACCTCAGAACTTCTTCTCTACTCTCTTCTCCCTTGTAACTCACTACAGCTTGAGAGGATGAGTAGCAATATCACTTTTAGCAGGAGAAAAAGTATCTGAAAATCTGCTGATGCTCTTGCCATTTAACCACCACATCTTTCTCTCCTTTAATCTCACTTAGAGGTTAACAGTATGTGCTGTATTATCCTGAAAAAATTAACTTCTTAAAATTATTTATAATTAATTTTACAGGTATTACCATTATTTAGATCTAAACCAAGAAAGCTGTTTTTCCCAGACCCGTAAGAGCAGTTCTGTGTTATGACAATAGCTGTGAAACCATAGATGAAAACCTGTCACCCTGGAAGTCCCTGGCAGAACTACTTAGAGTGCCAGTACCTGTATTTCAAACAAATCAAGTGCCYGAATCCCTTTGAAAAGCTCAAATCAGTCACAGGCAATGTCATTGCAGCATACAGATGGTTTGGGTGGGCTGTGAATCTGTTTACAGATGGGACCCCATGGCACTGAGGGCAGAATTGAGCCAGGGACTGCTGAAAGAATTTAAAAGATTCAGATGCCCATATCCATGATTCCTCCTTCCACTCCCACTACAAATATTTCCCATTCATGCCTGATCTGACTGACAACTGGGAGTAAGGCTGCAGACACACATTCTCCTCTGGAGCATCTGTGCTGCTTAAAGAGGTTCTGCCCACAGCCCACACCCATCTGTCTCCTCTCCCTCTTACTCCATCTCCAGTTTCTAAAGTCACCTCATTCCCTCCAAGCCTTCCAGATGTCCATCCAAATCTCACTGATATTACCAAGAACCACTRAAAGCTGGGCCACAAAGTAGGAAATGTGGAATATTTTTACTGAAAGAGAAAAACATTATTTTCCTTTTTCTAATAAGGAAAATAAATKGAAAGGATGAGATGTAGGTTTTTTTCAGCCTGATGTCCAGGACAAAAAAATGTGGATTTCTCATTGTTGTTYCCTTCATTTTTTATACAGCATGGTGAATGTCCATTGTTTTTCAGATCTGCTCTGAGTTGTGCTGCAGAGGAACCACCCCTTCTCTAGGGGATGCACACARTCCCAGCCAGGTGAGGCTCTCTGTACCTTTCCCTCTCTCCTACTCCAGTGTGCACCCCTCAGGTTGTGGTGCAATATGTGGCATGTGAGCTCTGAGCTGCAATTCAATGTAGACATTTTTTGCTGTTTCATTTCAGGAGATCTGCTCACTTGGTGCATAAATAAATCTGAAGGTGACTACAGCAGATGAAATATTAATAACGACTCCTCCTTTCCATTTCCACCATACYTTTGGTGATTCTTTGCATCCACACAAACCTGGGAAGTGACTTTCTGAGCTGCAGAAGATGCTGYCTCTTCTTTCTGGTCCCTCCTGTGTCCCTGCTGCAGCTCTGCAGCCCTGGCTGGCTGCTCCAGTAATTTTGGTCTCCGTGTGTGCTCCAGGCTCCCTGCAGTGCACAGCAGCTCCCTGCTCAGCACATGATGGATTCCCTGAAACCCCTCTCTGGTCAGCTTTAGTTACTCAGCTGATCAGGAACAATGTTCCTGATCCCAAAATGGACATTTGGCAAAGGTAATGCCCTTTCAGAGGATCTTGCAGCAGAGACTGAGAATAAACAGATGCTCTCACTCACGGGGAAACTGAAAGTCTTGGCTTAATCAAAGGGTGTTGTATGGCCTATTTAATATTAATAAAATTGTCTTTTTAAGCATAATTCAGAGAAAGCTTTGATACACAACTTGCTTTCTCTGTTTTATAAAAAGGTTGAAAAGCACTTCAGCATTTCTACATTGTTCTTTTCCATTGTTTGAGTTGCAGCAAACATTGATAGTCACAATCAAAGGGCCTTTGTTTGGATGTAAAAGCTTATTTGAAGTGGCATCAAGATTTCTTTTAAATGCCCTGGCCAACAAAAAGGGAAAAAAACCCAGTTTATGGATGTGGCTTCTAAAATTCTGTACTCAGTGCCCTTTAGTATTGCAATCCCATGTTCTTGAGATTCCTTCCAGATATATTGTCAGATTTAGAAGTGAGTAAAGGTGAACTTTATTGAATAAGTTCATTYTAATGATATTTCATAGGTTTGGGCTTGCGATTAATGGATTGTAAATTTATACTTTAAGACTGGAAGAACATGATCACATAAATTGTCTTATTGAAGTTAACAGGGCTGTTCTTTGAAGAAAAATGCCACTCAGCAGAACCCTTCAATGTATGCATAGCTCCAAGCATATGTTTGAGTCCAAATGAAGTCAATCTTTTTGTTTTAAGAGAGCTTGACTGTGCTTAGGTTCCTTAAAACATTTATATTAATATATAGGGTGGCTGCTGCAGTAGCCTTGGGGTGTCATTAATGATTTAAAAACAATACTCTTTCTGAGCACCCRTGAATATTAGGTAAGAGAGCTACTATTAGTTGGCAACGAGGTTAAAGCCTTAAAAACTCTGTCATCTGATATGTTTATTAAATTTTCCTTATGCATTTTGCAAATGCARAGAAGAGCATTTAACTGCTCACCAGTTGCTGAAGACTGGCACCTGCTTTCAAGTGTTGTAAATAAAAAGTTGCCAGAGTGCAGTTCAATGGTAGAAAGGAAAGGATTTGCTATTGCTAATATGTCTGCCTACATATTCAGAAAAAAAATATTGTGGATTTGCTTTGAAAATCATTTTCCTTGGGTTCTTTTGGAATATCCTTTCCCTCASAGACTAATAGTACTTTTTGGAAGGATGGGAAGGACCCCTCTGGTCATACTTCTCTGTAGTGACACAGCACAGTGKGATGAAGGAGCATTGCTGACACAGCAGCCACTGCAATGCATCTCCCTTACAGCAAAAACTGCTCTGTGTAAGGGTAGTTTGAAGCAGAAGTTCATTTATTATATTTCTGTAACAAAGACACCTGATGTCTTAATTAAGAAAGCAATACAAAACGAACAGGAACATTCTACATTATTAAACAAGGGTATCAAGGTTGAATGTATTTTTTGCTCTATACACGTAGGACACTGTATATACAAAGGAAACTTTTTTAAAGTAAGCCTTCCAAATCTGAATCTCAAGGTTCTTATCATAGGTAATCTATCAAGAAACACAAAGCAAACAGCACTGTTAATCCCCTGCTTCTGAAGTGTATCTGCAGGTTACTTGGCAGCACAAAGCAATCACATGCTCCACAGAGCATCCTTTCCCTCCTTGAGAGAAAATCAGCCCATCATTTTTTTCTCCCCTTTAAATTGCAAGWTAATTTTTACATGAGCCTCCAGGTCTTTCCATATCCCCAGCCACCCCTCTCTCCAAAACTGAAGAGAGMACTACTACATTGGTATCTGGTGTTCACACCTTAAATCAGCCCAAATCTACTGATTTCCTTTAGCCAGGAGTTCCATTCCCATCAAAGAGGTGATTAACAGGTTATAGCAAAGGTTACAGTCCCTTTGGCCTTTTATCTAAAGGAAGAAAAATGAAGGACAGAGCAGCAGAGATGATGATTGATCAAGTCTAACCCCTTTATATTTGAGCAAACCTCCTGATCATCATTTTACATGACTGAGATCAGTCATGGTTCTGCAAATGCCCAGGTACACCCATAAAACCATGGAGAGGGAGAGCCTGTGAGAGATAACCCCAGAGCCCTTAGTGGCCATTTCTCAGCTGTGGCATGAACTCTGCTCTATAGCACTTGCTTGCTGTTGTCTTGGAAAACACTATTCTCATTTGCACAAATGAGTTGATACTATGGCATCTTTTAAAGTTCTCTTCCACATAAATGCACAGAACTACTGGGTTCATATCACCAGGTTTTCTGCTGGACACTAAGTGGTGCAATTCAGAAGAAATTCAATACTGTCTCTTTTTTCAAGACAGGCACAGGTGCATTTTCATGCATTGAAAATAAAAAAAAGTCCTTATCTGTCTGCGGGTATTGAGAACTAGTACAATGGGTAAATGTTGATTAAATTAAAYTGATTAAAGATACACTGCACTGGGCAGTGCTTTCATATTTTTTTTCATATATTCCCCAAAAAGATGCATACTTTAATTTAAAAGCTCTGGAGAAATAAAAAAGAAGACAGTAGTAACATCACCAATAGGATGTAGAAAAATATCAGAGGCCTCATTCAAACATTTTCAGRCTTTTGTACAGCAAAGCTATGAAGGGCTCAGAAATGCACAACATTAGAAATGTAGGTTTTCAACATTGCTGTTCTGCTCCAGTGAACGGCCATAAATATGATATTTATAAAGTTTTGTGTTTGTCAGTCAAGGACCCACTATAAAACCTTTTACGTTCATTATTAGAAATACGTTCTGTTCCTTTTCCAAATTCCAGCCTGTACTCTGGAAGTCAAAAGACATATTTTCTATCACAGGCATTGACAATAAAGATGAAGATTMAATGCCAAATTAGGGCCTAATCAATAGCTCAATACTTTCAGATTTTCATGCACCTGCCCAAGACTAAAACTTATTTAACAGCTTTTAGAATGTTGATACAAAGGAGGCAACTTACATTCCCCTCTTACCTCTGACWTGGCTCTCAGGAGCTGAGAAGAATCAAAATCATTTCTGTCATAATACTCAGCAGGATAAGGTGAGTGTTGTCTGAAAAGGACATGAGGCACAGGAAAAGGTGCAGTTCTTACAGGTTTTTTCCAGCTGGAACCACAGTTTGAGTTGTAATGGGTACTCTTTGTTCTCATACACAGAATTCTCTCTGAGATGGTGTGAGGGAGCTGAGAGCAAGTTATCCTCTGGATATTCATTGATTTCAGCTAGAAAAACACAACATAGCAGTAATCCACCCATAGCTGACCACTGAACAAAGCTAGCTAGAATTAATATTAAAATTCATGGTGCTATGCAAAAATAAGGCAAGTATGATCAAGCAATGTGGCTTTTACATGCTTGCTGCTATCAAAGTTCAGAGCTTTTGTATAAATGTAAATATTTTATACAAAAAATAATTTGTATAAAATAAATAATTTTCCAATAGAAAGATGTAGATATTTGTTTTGGAAGATCRCCTCACCTAATATTTGGCGCTTTACTTCTTAACAAATTATTTGAATAATATTTGGGAATAAACTAATTTTTTTTTAATAAAACTTACAGAAATAATATAAGGTTGGTCTGTGAGTCGTCTGAGCATTCTTATAAATTTCTTTTGTTCTCGATTCTTCCTTGAATTAAAAATAAAGTTCTGGGGAATGGAAATTTCTTCTGACAGTTGGTATTTAGAGCAGCATTTCTGTAGCTGCAGCTTAGCTTGGATGCTAAGGAGTAACAGAAACTTTTTAAATTATAGAACTAATTATCTACACGCAGCTGATCAAACACTTTGCACTTCTAGCTGTGAGCACAGCTCACCACATCTGTTGGCCTCTCCCTGGGTAAGTCAGCACTGCAGTTGCTGCTGTGAATGTTATGGAGTGGAGACACACCAAAGGCAGCATTAAACTAACAAGCCTTGGATTTGTTACATGACAGCACAAAGCTTCGTGGTGGCTTTTTGCCTGGAGTCTTACCCAGCCACTTGCTGGGTGCTGGAGCCAGCAGAGGGTTTGGGRGTGCCACAGAGCTGGGCAGCTGCATCTGCTGCCAGCTGCAAAGGCTAATGCTGCTTGGCCTTCACAAMCTCTTTACTGTTTTTTGGTGGKTTTTTTTTTWAAGTTACTTCAGAAACTCACTGGATCCACAGATTGCACTTAATGTTCTTGGAGGACAAAGGGAYGACTGTGAATTGGCACATCAAAAAGGGGAATAGTCCAGGAAGACTTGAGGTAGTTTATCCCTCCATGAAAAAACTGAGTATCCTTGAGTGGTACAAAGTGGAAGAGGAAATTTGTTGAGATAGGCATAGTGCTCTCTTGAGTACATTGTATTGTGGCTGTAATTTAACATTGAGACTCTCCTTGTGTCCCATAGCTCATGAGGACTCCTGGAGCTGCAGGATAGAAGCACAGTAATGTACAACGTGCTCACCCTGGCCTGTCACACCAACAGGCTGCATCAAGAGTTGTCAGACTGCAAGAAGAACCTTCCTGCAGACCCAGAGATTTCCCCCTGCAGGGCTGGAGACGCTGCCACCCATGAGCYTTGGCACACCCTCCACCCCTGTCCTGTGTGCACACATCCAGCTTTATGCATATCCATAATCATAGAAAGCCAGATGATGTTGTGCTTCATGTTTATGTGTAAGAACAGTGCTACAAAGCTTTCTGATGCTCCATATTCTCTTTGCAAGCAGAAGAGAAGAAGCAGTTGCATCCCTTTTCTTCAGACTTGTGCCATTTCTCCCCTTTCAGGATCAGCAATTGTCAGCCTGTTGTTTAAAAATCCCTTGTGCTGGTGCTGTTTGTGGTGCCTAAAACTCTTGCTTTCTCCAACAAAAGGCTTTTTATTGTTACTTTTTCCTCCACTGAATGAGATAATAAGGGCAAGCGATTTTTGATTTAACCTCCTGCTGCTAAGTTTTCAAATTTTAAAGTGTTAACAAAAGGGAATGCATGTTTTCAGTGTTGAAAGCTCTGATTATACCATGGTAAAAATTTATAAAAATCAAAGGCAGGCAGACAATAGCAAGCTAGAGATATGTGACTCTCTTTAACTGCTGGCCTCCTGTAATAGAAATGGAACTTTGTCAAGAAAGCAAGCTGTAAAGAGAGACTGTTCTACCAAGTCTTAGACTGTATCCATTTTTGATAGATTTAGTTAACCTACAAGGGAACAACAGTATTGACATATATCACTTTGAAAAATGCCAGCTGAATGAGGTATTTTTGTTTCCTGGGTTACATGCTGAAGCCATGTCATTTGTTCTGGTTTTTTCAGTCCCTGCTAACACATTCTGTTCCTGTATTTTATGATTATATGTTCACTCTCTGAACTACCCCAAAGATATTGATTGCATTTTCTGGAGAGTGAACAGTATTTCAGTCTATATGAAACTCTCATTTTTGTTCCTGGTTAAGTAATCTTTTGGACTACAATTGTAATCTTTTGAAATACAATTAGATGAGTAAAATTACTAATCTGAATATCCTTTAAAGCTGGTAACTTATTTTTGGTAGGGAAACTTCTGGTTCCATAGTTTTTCTCAGCTGACATAACACATAAGAAAGATTTACTCCCAAAGGAGGAAACTAATGAAATTACTTAAATTTAGGTGTTGTCCCAGTAGGTTTTTCCTAATAATTAATCACTGCCTGGTCCTGTGCCTTTCAAGTCTCCATCCTGGAAGGATAATGAATATTAAGGAAGGTAACCTTTGGGTTTTTTGAGTCTTCATTAAAACTAAGGATACAGCTGCCTGCTGAGGCACCTCACAATGCAGACACAGATCTGGGATTTTARTATTCTGATCTGTTAAGATTCAGAGCATGACCAGAACACCAAACCAACATGGTCAATGTCACCACTGCTGTTACTCCCAGCTTCTTMGGGGAGGAGAGTTTGGGTCAGGCTTGTCAACAACGTTTGATGTAAACAAAGCTTTTACAAGGGAATTGTTCTCTTTTCCTTTCATTCTCTTGTCTTTTATTTCCTACATGTGTAGTGAGTGGAYATCTGTGTGGGCTCTCTGTGGTGTGCTGGTAAGATTCCTCCTGGTGTGGCTCAGGACCCTGATCCGAGCTCACTCCTTGCTGTAATAGGACACGASATGAATGACACACACTCTGAAACTTCTAAGGTAAAAAAGAAGTGAAGTTTATTTCTCAGCCTCGATATATATAKAATTCTAAAATTGACTCTGGATTGGACGGTGAAATTGCCACTTCTCTAATGACACTGGTCAAGCCAACAGTCCATCAAATTTCTGTTCTTCCAGAGAAGAATGCAAAAACAATCATTATTTACATAAAAGTGMATGAGAAACTCCATTACAAAAAATGTAAACATCAAAAGATTTAGAAGAACAGGGTGACAACTCCCTGCTCCCTTCTAGGAGAGCCATCCCTTGTTGTTCAGGAAGGGAGCTGATRTTTAGGGAAGGAGCTGATGGTGTTGGTAGCAGCTCAGAGCAGCTCTGCTCCCAGAAAACAGATGTGTGGTGTGCCCTAGCCTTAGMAGATGGACATGCCATATTCCATTAAAAGGGGTTATCCAACTTTCTGTCACATGGAGGGTGAACAGCTCTTCTCTTTTGCATCAAAGCCTTAACAGGCAAAAAGAGTGAGCTCCTAGAGGAGGGAAGAGCTCAAAGGAAAACTTCCCAGAGTGTCTCAGCACTGGATGATTGTGGCCCTTTCAAATCTGTCTGTCTGAAAGGTTGCTGTGCCCACAGTCTCAGCTGCTCTRACTCTGGGATCACTCTAATGCACATCCAAGTCGGAATTCATTTACTCTGCTTTTCCTAGGGCAGGTTTGGAGCCTGGCTAATGTGGTCATGGAGCATCTGGAATGGCTTGGCATGCATGAGGAGCAAGCTCCCCACAGAGCAAAGGCAGGGCTTACTGGAATAAACCTTTGGTATGGCTGAATTCCAGGAGGAGTGGCTCCAGGAGAACTCAGGAAGGAGCAGAAAGCTGCACAACAGCCTAAGAGCAGCTACACAGATAATGGATGTGCTGGTTGGACGTCATGTTTGGGTGGGAGGCTTCAGGCACTGAACTGCTCCTGTGTTTTAAGCTCACACTTGGTTCTGGTGCCATGAGTGATGTTGTGGAATTATGTGGACCAGAGGATCTTTCTGATATTCAGGAGCAAAATTATTGCCATCCCACTAGCCACTTCTGGCCTTTATGGGAAAGCTGTAATGATCCATGTTTTATGGTTTTAGGGTACAAACTGTGTAACCAAAGGGACTAACCCCATTTTGGTGAATGGCTGAAAACATTTACTATGGGAAAAAACCTGAAATTATACTGAGAAACATCACTTTTATATAACAATTTGTGCTGAGAAGATGAATCTGCTATGAAAAGCACAGGATTTTGCTGGAAATGTGCCAGAGCAACACTGTCCCAAAATGATTGATTTGACTTCGCTATAAATTTGCTTAATTCAGATGGATGACTGGGCTTTGGACCAGTTGGTATTTTAGGTGGAAATGATCCAAAATGGGAGTTGAATGGAAAAGATTTGGGAAAAGTCTTCATAGATAAAGAYTTAGACACAAGCCAGCTCCCAAGGATGGTTGTTTTTCTGTCCCAAGTTATTCAGAAACCCAAACTGCAGCAGGATTTCAATGAATGYGTTTGATTTTGAGAGTCTACAGCATAATGTGAGACAATGGGCACATTAAAACCTACATTAAATTGAATAATGAATAATGAAACTACATACAGATTGAATAATGCTGAATCAATACATGAATGGAAGTGTGTGACAGGGGTTGCTATGGCATCTCCCTTATTTAATAAAGGAATAAATAAAGGAATGGAAATCTCCATAAATGGTCTCAGCAGAAATTAGAGCTGCTMCTGGTGGCTCTAATATATGCAGCAGCATTTTTTGAAAATTAATTATTTTCTTCCATAAAAAAACATGGCTTTTTTGGATCATGTTTAAAATTATTTTAATTTGTCTAAATTTATGCCAGTTCCAGTTAAACTGTCCCTGAAGCTTCACTTGGGGAGTAGGGAGGTTATGAGCAGAGAGTTGTACAAAGTGTTGTGTTCAAATTTCTGGGTCACGCTGGACATGTCACAGGACAAGCAAAATACAGCCCAAAATGCAGTTCCTTGGAGAATGTGGCACCTAAACCTGAAAGAAMTTGAGCCCTTAATTTTATGACTTGACTTAAAAAAGAATGGATAGTAACAGGAATTACTTGATGCCCCTGAGCTGGAAAATCCACATTTACATTCCAGATGGAGATGCCAGACCACATCCYCACATGTGAAATCAGGGTGACCATGGAATTAATTGAATTACACAATTTGGGTGTGGAGAGATGAAAGGGCAAGAAAGTTATATACAACAGATAATTAATCGATGAAGTTATGATTTGGTTTTACTTGTCAAACATTGATTTTCTCATTTAGCCTTGGCAGGATGTGATTACATCACAGACATTGAAAGAGTTTTGCCTGATCTGAGCTTTCAAGGTGTGGTATTTAATTATGTGTCATCAATCATGTGTTGTAGTTCTTCATCTTGAACAGGACAATGCTGAAGCTGCACATCACATCTTGTAGGTGTCCAGATGTGTAATTTTTTGGCAACAGATATTTATATTTTCTCTGTAGCGTCTCTTATAAATAAAATCTCAATTATTCTAGCAAACATTTCCATGAAAATGAACAGGAAACGGGCATATCATGGCAAAAGAAAATATAAAGACAATTTGGATAAAGCTTCTTAAAATGTTTTTTTTCTTAAAATTTAAAGGTTGAGTGGAGGTTTCTCTGTGCTTGAGCATTTGTTACCCCTTAAATGTAACACACCCACCACATCTCCTACTGTTCCTGGAGAGTGTATCAACCTCTAAATGAATAATTTAAGGCTAAGTTAACTTTCCTGAGAAGGAGTTTACTGAATAGATGTAACTGGTACCCGCTAGTTATCACATTCCAGGGTACTTGATGAATAAATTATCTTTTTTCCCTCTAGCATGAAACAGTCCTAATTTTTGGAAATACATTTGCTCAAAATATCCAAAAAAAGTCAAATATATTTTTAAGTGTGAAGAGCCTTCACTCACTTGAGTCACAGGCATCTATTTCCACAACAAAATGTAAAAACCAAATGACAAACGATTAATGTTTTTCTTAGGAGAAAATATCACTGTTTGCTTGCAGAATCAGGCATTTTCATGTGCTTGGTTTAAAGCTTATCAGTCACTTGAAGGTCACACACCTTTGTGTAGGTCAGGCAGATGAGGAACCCATCCTTTCCCAGATTTTTGTGAAAAGAGAAAACAGCTCATGGGGATATTTAAAAGTAGCCAAAAAAGTTCATTCAAAGGGCTCCTTATCTCTTGCTGTTTGTCTGAGTTGCAGMTGAGGAAAATGGAGCAGATTGATCAGAAAACCCTTCCCCTTGTGAGCTGTGGGCCTGTGCAGCCTCCCTGTTATGAAAGGGATGCACCMCCAGTTACTTACAGCCAGTGAATTGCTGGAGTTAATTAAAAGTATAAATAATTTGCAACACGAGGATGAATGGGGCTGGGAAAATTATTTGTCCATGTATCGATTGCAAGTGTATTTTTAAAGTTCCCCATGATCTGATTTTTTTCCAATGGGTGGCAAAAAAATTTGGGCCAGATCATTAACTGGAAACTCAGCACCATTTGAACTGAATTCAGAACTGCTGGACAGTTGTAAATCAGCAAACAAAATTTGGCAGTTGAATATTTTATTCTCAATACTTGAGAATGCACGTGCTCTCTCCTGTGGATTTGCACAGATACACTTTTCTTCAGCATTATGTCACTTTTCTGCCAAACTGTATTTTGAAATTTAATGAGAGGCTAAAGGATGTTTATTGAGTTATTAATTGCTTTTCACTTATCCATTAGGCTGCAATTTCATCWTTTTACAAGAAGACATTCAAACACCTTTTGACCAAAAATACCCAGTAGGAAAAGCTGTAGCCACCCTGATTCACAAGGGGATTTWCCATGTGCCTCAGGAAGGGACAAACAAACAACTGAATTCACTATAATATCACTCCATGCAACTTTCTCTTGCCACTAGTTAGGCCTTAATATACTTAGAAGGTTGCTCTTCTAATTTGAACTGTGTGAGACTTTGGCTGGAGGCTACTTCTGTGTCCCAGTGATAAAAGGAGACATAAAACAACCCAGTGCCTGATCATGCTCCCTGGCTGTCAGTGAATCATGTTTAATAGCATCTCCATTGCAGTTTTGGCCAATTTGCTTGCAATGGCATCCTTTTCCATGGGCTTGCTGCTCAGCAGGCCCTGAAGCAATCTATGAATAACTTCCCAACAGATGCTGTTTATGAATTGAAGCAAATGGCTTCCCTGTTTCTCTTTTTTCTCACTTCAATAATTTTCAGTTACATTACAATGAATATTTATAGTCCTATAGCAGTGCATAAAAATGGGAACAAGCAGACCTGTGCATTGTTTCATACGTGAGTGCTGTTCTAATGGCTTCTGCCTCAATGGTTTTAATGTTCTGCTGATGGACTGAAAGGAGAATGCAAATTGTAGATCAGTCACTTCCATTCACGGCTTTAGCAGGCTGGGCATTGATGGAAGAGTGTATTAGGAGCAAGTGTAGTGCACCTGATCTGGAAATAATACACCCCCTACCAGAAGCCTACAGAACCTTCCTACTTGGCTTCATCTCCTGGGAGTAATCCCAAATCTCTGCCTTGTTGAAAGCAGGAGTTTGCACCAGTTCTTACTGCGTGTGTTGGGTTTGTGTGGCCAGATTCTGGGACTGGGGCTGCCAGAGGCTTCTCCCATCTCTGATGGAGCCAACACCAGCCAAAGCTGAGCCTAACAGTGACAGAGCCTCTGGGATAATGTACTTCAGAAAAGGAGAAATAGATCTGTGCAATGGAAACTGCAGCTGGAGGGAGAATAGCTCTGCAGACACCACGGTCAGTGAAGAAGGGGGAGAAGGAGGGGAGGAGATATCCAGCCCTGGCCAACCCACTGCACTGGGTTCATCAGGCTCCAGGTAAAATGTGATGTGACTTAGCATAAAATTAATGGTTAGTGGTAGGAGTAGACAGTGTTTCAGGTAATTCAGTTGGCAAGTGCAAAGGAGAAACTGGTTTGTGATCAGCCATCATTCCCTAACAGAACAGTGCAAAATTCTTGTTCAATCCTAAAAAGGCCACTTTACAAYATTTTATAATTCTGTAACAGTTCTTCAATGTTGTTTTGCCAAGAAAAGTGGTTAGATTTACAACTTTAGATATTTATTGAGTTTTTTTCCAAGGGAACTGCTCTTGGTGGTGCTTCATTCATCTCCAAATGTCTGAACTACTTGTCATTTCTATTAAACAATAGAAGGGCTAAAGAAATAATGCTTTTACTATCACAGTAATTCCAAGATTAATAAACCCCTCCAACCTATTAGATACACTTGTACAAACATATTGTCTATAAATCTCTGCTAGATACAAAGCATGCATATTTAAATACAGAATATGTCAAATTGTGGCATTTTCCACTGCTCTATAATAAATTCATTTATACGATAAATATAATTGGAGATATGAATGACCACACACATTATTCACACCACACATCTTTAACACAGCAGTTTATTCCCAGTGCAGAAGCTGGAAATAGGAAACAATCTGAACAATTTCTTGTATCCTAATATGATGGCACTCATGTGGATTGCAGCTTTTAAAAATCCACTGTAAATAGAGCACACTAAATAAATATGACTGTTGTGCCTATGAAACCCAGACTGTGTGATTTCATCACTTTTGGCTTCCCATAAATGAATAAAAAGCATATACCATGTTAACTTGCATTATCAATTGCTGTGTCAGAAAAGTAAACTGGAGATATGCAGTGTGTCCTCAGTTCTAGTCCATTAAGTAACAAAATAACACAATTACAGCCATGCCAACCTACCCTTGAAAAAGTATTTCTTTAACATTCTGCAGTCTATTCTAAAAGGCACAGATAGCAGAAGGCTGGACTTTCTAATGGACAGGATAAATTTGACATTTGAAAATGTGAATTCGTTCCACTTTCCATCAATCAGCGACTTGAGGAGTTGTCATGTTGGGTTATTGAGAGGCACCAGCCTCAGGTCTGGCTGCCCACGCTGGGTGGTGGGACCAGACCTGTGGCTGCTCAGAGAATTTGGCTCCAGCCTTTGATCCACTCCTCTTCTCCAGCCCCTGGATCTGCTACAGCTTCCTTATAAACCCCTGGCACCCCTTCCCTGCTCCCTTTGCACCAGCAGAGTGCAATGTGCTGGTGCCTTTCTCACATCTTTGCTGAGGTTTCTTTTCTGCTCTTCTCTGAGCAGTCCTGCATGAASTATAGAATCATAAACAAGTCCTTCCCTTGAGATTATATTTAATTAAGAAAGGTACCAAACCCACAGTAATGTAAAGGCCTAATTAGAATTTTTCTCCATCTTTTAAAAATGAAAAAATGCAGCAAAATGTTGACTAGATGAAAAAATGTCTTCTTCCTGTCAATCACACACAGTGGGTTTTTATTTAATTATTCCATATAATTTATCTTCACAGTTCTCTCTATAACTCATTTCCACAGCTCCTTGCTTCTTGGACAGGTTATTGATCTAATGTGTGCAGAGGAGGTTTTTTTAAAGTCAGTCTTTTAATAATAATCACCAATACACAAAATCAAGGAGCTTTTTAATGCAGGCAGTAGTAAAAATTTGATCAATGTGAGCATTAGGCCTTAAATTAATTGTTTCAGCTTACACTTTAGGTAACTTTAACATTACTTCAATATCTGATCTTTTCAGAGTTTTATCATGTAGGAAACATTATCTTCATAAATCACTGTCAGCTAAGAAAACATATAACAAAGTAAGTGGCCTGAATGATYTTCCAGGGGAAGTTTGGGACTGAACTAGATTCTGGCCCTAGCACCCAGCCCCATGACAATCATTTCATATTACAAAAATACCAGGGAATGCACTGAAAAAGCTCCACCCAAAGCTTTTGACAGAAATGTTTGTAATGTGTTACAGATAAACAGCTACTGGGACACAGCAGAGGTGAGTTATGCTGGAGAGCAAGACTGAGTCTGTATCTCAGAACTTTTTTCTTTAGTTCACCACACAAATTCCTACTAAGGAATATTATTGGAATAAGAATTGGAATATTGGACTAAGAGCAAAAGTGTAAACCCATTGCTGCCACCTAATTAACATCAATTAGTTTTTTTTCAAATTATCACAAATTTTAAAAGAAATCTGAAGTAACATGTAGAGAGTGAACTGGGGGGGTCAAGTTGAAGCATTTTGCATCACACACTGCTCAGCTCCCCACTGCTCCTTGGGGATCATCACTCCCAGTGGCAAATTCCCTTTGGGAGCAGGAATAGCAGAGCAGCCAGTGTGCCCCAAGAGAAGTGAAGGAAGTGATAAAATGGGTGTTCTTTCCATGAGGAAGAGATACCCATAAAATTCCCACATATTCCTTCACAGGGATTTAATGGTGTGCACGTAGTTGTGAACTTCTGTACATTTAAACAATCAGAATGCTGGGTGTTTTAATGAGTTCTTTATTACTGTGGACCATCCATTTGCCACACACCAAGCAGGCTATAAATACAGATATAAATTATTAATAAAATCAACATCTTTTATCACYTTCTTGCCTGACATAAAATACAATGAGCTGAAAGTCCTACAAATGCTTTTAAGTGGTTGCCCCTCCACCCTCCCAGCACACATGAAGAAAACATTTGATTTTATAAAGCAATGGAAGTGCTTTTTCTGTGGCTAGAATAAATTTCCTCAGTGTTTCTATAGTGGAGACTAATAACCAGAGTGGCTCTGTTATTGCCTAACAAAAGGCTAACATGTTTTATCTATAAAAATCGTATCTTTCCTTTTGTCTGTTTCATCTCAGCCTTGTTTTCTGCTATAGTTAATTACTTTTCTCATAGACAAAATRAACTCCATTAATAGTAACAAGGGAAATCCAGATTAAGGGCTCAGAGATGCTTGGATCTTAAAGTTAACATTATTGTGTGAGCTGGAATTTATCAATTTGGGATTAAAAATTAAACACCAAAAATGTTAAAATGTTTTAGAAGCATGATTCATAGTCAAACCAAAATAGTAGAGTGTTTATTTGATTCCAGAGAAAAGATAGTTGTCTTTATCTTAACTCTATGGGAATTGCAGTGGAAATCAAAAGGAATGTGTCTTTCACAAAGCTAAACTTGAAACATCACATGTGATGATTTCTTTTTTTTCTTTTTTTTT